>NW_019091362.1:784661-831276 GCF_001949145.1 Acanthaster planci
ACACGGATCAATGGCGGGAGTTCGAGGCGGGCCTGTTCCATGGGGTCTGCCAGCTGTTGGGCATCCACAAGACCAGGACGACTCCGTTCCACCCTCAGTCCGACGGCATGGTCAAACGGCTCAATTGTACCGTGAAGACCATGCTGAGCGTGTTCGTGGATGAGAATCAGGACGACTGGGACGAACATTTTCCCTACGTCGTGATGGCCTACCATTCCTCCCAGCACGATAGCACCAGGCTCACCCCGAACATGTTCATGCTCGGGATGGAGGTGGGACTTCCCCTGGACGTCGTCTTGGGGTCACCGGAGGAACGGTCGGAGACTACCTAGGCACTAAATCACGTCGACGAGCTGAGAGCGAAGCTCACGCGGGCCCACGAGTTTGCCCGACGACATCTGAGGCGGACTCAGAGCTACCAGAAGCAGCAGTACGACCGTCGCGCCCAGGAGGGCGGGTTCGAGCCCGGCCAGGCTGTTTGGCTGTTCACCCCAAAGAAGAAGGTCGGCCGCTCCCCCAAGCTGCAACGGTGGTGGGACGGACCCTTCGCGGTGCTACAACGCCTCAACAACGAAGGCTTGGATCGTGCATCGCAATCGGCTCAAGCGCTACCTGGGCGACGTGCAGCTTGGATGGTGGGAGCGCGAAGCCCACAGAGCCTTGGCCGAGGGGGCGCCAGCACGGGCAGGGGGGCAAGGAGCCAGGGGATCCGGCCCTCAGTCCTGCCCGCGGGGGCCGTCTCCCCCCGTTGACGAAGGGACCGCACTGGAACCTGTTGACGGGGCAAAGTCGGGACGCCCTGGGCAGGAGCGGCGGCGTGTCGAGCAGGGAGAGCTCGGATATAAGCAGCCAGGTAGGCAGCGCGCCGGCGGAGCCATCGCCTTGCGAACCGGAGGCGGGGGGAGCGTGTGTGACTCGCAAGGGGCAGCGCGTTCGGCGCCCGGTGCGATTCTGCTCTACGCTAACTCCTGAATCTCCCTCTGTTTCTCTCCCCGGGATGGACCGGTTGGCCTGCCCCCACTGTCAGCGAGAATTCCGCCAGCGGACCAACTTGCGGCGACACCTGAGGTCGGCATGTATGGAGCTGTTCGCCACCCGGCCCTATACCTGTGAGTGTGGGTGTGGCCGCTGCTTCTACCGCTCGGACATGCGGGATCGGCACCACCGACACTGCGACTACGTCCTCGTCGGCCAGATCCAAGCCGAGGACCCTGACGTCCCGGAGGTCTCCGCCAGTGGCGGGGAGTTGGGGGGTGACGAGTTCCCCATGGAGCAGTCTCTCCCCCCCTGCCGGTCCTCTGGAGGGAGCCGCCCAGACCCACCCCCGGTCAGCTGCTGCAGGTGAGCCCCCGCCACCGGTGCCCTCTCGGCGCCGAAGGCGGGGGTTGCGAGGCCGGCCGGAACAACGAGACCCGTCGGACTCGCCTTGCAATGCAGCCCTGGGCCCTCAGGCCCCCGCGGCGGCCGGGACCGCCCCCCTGCGCCACTCAGTAGAGGCGGGGACGCAGACTGAGGAAGAACCCCCAGCTCCAGTTTGGCCACCAGAGACACAGACACCATGATGGACCCACCCCTCTGTGAGCTTCACCACAGCCAGTGGCGGTCGGAGGTCCAGCGGGAGCCCCCTCCACCGCCCACCGGAGTCCGCCCCCCTGGAGCAGCGAGGCAACGCCGGTGGGCACCACGACGACCGGAGTCTCCTCCACACTGGACCCCTGGATCCCCCACATGGTAGCGGAGAAGACCCTTGGAACCCACCAGACTTGTACTTGTTGCTTGTTTTCACTCTTTGTAAGCTGCGCAGGGGCGACCGGGATGGCCTTGGGCCGGCCCGCCGGGTTGCGGCACCTCGTTCGGGGACGAATAAGAGTCCTCGAAGGGGGTGGTGTAGTGCCGGCCGGTCCGGCCGGTGGGGGCGCCAGCTCAGACCCGCATGGAGTTGGCTGGCTGCCCACGCTGGTATGCGAACGGCCAGCGGTTTCCCGCCTTGCGCCTGCGCAGTCCCTGCCGACAGGCGCCATGTTTGGAGTTGAGCTGAGAGCACATTGTGGTGTACGCTACAGCAATAAAACACAGATTTCGTGACCAAAACAGCGAGTTGCAGCTGAGTGTCATTCTTTACCAGCGTCGAACCCTGTTCAGCGGGACACGCTACAATATCATGGAGACAGCTAGACAGTTTCTGTCTGACTGCTGTGATGATGTTGTTATGTACCACTGAGGCGAGGAGGTTTGAATGAGGTTCCATCACCATCCACTTAAAGAGTTAATGGCTAGTACTGTATTTATTATTGAAAACCTTCATCATAAGCTGAGTGACCTGGCGGTCCAATTTGCTTGATAGCTGCCTTGAGTTACTGGTTGAATGAACAGTTAGTTTTTCAGTGTACATATGCAGCATTAGGCTGCCTCTTTTTTTTCTAAGTTGTGGAAACTGGTAGCCTTTTGGAAATTCGCCGCCCTTTTATAAGTGCCTTTATCACCAACATCATTTGCCTAAGTGGATTCTGATCTCATCACATGATGTTCACTAGATGTTTTCAAAGACTACTGTTAAGATCTTGGACGTGTTAGCTTTGATCTGTTGATGCATTTTCGTGTTTTGTTTATGGCTTCAGCATCGACTTGCATCTCTTGCTCTTGCTACTATGCTTTGGATATTTCCCTGCGATGTTTTTGTCATCTCATGCTGTGTTTTTCTTTATGCAAAACCAGCCGGATGTGTACTGCACATGATATATTGAAATGAATTGAAAGAGTGACTTGACTGCGAAGCATCAAAAAAGTTCAAGCCTGTAATGACTATTTACTATCTGTGTATACCGTACGTCATGGCTTTAAATGAACCTAAGAATTTCAAACTTGCTACTGTAATGGTCATTATTGGATGGATCGGTGTACATGCCATTTGCAAACCAGGTTGGATGGAACATGGCTCGTCTTGCTACATCTTTACAGGTCAAGAGATGAATTGGGAGAATGGAAGTATATGCTGCCAAGGGCTTGATGGGATGCTGTTGGTTGTTGAGACAGAGGAAGAAAATGACTTCATCGCTCAAGAATTGATAAATCGGAACATGTCAGAGGCCTGGCTTGGTTGCAATGATAAGGTCACAGAGGGCACATGGGTTTGTTATCCTGAAGGTGTCAAGAGAATGCAGTATGAGAACTGGGGGGAAGGACGACCAAGTAATTATAAAAACCAGGACTGTGCAACAATTGACATCCAGACTCATGATGGCCAGTGGAACGATAGATGGTGCAGCAGCAGTAGGTACACTGTATGCGAGACAACCAGCAGCAGAGTCCCCGCCATGTCCTGCTATAGTCTGGGTTTTGATGGACACTTTCTTTTTAAGCTCCCCTGAAGGCTCCAATGGATTGATGTCCATCCATGGTATGGTGGTTTGTATTATCTTTCCTTCCCCTCAGGTACTGAATTGAAGCAGTCGTGTTTTCATCAGCTGACTACACAGCACTCTCTTCTCCCTTGGCACAAGCTGTAAGCTCATCAGCTGCTTCCTGAAGTAATTGGATGCTAATTAGTAATCTCATAATTGCCATCATCATGTGATGGAAGTGGCTTTTGATGACATTGTTAATGTTTTTCAGGCTGATGGGGTCCCAGACATCTGTTCTCCTATTGGTTGTTTCTTTTAGTTTTGTGGCTGCCTGTTGTTACTGCAGTGTCCTTATCATCATCACCATAATTTGTCTCATGCTGTTTTCACTCGATATCACCAAATAGTGCTGCTCACATTTTGTAGTGGTTACCTGCATATCCTTGCTGATCAATCTTGTGTTCTGTTGATGATAACAGCATCTTCTCACATCGTTTTTTCTTGTTACCAAGCTTTAAATGGTTCCTTGGTCTAATTGCTTCGTCAGCTACATATGTATCTGTACTTGAACCGATACTGTTGGAATGAATAAAAAGTACATGTATAATGGCAGTGACTGAACATCGGAACCTCAAGTCGGCCATCATTATTGTAACTACTGGATTCATTGTTGGAAACTGTGCCATTTGCACACTGGGATGGCTGAAACATGGCTCTTCTTGCTACAAGTTTGCAAGTGATAAGATGACTTGGGAGAATGGAAGCACATACTGCCAAGATCTTGGTGGGATGCTGTTGGTAATTGAGTCAGAAGAAGAGAATGACTTCATCACCGGAAAACTGAGAAATCTCAATATGATAAGGGCTTGGCTTGGTTGCAGTGATAAAGACTCAGAGGGCACATGGATGTGTTATGCTGATGAAGGCATAACAAGAATGCAGTATGAGAACTGGGCAGATGAGAAACCAAACAACTTTCGTGGCCAAGATTGTGGAGTAATAGAGAAAAATAAAGATGGCAAGTGGAAAGACAGAGGTTGCAACATTCTTAGGAGCACCATATGTGAGAAAAGCAGTAGAGTCTCTACCATGTCCTGCTATAGTTTGGATTCAGATGGCCGCTTTTACCCCTAAACCTTACATCATCATCTAAGCAGTTCAGCTATTTCTTACGGACACACTGGTGTGAAAAGCGAGAGCCACAATTTCTTCTCTTACTCATGAATAGATGTTCCGCTGATGTGGATACAACTACGGGGAACTACAACTGACAGCCGATATGCTGACTGCGGAAAGTACTAGCTGTTCACAATAGTATACATGTAGTAAAAGCTATATGACATCTTTATTTGTGAACATCACTGTAAAACAACCACGAGTTCCAGAGTCTTTACTGACCGGTCAAATTTTGCATCCTTTATCTGGCAACACAGATTTGTGTTGTTATAATGTCACAAAGCTGGAGTCAAGTAATATCCTCAAGGGCGTCAATCCAGTTTGAACAGTGGGGGACATGTAGCCCTGATCTGAACAAATGCGAGCGCTAAGTGCGAAACCCTGAGTGATGTAGGGTCCGGGGCTTTTTGCAAGGTATACATTTTCATTTAGGTTTTGGAAAAAACTGGGGGGGGGGACATGTCTCCCCCGGTCCCCCACCGATTGACACCCATGCATATCCTCACAATTGCTTCACACCTACCTCATACAGGGGCATAGCAAAGTCATTTTCATGGAGGGGGGTTTGTGCCAGAGTCAATTTGCAGATTATGAACTTGTTCGTCAAACTCGTGTCGTGTAAAATGAAAATCTGTGGTATTTTACATCTCATGCTTCGCGGGAAATTCCGACGGCCAACATATATTGTTTATTTACCAATTTTGGATTCATTTTCCAACTGAAGCTATATTTGCTGACTGGAATTTAATTATTGGGGGGTGCTGCACCCCCACACACCCCCCAAGTCGCTACGCCCCTGACCTAATATCATAAGTGCATTATATAGGTACATGTCATTTTCTCTAATGCCACTTGTTATTTAAATGAACTATGACAAAGACATTGCTCTGTGGTTGTATTGTTCTCCAACTGTTTGTAACGGCAGTACTTGAAAGTTGAAACTACTTGTGAAAAAATCGACTACAACTTTTTGTTATAGATAGCTAGGTGTATTTAGCAATACTTAAGACACTGTTCAGAAAATAGAAAGCACTTTTAACGAGCTCTTGTGTTTCTTGTTGTTTTGTGAAATGGTTAACATTGTGGCAAAATGTCAATAGCCACAGTGGAATTTCAAATCCTTCAAACATTTAGAATGAAATCTTTGCTGTAAGTAGTGTTGTGGAACATTGATTAGATGATGGGGGTATGGTTGCAGTTCATACTAATATCAGTCTATAACAGGAGTACAATGTTAGTGAAAACTATCAAAATTCAGCAAGTTCCTTTAACAGTAAAAATAGTGATAATTAATTGCAAACATTAAATGTCATTTTAAGTACTATTTGCACAATTCTAACAATCTGTTTTCAATGGTTAAAGTGCACACAATTCAAGTAACAATTCTATCATAATCTATCACACAACCATGGACTATACCCATGGATAACACTGTTTCACTGTGTTCATGCATAGTATACACAGTCGGTGCTCTTTACACGTAGACGGAAGGTTGCACGGCACACGTAACAATGTCTGCACATTGACGGCTCTTCACACAAACACAAAATCTTGTGGGATAAATGTGTAAAACATTAACATTTTAAATCTCTTAGAGGAGGAAATGTCATGTGAGTAGTCGGCTTGGTTCTATAATAGAAAAAATGAATAGGTTATCAAATGAATTGAGCAAATTGTAAGACACACAGGATCAAATGTTCATCTGTATTAAAGATCAGGGTTTTATTGGACCATCTCACTTCTCACAGTTACAGGGAGATCTACTCGCCTAAGAACTCGGCTTTCTCATGTCTAATTTTTAGAAAAGAAAAACTTGACCAGAAGATATTTCTTAAGACCTCTGATGGCTTGACATGTCAACCAATGCACAACAATGACATCAGAGAAAATATCAGGGATTCTACCCTTCTCCTCAGCTCTTTTAGGGTTTAGCGTACTAAGGCGGACTGTGGAAACTTAAGGATGCAGTTTTCCTTTGTACTAGTGACTTGTACACTGGGTTCAGAAATGATTTATTCGGGTTCAGTATCAAACAAATAATAAATGTTGCACATTCATGTAGTGACAAATAATTTGATTTGGTAACAAATTGAATGTTCTGTTCCATTCGACCTTGCCTCATGGAATGGAACTGAAATTATTCTATCCATTCCACTTGTAAACTTCTACTATTTGTAAACTATTTAACAATTATTCCCTGTCACAGACTGCTGTACAAAACATAAAAATGAGAAAGGTGTCTTTGAATAAGAACAAGAATGGAAAGAAACATGTGCAACGAGGAAAATGGCACACTATGGGGAACTCGCAAAACAACCAAAAAACTCAAACTAAACCAAGGATCTTCGAGGGAAAAGTCACCGGAAACTGAATTAATAAGGACTCGGACATCAAATTGGAATTCAAAAAAAGGACACAAAAGAATTTATTAATGAAAAAGTACTAAAAAAAATGCAAAACCCCAAGGTCTTAAGGACTAAAAGAACTTTGAAAGGACTAAAACTAAAAGACTAAAAATTTAAAAAGACTGAAAACCAAACCCAACACAGTGTGAAAAATGGACCTAATGAGGAGAGTTTGGCTTTTGATCACTGACTTCTAGCAGAATAGGGCTCAAGCAGAAAACCACACTCCAGTTAGGAGGAACAATACATGTGAAGGTGACTGGTCTCTGCTGATCTGCTACACTGAGTGTGACCAGACTAGGGGGAAGCTGTGGCTTAAACAAATAAACAGGGGGCTCACTACTAAAAACATCAAGAACTCCAAACTAAAGATAAACATTTTTAAAGGGGAAGTACTTCTATGTAAAATGTGTATTCAATAACATAATCATTTCTGGCTATGCATGCAGTGAAAATGTTTGACAAGATGAAGAAACCTAGACTCTGGACAAAAAAGCTGAATGGACAGTGATGTAGCCTTCCTTTTTCTTGTAGGGCATGAGAATGTGAACTTAAAAATTTGAATGTTTCTTGAGGGTATTTGCTACTCATAATGAACAATGATTAGTGACATTATAAATGAGTGTTCATTTGATACCTGCCAAGCAATTAACTGGTATACATGTGTACTTGTAAATATGTGGCGGGAAATATTGATTACTGAATTGCAACAGCCTCAAAGAGCTGGGTTATTTTTGGCCATTTCACAGCTTAAATGGGCTTTGCTGTTTGGAAATTTGGCAGGCATATAAAAGCACTCCTTTTCATTACAAACGTAAAGTTTGAACTCAATTAGATATATAGGGTTTGTTACAGTCATTTGAAGTTCAAAGTTACTTGCATGTCAGCTCATGTGCATTGAGCGCCGCAGTGAAAAATTATGCATATTTGGTCAACCTGTCTCAGGAAAATGGGCACTGCGCTAGAGCGGTATGTTTGATTTTCGTAAAATGTGAGTCAAAATAACTGCAAAGAGTTATTCCAAAAGACTCCAACATGCAATGTGGTAATATTGGAAAAACGCCGGGAAGGGGTTTGGGGTTATGAGAAACTTTATCTATTGATGATGAAAGGTAAGTTTGAAAATGGCTGACTTGAGGAGGAGGTAAATTTCATTGATATTCCGTGATATCACAATATTCAAGTAATTTGTTTCTGTCTTTTCCTTAATGGCATTACCCTATATCAGGTAGAAATCCCTACATTTAGTATTTCATCGAGACGGCTAGACAGTTTCCGTCTAATTGCTGTGATGATGTTACATACCACTGAGGCTAGGAGGCTTGAACAAGGTTCCATCACCATCCACTTAACGAGTTACATGTACAATGGCTAGTACAGTATTTATTATTGACAACATTCGTTATAAGCTTAGTGAGCTGGCAGTCTTGTTTGCTTGATGGCTGCCATTACTGGTTGAATGAACAGGTGGTTTTTAAGTGCACATGCAGCATTAAGCTGTCTCTCTTTTTCATGGACACCAGTAGCCTTTTTGGACATTCGCTGCCTATTTATAAGTGCCTTCATCACCATCATCATTTGCCTGAGTGGCTCCCAATGTCACCAATCATTTTGTCAAAGAGTGCTATTTTGATCCCGGAGCAGTTAGTTTTTGATCTGTTGATGCATTTGTGTTTGATTGATGGCTTCAACATCTTCTTCCATCCTTTTCTCTTTTCACTCCTCTCTGGATACTGGTATTTCCTTGCAATGTTTTCATCATCCATCTCATCCTGTGGTGTTTCTTCATGCAAAGCCAGCCAGTGATGTACTTCAGCTAATGTGTGGAAGTGAATAGAAAGTGTGACTTGACTGCAAGTCATCAAAAAAGTAGGAGCCTACTTGTGCAACAACAATTTTCCTCTGTTTACTACCCACACGTTATGGCTTTAAATAAACCTAAGAATTTCAACCTTGCTATTTTGATGGTCATTACTGGATTGATTGGTGTAAATGCCATTTGTAAACCAGGTTGGATGGAACATGGCTCATCTTGCTACAAGTTTACTGATCAAGAGATGACTTGGCAGAATGGAAGCTCCTACTGTCAAGAGCTTGATGGGATGCTGTTGGTTATTGAGACAGAGGAAGAAAATGACTTCATCGCTGAAATACTGAGAAATCTCAACATCTCATGGGCCTGGCTTGGCTGCGGTGATAAAGTCACAGAGGGCACATGGGTGTGTTATCCTGAAGGTGTCAAGAGAATGCAGTATGAGAACTGGGGGGAAGGACGACCAAATAATAATAATAAAAACCAGGACTGTGCTACAATCGACATCAAGAAGTATAATGGCCAGTGGAATGATAGATTGTGCAGGATCAGTAGGTACACTGTATGTGAGACAACCAGCAGCAGAGTCCCTGCCATGTCCTGCTTCAGTCTGGGTCCTGATGGACACTTTCTTTTTAAGCTCCCCTGAAGGCTCCAATGGATCGACATCCATCCATGGTATGGTGGTTTGTATTAGCTTTCCCCAATCTGGTTACAAGCTGCCATGATTTCCGGACATAAATCCAGTCTCGTCACCTTCAACAGTTGCTTGGTAATTTGTGACCTGATGATAGATTGAAAACTTCATGAATGGATGTAGCAATTTTAGTTTCCCCCTTCAAGACAAATCAAGAATCTGAGCATCGTTGAAAATATGACCAAGTTTCTTGGACATACATGTGACCAGTTGACAAAGTATTGTCAACCGTCCCAGGTTTAATGTCACTTTTTTAATGTGCCTTTATAATTAGTTGAAGTGCGCCCTCTCTTGCCACATATCACAATGTCTAGCTCTGTAGGAATGCAGCGCTGCTTTGTATAAATTGTAAGTTGTGGTGTTGCGTTTGTAGGAGTTATATAACTATTGCATATTTAGAGTTCCCCTGTTGGGGTGGGGCAAGTTATTTGACGCATTTCTCTATATATAGTGCGTCTTGCCGTGTAGCTTTGCTTCTCTGCCTTTCGTCTTGCAAGGTGCTCTTTTCTACGTCACGTTAGTGTCTTTGCTGCACACTGCATTGCAAGAGTGTGGGATACACATCTCCGTGTGAAGTTCACACGTTGATATTGATAGTGCTCCTAACTTATGTTGTGAGCTAGCCTAGTTCGGGTGTAGTCCCGATATTGTAAAATTTGAGTTTGAAACTCGGCAGTATGGCATGGTGGCAGTGGACACATGGTGAGTTAGCACTTTCTAATTTTAATAACTGTTTGATACATTGTATACATTTAGATCTGCATTTTGCGCTTTTGTAGGCACATTATGGAACTATGTCCTGTTGAACTCGAATTTGCTTGAGGTAGTTTCTTGTAAGCATCTTTGCATATTGTTCAGAGATATCAACATTTTTGAACAGTGTACACCTCAATAAAAATGAGTGTTTGATCATATTTAGTTAACATCTTTAACTTATAATGATTTGTTTCAGTGTTATATTAAATGTTTAATTCTGATTTACAGTGACCGACCTAGTCCTCCTATGGACCTAGCGCTATGTACATGTGTAGGTCATCCTACACCACTTTGTATTTGATGTACATGTAGCCCTTCCATAACATCTTGAGTAAGTTAATTTGGGTAGTTCGTATTCTCAACAATATTACTGGTGGCTGTGAAACCTTTAATTCCTTATTAAACTGATTAGTGCATGTTGATAAAAAACAATAAGGAATGTAAACCATAAATTCAAAACATATGCTGTGGCAGGGCCGCATATTTTATGCCTAAAATTTAAATGAATCCAGTATATGCATATAATTGTAAATTTAATTCTAATATATATGATGCTGGGTCACTTATACAAATGTATTTTCTTTTTAATTTACAGATAGTTCCATCATCATATTGACTGTCGTTTATTTTTGTGGGTATTTTAGGGGTTTCTTAAGGTTTTTTTGCTTAACCCTCCTATGCAAATGTCAACTGGTACAATATTTTGAGCCGTCATTTTTGCCTGTCAAGTGTCTGGTCTAAACCTTCAGTGTTTAACCACCCATTTGCATGATTTTTATGGTGCCTTCCCACTGGCAACCTTTCTGTTTGATAAATTTTGGCCAGTCAGGTGGTTAGGGTTGGGTAGTTTGCACATGGTGGCCAGCCAACAAAAATATATGCCAGGTTGGGCCAAATTGGATTTGACCGTCCTTTGACTGCATCAGCATTAAAGGGGGTTAACGTAACTTGGATTAATCTGAATTAATAATTGAATGTACATGTAACTGTTCTAACTTTCAATTTTAATTAAATCAGCAGTCTATTTTCGTAAATTGGTGGTTTTTTGAAATTTCTTTACTCCACATCCCTGTTTCCTTAATATTTTGGGTTATCCACCACCCCTCTCTTCGGTAAAATTTAACCGCTCAGTAACATACAGTAACAGTTTAATGACTGGCTGCATAGATTAACAGTGTATATGCAGATGAATAATGCTACGTGATTAGTTAAACATCAGTGAGTACACTGTCAATTAGCATAGCTGAATTTAGGGTTACTCTTGCGGTGCGGTGCGGAGTGGTGTTGTGGTGTTACTCTCTGTGAGTGGAGTAAAAGAATGTGAAAACGTTCATGTCAATAAAATTTTAGATTGAAGTATTGCTTCATTATTCTGAAGGTTAACATTTAGGTCTTCAGCAAGAATACCATATTTATTTTCAGTAGAATTACAGGTGATTATTTTCTCAAAATAGTTTACAAAACCTCAGATAAAACTTGAAGCGATTTGTATGTAACACTGATAATTATATTTTGGATGATGTTTACTAAAATTCAGTAAATTCAGTGAGAAAATAAAGTCATTGAGGTCATGACACATGTTGTACTGAATATCATTTTGCACCTAGAGGGCGATACCACTATCATTCTGTCTGCACTATCATTGGTAATTACTTAGCTTCAGTAAAGGGAGCTTGGTATTATCACCCTCAAGTCATGTGTTAATGGTTGAGACCAGTTACAATAAAACTTAAAGGAAACATACAATAATTTTTTCACTGACTCACTTTATATGCATCTTTAACGCTTCTTCAATGTATGAAAACTACTTGAAATACTTGATTTACCCTTGTTGTGTTGTATTTATGGTTGAAGCATCTCCTTGTTACCAAGTGCAGAATGATTCCTTGCATTGAGTCGCATTACCATACCTGTGTGTACTTTTGCTGATGTTGTCAGAAAAAAAAATGATGGCGATACCTGAGCCAAATGGAGACTACAGGAACCAGTGTACCACTTTGTTTCACTTTGTTACATGAAAAGCATTTGATTTCCTGTAGCTGATGCTTTCAATAAGTGTTGTCTGGAATCAATTAATATCTCTTGTAAAGTTTTGCATCTGCATTTACAGATGTTCATGTAAAGATGTTCAAGGAGTATGCTGAAGTCTTACAGATTTCTAGTACCCTTTTGGCAGAATATCTGCTGTGAAAAGCTAGGTCATAAAAGTGTTTTGGTTGTTCGACAATTTTTAAATTGTTACAATCTTAAAAATGTATCTGTAATATTTTCAAATAAATTCAATGTTTCTAAGAGTAAAAGCAATATTAAAATTCCCCATTTTCCTCATGTTCAACAGGAGTAGTTACCTTGCCTTTGTCCACAGCCAAAGTAGTTTCTAATAAAATAGTTTAAACAGCTTGTAAATTTCTGGTTTTGTGAAGATGATTACTTGTAGTTGCTACATTGAAGAGGGTCCATTTTTGCGGCTTTGAGCAGTACGTTGTGTATACATATATACATGGAGACCTTTATCTACTGTCCTGTTAGAAAACAGCTAAGCAGTGTTTCTCCATTCATTGCCAGCAGACATGATGTTGAGTCACTATACATCTCGATCTACCAACAGCGGCGGAACGGTGTTGAAAGTGGGAGGGGCAATTAGCCCCAGCCATTAGAAAAGAATACAATTATGAAGTTGCAATGTACCTCCAGTGGCTGGTAGGCCTATAAAGTGGGAGGGGGGGAATAAAAGCCTTTGCAAAGGTGGGGAACCCCCCCCCCCATATTCTGCTGCCGTTGCAATCTACTAAGTATCATAAACGGGAAAGTTGTTGCTTAGAATTAATTAATTTTTCAGAGTTTTGTACATCTGTGACAAGTATTTAACTTATACTTTGAGGTACATTTACTCACTGATTTAACTCGATTGGATTTTTTGTGTTCATTCATTGACTGAATGCAAAACATTGTTTTGTCATATGCTGTCTCCAAGGTGATATACGCCTGCAGTGTGTTTGTTCATTACTGAAGTGTCCACATCATCACCACTGTCATTATATGACAAAGTGACTTCTGTGCCCAATTTCACGAGGCTCCGCGTATTTCATGGAGACTACAAGCACTAAGCACATCACAGCAAAAGGTGCTCTAACCTTGGAGGAAACATTTGCTTAACTAAGTGACATAACAATGAAAATCTCCATGTGCATCCAAGGCAATGGAAACTCCTCAATTATCTCACAAGAACAATCTAATTTCTTGATTCTTCTAAAGACAATCAGTATAAATATCCTGTTTCAAATCTGTCGAAATATTAACGTCAAGGAACATGCAGTATTGTACTCGATCAACTTCTTTGCCACTTATGACTGAGGGAATGATGCTAAAAGTGGTCTTCCAAAAGTCTACAATAACTTCCTTTGTCTTATTTAGATTCAATTCTAAAGTATTCTCAGTGCACCAGTTAATGATAGATTAGATTTCAATTCGGTGTGATGTCTTATCATTGATCTACCCTCAAACTATCAGAAAGTAATCAACACGGCATGAATATCTATGTTCAGAAAATTGTCATGAGACGTGAGTAATGCACTGAATGAAACCGCACCATGTGTCAATGTTCCAAGGGTTATTGCCAATGGAGTTCTGGGTACAAACAAGATCACAGAGTACACGTACTTGACCCACTAACATTCCTTCTGTATATGGAAAATCCCGGAATAAATTACGTAAATTGGAACTCTACTCAAGTTGTAATCAGATTAAATCTAAACCTTTTACTCATCTCTTTATGATCTTCACCTGTCAGTGTGACATCTTAGTATTTCATTCTATTTAATGCTGAATTGCATTAATTAATGAACACATCATGAAAAATTAAAGCATGTATGACTATTTTAAAAGATTCAGATCTACTCATTCAGAAATTTTTAGAAATTTGGATTATTCCATTAAATGTGGTTGAAAAAAGTGTGGACTTTACTAAAGTCCACACTTTAGTGATAGAAATTGAAACCAACATCAATGCAAGTAGTACATTAATGAGAAATGGCAAAAAATGTACCAGTTGAGTTTCTTTGATTTGAACAGGTGAGGACCCAAAGATCCAAACTCATTCAATTTCAGCATTTCTCATGGTGCATTGAGCAAGAACATTTCTCACTGCACGTAACATTGTGATAACTTAAGATCACGATTGCAATTTCTGTGGCTATAAGACAGATTTTATCTTTTTCAGTTTTAAAAAGAATATACAGTTACAGAGTTTTCTGAATAGAGTGACATCACAAGAGTGATTTTAGACTACCGCTACCTCATTTGCTAATAACCAATAGATATCATTCCCATGCAGTGATTTTTATGCCAGACTTATTCTGACTTTTTCTGTTGGAATAAAGCATGGAATGATTGATCTTGCATTAATAACCAAGGGATGATTAAAGGTCACGAAAAATATGACAATTTCTTCCTTCTGACAAGCTTTATAAGATACTATTTAAATTTAATGGCTATTGTTGTCAAATGGTTTTCTTAGATGGGAGGGGATGCGCAGGACTTGGTTTGAAGTTTTTGATTTTATCCTTTCTGACTACCTACATGTATTTGCAGGACTCTCAGGGAGAAAAGTCAAACGTCACTGACTTTGTCTAGTGATGGAGAATCATTTTAAACCATTACAAAACCAGATTTTCTTTGTTACCAAGGGGAAATTCCCCTGGGTTTTCCCTAAGTATACATCGTCTGTTTACTTTTTATGTGCAGTATTATTGACAGTGTGACATTTAGACCCTTATCTAAAGTACCCTCGCAGTTGAAAAAAATACAAAGTCCTTTTGATTGATGGCATTTAGTTCCAAGTGTTATGTAGTAAGAATGGCAGAATTGCATGTAGTCTTTTTTGATGGTTGAGTTCAACGGTGTGTGTGGTACTGAAGAGAGGTATAGCCTGCATATATAAATTGTATCTTCTCAGACAAAAACAAAAATCAACATGCATACATGTCAGTATTGCAAATTGCAATAGTATGAAAGCTCCGGTGGCAGAAGGGGGAGGGGCTGTTACCCCCTCCCTACCTTTGAAAAGGTAATTATTTTGCCCCCTGCCCCAACTTTATAGGCCTACCAGTGGTTGAAGGTGCATTGCAACTTCATAACTGTATTCTTTTTGAGTCTATTGGCTGAGGCTAATTCCCCCTACGCACACACACTTTTAAAACCATTCTGCCGTTGCTGTATGAGAGTCAGCATTTCTTTATCACTAATAAAAAGAGCTCTTGGAGGAGGAAAAATTATAGCAAAATGTTTGGTGGTTTGTTTTTGTTTGGGACATCTTTCACTGCCAAGAAGTACACATAAATGTGTCGAATACGTAGGCCCACAGACAGCATATCATTTGAATTGTTCCGTTCAAAATATGTTGGATCATCCTAAAAATCGACACTTATTTGTGCAGATACACTGTGTCAACAGTAATGCTGGCGTGAAATATATTACTTGATTTGATCCCCCACACCGTGACCAATAAAATATACTGAAAAAAGTTTTACTCCCGGGTTTGAGAAACTGATTTTGTCATCTAGGGCCCACCTGGATAAACAAAAGAAAACACATGCATTTTTTCTAAGGCCTCAGATGTAATTTATTATTTGGAAAATCAATAAACTATGACTCAGGCAAACATATTTGGGTAATTCCCAGATTTTTTTTTTTTGCATTAATATTCCATATTTTCTCTCTTGTAAAATAACCATGGTAATTCCCCAAGTGATTAAGCCGATGATTGAGGGCGCTACATCTCTGCTTTATTATGTGTGTTGTGCACGTCTTTGGTATTTTTTCACAGTTTATTTCCGCATAGACATCTGATCAGCCACGCAAAGTGATATGTCCCGCGTACTTGCTGTACGCTTAAATACATGGACACCATTCCAGTATCTGCGGAAATAACATGCTTTTACAAGTCACGCCAGTCATCAAATTCAGATTTATAAACTGCGCCAAACTTGAATTTCAACGAATTTCTCAACTGTAATTCCGCTGCATGATTGTGCACCTGCACTGCACTGGCCTGTTCCTTCATGGGTATTCCAAGTCGCCACCGCTGGCCGTCACACGCCAGTGACCGTCGGAGGCAAATTATTCTGATGTTGACAGTTGCGGAACTAAACTTTTCTTCGTCTGCACAGAAATACCGAATTGCTTATTGATCCAGCAGACGTAGCTAGTGGACGTCAGAAGAACTTTCAGCTCCACGCTGCATCGCATTTTTGCATTGGTGAAAAGTTGTCGAGATGCGGGTTTTTTTACGCGGAGACGTGGTTCAGCCCGGTTTGTGTTGCAGTCCCCGTGAACCTGTAGAATGGTGGAAACAGTGCGCGAACGTTGGCCTTCGGGACGGCTGTGTGCCCACGATCGGGCAAAGTGTGGTTCAAATCACCGGACTGGAACCGGCAGTCTGGTTCAAGGTATGATGGCTATAGCAAAATTCATATGAGCATATCCTACAGCCTGGGGATTGTGTAGTGTGTAGTTTGGGACCCCTGTATTGAACAGTTTTACACAACAGGTCAGTCCCAAAATAATGTAGTCAAAGGCAATGTTCTCTCTCGTATTACTATGCTCAACCCGGTTGGTTTTTTTATTTGGCCATTTTTTTTAACCCAATGATTAATCTTAAAAATTGAAATCCGGTTCTCTTTCCACAGAATTAACCCTACAGCTACATGTATTATGTATGTATTCAACGTAAATTTTTCATTGGCCGCAGTAGGCCTAAACCTATCTTTACATGATGAACAAATTTTTCCCAAAAGTAGTACTGGTACACCAGCCATCAGAAAGTGATTACGTGTCCTAAGATATCAAATTTAGCAAAGAAAACATTGAAGTGTTTACTTACATGTGGAAAATGGTAAGAATTCCAGACCAGTCTTGTAAATGTTTGGTTGTGCTAAATTGTGCACAGGGTTTCAAGTGTGATGTCTATCCATGGAGCAAGGAACACACGTCTTAGTTTACATGGAACTCTCACTGGTTAATTAAAATAGAGGTAAACAGAGTGAACCTGGGTCCTGCATGTTTCACAGTATGATTTAATGAAAGAAACTACGGTACATGTAGATCTGCCCTTGTCTGGAACCAGACAGATGTGAAGAAGAATCACCCTTTCATTACCATCATATGAGTGTGTGGAGGAACAGTTGGAGAAGCTAACCTAAAAATGTCATGGCTCCTTTTTCCTTGTATCGTTATTTGGTGCTGATTTGCACCTTTCATTTACTCTTTATTTTCCACCTAATTATATGCAGTAAAGATTTAACAGGAAGGAAACTGGTTGTGGAAGGGGTCCCATTGAAATACTAAACATTATTACAGACAATACAATAATTATGACATACAATTAGACAAGAAGACAGTAGGACATGTAAATACTAAGTCTTTTAACCCTGTATGACACAAAAACTAAATGATGTTAAATAAAATTTGAATACCCACTTAATAGTTTAGCTTTATGTTTACCTTTGAATGTTGTAGGTTCCCTAGATTCTTTATAGAGGTGTCTAGGGAATTCCACAGCCTGGGGCCCTCATGATTGACTGTATTTTGTGTGAGAGTAGTATGTGGAAAAGAATGATGAAGTTTCTTGTGTTGTCTGGTGAAATGGTGGTGCATTTCTTCATTTTTGATAAACATATAACAAAAGGATTTAGGTATTTTTTTAGTGTTGAACTGGTGCATGAGGATCCCAAGCTGAAGGAAATAGTTATCATTTACTTTAAGAGTTTTTGTACAAATGAAACAGCGGGCTACTATGTTAAAAGGTAGGTGGCAGAGTGGATCATTCTTAAAGCTTTTTTTGCAGTTTAAGTATTCTATTGCTTAAACTAACCCCGCCATTACCCCAAGCTAATATCCCATATGATAGATATGGTACAATCAAAGTACATGTATTGTAAAGTTTAAATAATATATCCTGTGGGAGAAGCAGCTTTAGTTTACATATAACTCCAATATTTTTTTAAACAGTCGTGCAAATATTACTGATTTGTTTTTTTCCATGAAAGATTCTGTTCAATATACAGACCTAAGAATTTGACACAATCGGTTTTATCAATTTGTACATCATCAATAAAGATTTCAGGTATTTCATGATGTTGCTTTTTACTAAACAGCATATAGTTAGTCTTCTTAATATTAAGAGTCAACCTATTTGCTTTAAGCCAGTTTAAAACTTTGGTAAGCTTGAGATTAACATTATGATAAAGAATATCAATATCAGGGTTACTGTAGAATAGGTTACTGTCATCAGCAAATAATATAAAGGTAAACAAGTCTAACACAAAGTCATTTATGTAGAAAATAAAAGTGGCCCAAGAATTGATCCTTGCAGAACTCCATGAGAAGCTGTACTGACAGAGGACTGAGTACCATAAATAGGTACAAATTGCTGACGATTTGAAAGGTAACTCCTGAACCACTCCAAGGCGGTTCCTCTAATGCAATAATAAGCAGGTTTGTTTAGAAGTATAGTATGATCGATTGTATCAAAGGCCTTGGACATGTTGGAGAGGTCCAGGAATAAACCGATTGCAACAGAGGATGCATCTACGTGTAAATTATTAGTTATTTTATCAATTAGGTGAATAATAGCATGTGAAGTTGAATGGTTTTGACGGAATCCAAATTGAGCATCAGAAATTATGTCGTGTCCACCTAGAAAGTCCATCAACCTTAACAGTCCCAAATCCTCCAATTTCAATATGATTTTACATACACCCTATACTAGGGGGTTAGGGTTATACCCTTGTCAATTATTCATTCAAGAATTTTTCAAAAAGTAGTAAGAACCGAGATAGGTCTATAATTATTTACTTGGTCAAGATTGCTACTTTTAAAAATAGGATTGACACGAGCAACTTTCATATCATTTGGTACTACACCTGTCAATATAGACATGTTCATAATAAAGGTTAACGGTTCAGAGATTGCCCGGATCACTTCCTTAACCAGTGAGTTACCATCAAAGCCAGAGCTCTTTTTGTTTGGCAACATATGTACAATATCAGTTATTTCTTCCTCAATAACAGGACTTAAGAATATAAAATTAGGTGGGGGGTCCAGTAAATAATCAGAATAATTGAGATCATTAGAAGGAATTTGATTACAGAGGTTTTTACCAATATTTGTAAACAAATTCATCAAAATGAATAGTAATCAAGTGTAGATTGCTGGTAGCAACAAATTCTACATCTGTACTTATTTGCGGTTTAGAGTTATTAATTACCTCCCCAGTATTTTTAATATTACCCTTTTCTTTGTCGAATTGTTTTGTATAATAAGTACGTTTAGAGGTACGAATGGCATTAGTTAAAATGTTTTTATAGCGTGTGTATTTAGTACGATTTGCATCTGTGGGGTTTGACATAAAGCTAAATAAAGATTAGCACCCTGCATATTAAAGTGAGGACCAGTCATATTTGTGAAATACTTGGTTTAAGTTAGCTAGATTTTCGTGAGAATAATCACGTACGGAAGTGACGCATGGACTAGGATGATTGACAGTCAAGCTAAAGAAAGTAAATATAGGAAAATGATCGGATATATCCGTAACCAAGATCCCAGATTTAGGAGGGCGTAATATATTAGATATTATTGATTAAAGTTGCAGATGCAGTAGTGACCCTAGTTGGATTGGTAATAAGTGCCAGACATGAGGAGGAGTACTGGGTAAATTAAATCTAAGAATTCCTGAGGCTGGCTATTAGAATTGATCAGGTTTAGATTAAAATCTCGGATAAAGCATTCAGGTCAGGTCCGCATACATATTGCGGATTTGTTGATAAATATAAGGCAACCCCTGCACCAACTCTGCCAACACTTTTTTTAGTCAGAAGAGTATATCCAGGTATGTTTAAACTATTTATATAGGAATTTTCATTCAGCCAGGTCTCACACAATCCAATGACAGGGAAATCATAACTAAGTGAGTATAAAAGATTTTTTAGGTGGTCTATGTTTTGGGGTAAACTATGTTTATTTAAAGAAAGAAGTGAAAAATTATCAGCAGGGACTTGATTTAAAAAGTCCACAAATTTATCATATGAAGAGTAACTGGAATGATTGACAATTTGATAAGGATTATCAGGATCACTGACAAGAGGCAGTTCAAGAGAGTTAAGATAGGGACTAATTAAATTTTCTACGTTAGTAAATTGGTAAATATGTGGGCCCAAGACTGAATTCAGAGCCGCAAATTCCTGAGAATCCAAGGAATTAAAAGGAAAAATATCCTTAAGATTGGTCAACCAATCCGTCTCTACATTATAGTCACATACATGTACATACAATGTACATGTACATCATGTACATTTATGATACTGCATAGTACTGTATATATGAAAAATAGGCCTGTACACGCGCTGATACCGTGTTCATGTACTACATCGACAGGCTCNTGTGACTCAAAAGCCTGGAAAATGTCAGAATAAAAACCAAAGTGGGGTGGAAATTAATATTCTTCCAGGGAAATCCTGCAGTTTGAGGAGCGGACTGAGGGATGGATTTGAACCAACCGGTACATATATGTAGGTCACAAACGTACAGTGTACGTCGTGTACAATGGCAAGAGAGAGAGTAGTCATTCTAACCATGTGTACTTTACATGTAGGTACCAACACATGTACTTTCATGAATACCACATCCCGTCCCTCTGAAATCAGCTTTGCAATTTGTATTCATAATCAGTAATAATGTAGTAAATTTCCAACTGAATTCTCAACATTTCTGTATAGACCACTCTCATTTTACCTACAATTTGTACGGCAGCCCAAAATGGCAGAAATATCACCATTTGGTCGATTTTCTTTAAATTACCTCAAATTCCTTTCAAATGTACCAGTACATTTGTCCCAGTCATTCCAAAGAGAGTTGTATTTTCATTTAGTAACCAGTAGTACATGTAATTTTTTTTTAGTATTTTGATACCGGTGGCTGCTTATGATTTTTAAATTTTGTGAAGCTCTTTACTTTTTGCTGAAGGCCAGCCATACCCGTTGTTTTAGCAGCCACTAGTTGGAAACAAAGGACCACAACAGAGAAAGAGCAGACCCAAGTAACAATGTTATAGGGCAACCTTTGTTGTGTACATGTACATGTAATCAACATGGGGAGTCAGGTTGGTGTAGTGGGGAGCCAGGTTGGGATAGTTGGGTACTAATGCGTCTTTATGAAATGATGTTTTCAAAATGCTCCCATTTCAACATGAATCACTCTCCTGGACTGAAATTTTGACTGAATGTCCCTTATATGAAACATTTCAATTTGCAACAATTCTTACACGTTAAAAATTTCTCCTTTTTGAGCAATTTCAACATATCAGTTTCGTGAAATCCTTGTGGAGACCTATTCACCTTTAGGAATTCCTTGTGGAGACCTATTCAACCCATTCTTTAGGATCTCTACAAGGCACCATATTTCGGCACCCCACAACAAAGCCATGTCTCCACAAGGATACAAATGTCTCTACGAGGATACAAATTTCAAAACTATGGAGCCAGGTTGGTGTAGTGGGGAATCAAGTTGGTGTAGTGGGGAGTCAAGTTGGTGTAGTGGGGAGTCAAGTTGGTGTAGTGTTTCTTTCCTCGTCTTCCACCTCTGTGGGCCTGGGTTTGATTCCAGCTTGGTCCACATGTGGATGGGTTTTTTTTTCAGTCTCCAGGGTTTTCCTCGTGCCCCTAAAACTGAACATTTCTTTATTGTGTTCTTCACTCGTTATGATCCTGTAATCAGTGCTAAATGTGCTGTTGGATGATCAGATACAAGTACATATAAAGAAAGTGTAACCAACTCCAATATTCAGCCTGGTCCACATACATGTACATGTACATATAAGTAAATTTATGTTGCAAGATAACAGCATGGTAGAACTTGTTCAAGATGCAATTTTGAGACACTACTTTGGCATTTTCATCCTATGTGAGAAAATTTATCCTCTTCAAATATACTGCTCTCCCTACTTGAAGAACAAACCGAAATAGAATGAAATCCACTGGCTGACCTACATGTACGGTATAACAACAAAAAGAGTGTCTAGTTTTTTTCAAACCACCTGTGAGTTCGTATGATTCCGGCCCCGGAATCGCCCATGTGCACCTGTTGAGTCCCATATGAAGGGACGAAAGCATGCATCTTACTTCCAAGAGGACTTGGAAAAATAGTCCTCTACTCGCACCACCACTGTCCACCAGTACAACTGACAAATAAACTCAACGATTGGTCGCGTTTTTATGTCCGCCCATATCAAACCCCTACCAGACATAACAGGGGCAGGTTTCTCTTCTACTCCAACTACGGTGTAGGAGTCACTGCAAGTCACCAGAAATGAAATGTCACTAAATGGGAAAGTGCCATCAATTCACACACGGGTATAAAAATGTCATTATATTGATGTGTTTCCAAAAGGAGGTGTCATTTCCTGTGCAGTTATTAAACATGTCCCGTGTTTTTTGTTTCCTTTTACTTATCATGTAAATGTAAATACATGTACACATGTGTATTTCCTCAAAGTTGAAAAATTGCATTGTAAGCTAACCAAACCACTAACATACCGGTACATCTAATTGGGGTGTTTTGCGACTTTGTAAACAGTGCATGCATGATGTAATTAGTGGTGTCTGAGGACAAACAAACAACAACCCACATCCTCCTGCTTACCAGAGCAGACATTTTACTACCAGATCATGTTGCAAATCAAAAACCCTGCAATTTTATTCTTTAAGATGTAACGGACCATATTGTACAAGGGTGCCCTGAACCAATTCAAGCTCCATTGAAAATAGTGTAAATCAACCAAGTTTGGAGCCCCATGGCAGGCAACTGAAGTCCCTGAGGCCTCTCAAACAAAAAACAATGTGTTGTTTGGTCCTTCAGATTTCATGTGATTTTCAATTTTTAGTAGGTTAACCAACAAATTTTTTAATTATCCGTCCAAAACAAACTCACCCCTCAAAAGTGAATGTTGCCAAGCCCTCCCAGCAGCCATTTTTCAAATGACATCCCTCACCTTCCTCGGGCTCTTCTTACTAATTTTCAGTCCCATTTTTCTCTGCTTTGCCCCCAGATGGGTGCCCCTGAATCTACAGAGATGATTCTGGGCCATACTGACACAATCCCACCATTTCTTGGCCCAAACAGACCCCTCTTTTCGAAACAATCTCTGGGGGTACTTTTTGTGCGCCTCGACCTGGCGGAGAATTTTCCTTGAATTGGGACACTGCACCCACAATGTGCACAGCTGTCTGTTTCTCCAACCTTAAACTCCCCAGAACTGCGAAATTTTACATAATCCATCCCTTGATGGGTCTGATCTCATGTAATTTGACTACCGGTAGGTAGACAAAATATCAGTACATGGTACTACACCACTTTCAACTCCCAATTCTCTTCCTGTTGTGGTTTACTGTCCCAGGGAACTAGTATTTGGTCATGTCTGTTTCACTCAGTTGATGGGGTCAGATCTAACCACAGTCGTCTCCTTGGCCCCGCCTTACCAGCTCAATCTGCTACCCGTTAACTTCTGGGTGATGTGTTATGGAACGTGTTGTGGTATTGATTTGACGTCAGCTTGATTTGCCCACTGACATGTTCAGAAAGGGATCTCCCCCAATGTGTGTTCTCTACATGTAGGTTTTTTTTCCAGAATAAAAGTGTTTAGCTTATTGACCATGACTCTGCGCCTTTGGATTATTAATGTATTTGGTACATGCACATATACCAATCCAGTGTACATTGTCAATATACATGTAGGCCTGCATGTACTGGTACATTTATTGTATATTTAATGTGAATTGAAATATGGTATTTTTCTTTAAACTTTTGAGTCAAAAGTTAATCCTTGCTGAAATAAGAATTCAGATTTGAAAATAAAAGAAGTCAGCAACAACAATGCGCCAAACTATTACTGGCAACATTTTGGAAAACAGTTCACTGATAGGAAGTCCTCAGAATCACATTGACATTTACAAGAACATGTGTGTTTGCTTTAAGTTTGAGTTTAGAAAACACTTACTTTAAAACGCTTTAATTGGCACAGTTGGAATATGCTGTATCCTATGCAGTTGACATGTATAATTGATTTCTAGTCTCTTAAGTTGCTCCCCAAGGGGTGAAATTATGGTACTGGTATGCATATTGTCTGCAGATTGTGTTAACCTGTGTATTTTTATAGATACCGACATGTGCGAGGTACATGGTTTCCATAAACAGTTTCTAAGACTTTTGTATCATTGCCGAAACCATGTGTACTGGTACCATCAATGAATATGAAAGATTTTCAAAACATTTATGATCAGTTGACACATTTACTTTGGCGTTAAATGGTCCGTGGTTTCAGCAAGACATAAGCATGTACATGTACAGTACAGGTACTAGTAATACATGCACTACATGTACTTTTCTTTTGAACCCTGACCATATCACACCTGTGCCTAAAGACCTGCATGTATGTTGTAGTACCATACCTGTAAACGTGCATACTTGCATGTGGCCATACATACCTGTACATGTACAGTACAGCACTTGAAGTTGAGGAATCAGGTTGTTGACTTTCCAATGACCCGATGATAATTACGGAGGAAGTACATGTACATGTACAAGATTACCGGTATGTGTGGCATGCCTGGGTTTCGTCGTAAATTATTTTCTGGGCAGCCCCGAAACATTTTTACATATACTTCCAGTCAACTTAACTACTGTGGGTAGGATTGAGTCTTGTACAGTACAAACTCAGTTGGGTTCATCCAACCATGGAGCCAAAGCTCCATGATCAAATCTGGGGTGCATTCAATTGCCCATTACTATGTGTTCGTATTCATACCGCTAACAATAAAACTAAAAGTACACAGGGTACCAGTATGCCAAAACCAGTGTACTTATGTACATGTACATGTACAGTATGGTGCTACTGAACATGGCCCCTTGGTTCTTATAAAACCCTTGCGTAGTTGTTAAATCTTGTCATGTACATTTAGGAGTTTTAGTGCAGAGTCGTGTTTTATACTCTTCCTGCAATCCCCAAATTACTGTTTCCTCACATACATGTACATATTGATGTCATGCCTGAATAACTACTAATACATTACAATTTGGTTCTTCACACTTTTTCCCTGTATGCTTCTGGAAAGCACACAGCCTACAGTGCATTTAGTTTATTCAGGACAAAACCAAAATTTAAGATAAAATTTACATACATGTTTATGTAAATTTTCCTCATGCAGAATTCCATCAATGGTTATTGGCAGCTGTATGTACATGCTGCATCAGATTCAAACCTTTCAACATCTTAACCTTCAGTGCCTGTATGTAAGGACATGTAGGAACTTGTGGGTTTGAGTCCCACTCTTGCAGATTACATGTACAGAACGTCTTTGGAAATGTACAGTGTGTTTCCTGGTGCCAAATTCCATCAATAAAAGGTCTGTCCTCTTCCCCGGTTACATGTAAGGTAGTGAAAGGGATTTCCAGGAGAATTATGGACATGCTGTACATGTACATGTATCCTTGATACAAGATTGCAACTGTAGAAATCTGTGACAATTTGAAAAGATTTCTCAATAGTTTAAATTCAACCAAAGTCACAAATTTTATCACCCCTGTTTTGTCAACACTTAAACTTTGTACTCACACTTAAACATGATAATGTTGGTTTCTTATCAAGGGCAAAAAAAACAGTTCCCCAAAATTTATAGAAAACATAACAGATTGAAAGATTTTAAACTCATAATGTGATCTGACACAATTGATTAGAGGGTTTCTTGTGCAGTGGTGTAATCTAGCTTTCTGAGATTGTCCCAAGAAGTTGTCTGGCGATGCGGATACGAACCAGCGATATAACCTGATATGAGGTTAACTCAATCAGGAAGGGGCCAGTTAACTGGGGCTTACATCTGTAATCCCAGCAAATGAGCAGCAGTCGATGCTTTGGAGACTTCTTCCAACTGACATTTGAGCCCGTATTTTACCCCAGAGGTAGTTGAAATATTCCTTACAGTTTACATATGTGTCAGATTCCGAAGGTCTACAGTTCTTCCTGCTTTACAAGTTAGGATGTACATGTACATACAAGTACATGTGTATATGTACTGGTACGTAAGACTGGTAGACTTTGGCACCCATCACTTCTTTTGTTGTCAGAATGTTTTGCCAGCTTGCAAGATGGTTTTGAAAACAGTCCTGTTCAGTAATTGTTTTTTTCTGCGGCAATTACTGTACATGTATGTATTTTAGAGTTCCCTGATAAACATGTGGATTGTACATACATGTACCTTTAAGTTTCCCATAAAGTACGTAGATGTTTGACTTTTTTCTTTGCTTCAGTCACCCTAGATTTTGAAGTGGGAAAACCTAAATGAGATTAAAACAGAGAAAAAATGTTTTGACTGCAGGCCGTCACCATACAGCACCTGTATATATCAGGCAGCCCATGGCCACTGCAAGGCACGGGGGTCCCTGGGAAATTGAAGTTCATTGTGGGAGATTTGATACATGCAGTGTGGTTAATGCCCCAGCTATGAATATGCATCAGCCTAGTGTGTCTGGCCAGATGACGCTTGCAGTCCAGCCAGTTACCAGTCTAATGGACCAATTCGGTATTTCAAAAAAAAGTAAAGGTCATGTCATTCAGGAACGAAGCATGCACTCAAGTCTGTTGGAATGCGATGATAGGACAAAACTCTTTACATACAGTATGTCTGAAGGACCTTGGCCACACTTTATTTTAGCCATGCGCTGTTGGAACACCAAGCCAGCTCATTGTGCAGTGCTAAATGGAAAAGTCGTTTCTCTTTTTTGAGTTAGAGTTTGAGTTCATGCTGTCCATTATGTGTACCAGTACATGACATACGGTGCCTGTACAAATGTATACATACATGTGAGCACTTATGTGATGTCTGTGAACATGCAGAGGTTAAATTGATAACACCCTTGCACTTGTTTTTACCCTGGGGTGATGAACCTGCCCCCCCCACACACACACATTTGGCTGGTCCTTTAATGGCTGGTACCAGTACAAGATGGTCTCACAAATGGCCCCCTCCCTACTTTGAAAATTGTTCCTCTTCCATTTGATCATCCCCTACCACTCCTCCCCTCTAGTCCTTCCTCTAATTTTCCCCACCCCTGTCCCTTCTCTAGTCCCCATAGTCCATCCCCTGGGCAGTTAGCAGACAAAGCAATGTGTGGAACCTTGCAGTAACCTGGTACTGGGTATATGGTACTAATACAGTGTACATGTATACTTTTGTACATGTGATCCACCCTAGGCTCCCTAGCCATTTCATTCATCTATGATCTTTTTAACACCTGGATTTTGATGTGCTCCACCATTGACTTCTTTAAGGACACTTTTGCGATCCAGGTCTCTCTGCCCACATACCTGTAATCTCCAGCCATCCTCTTATTGACGTCAATCTTGACAACTCATTACCAACTTTGTTAATACCGTTCAGCCCTCCCTCTTCACTTTTTCAAACCCCCTCATACCCAAGAGGGTTCTTCGATATATTAAGACACTGTGACTCAGTAGCCACATTTGCGTAGGCCTCTCACTAATTGAATTATGCTTCGCAAGTGGGACTTCCCTTAAATAGTACACCCCCATCCTTCCCTACTGCAGATCCCATCTTGTCACCATGCACTACACTGCAGAAAAATCACGCTGGTTTAGTCAATGTTGTCACAGAAACCTCCCTAACTTTCAGACACAGTGAAGTCTTATGTACAATTATTTGTACTAAATGTCAGACAGTACATGTACCTAAGGCTTTAATTCTGCCCTCCATTTTGTCTTAAGCCTCCCAACCAAAGCCAGCAGTTCATCTTTAGAAGATCTACAGAGTAAGTACAATTTAACTACATACATACTTTTCTGAAGTCTGTGATCTCTTGTTAGTTTGACATCTTACCAGTTATATATCACATGTAGTTGCACATAATGTACATGTACACTTACCATACATGTACATCTAGCCATTAGCCAGGAGCTTTTTAGTGGGAGGAAGACATGAAATTTATTTGGGAGTGGTTGCATGCACAATGCACATAGCGGCATCCTGTGGCTACCTGTCTGGGTTGCGGTCTCAAAATAACGAAAGGCCAGATTGTACAATGTACATGTGTACACACACATTCATGTACCTTGTGTGAAAGTAAATGCGATGTGGCAAGATACTAGACATCATGCGTAAAACATATTATGTAATTTACAGTTTAACTTGAAGGTTTTGATGAATTTGCCACAAATTCTTACCTGTTTAATCAAATGTTTATTGGCTTAATTGCTTTCATCCCACAGTTGAACTGACCGTTATGTACCGGTTCATGTACTGATATATACATGTGTATAAATGCATTTTCCCGAATGTGGACTTGTAATAATGTTCACCTATGAAAAGTACCGTACAACATGTCTTCTCTTGGCTACAGTCTACCCGATATGTGTAGTAGGTTAAAATTTCTGAGCCTAGGGTGTGCAAGTACTAGTACCCATATTTTCAAGAGGACTCAAAAGGTAAATGAGCTGTGGGCTGGTGGCTTATATACGTGTATATCTGTAGGTTTTGTTCATTTCAAAAATTCCGTGTGAGGCAGACCTGACAACCTTGCCTACTCCTTCCTGAGGTCAGGCATTACCACACAATAGATTAAAAGGTGTTCGAATGAGCCTTCAGTTCATTACATTTTTAATCTATTGTGCGCTAATGCCTGGCCTCAGGAAGGAGTACGGCATGCTGGCAGGTCTGCTGAGGGGCACAGGGGGAAGGGGAGAGATGACTTCTGATCCACTGGATCTGTGTGCATAAATGTATTGATACATACGTTGGTTTTACATGGATCCATGTGACCAGAGCACTACCTGTAGTTGTTTCTGTCGTTTCATGGTTAAAGGCAAGAGGTTATTTTTAGTCCAGGTTTTAAAATAGATTGCCAGCATGTTCACGATTAAATCCTCATGAGGATGTTGTCTCAATCCAAGGTATGTACCCATGCCTATATCTATACATGGATGGCAGACCAGGATGCAAGATAGACCGCAGTTAACAATAAAATTGGTCTTAGTCATCTAATGGACGTCATTATGTTGTCCCTGGATCCTGTTTTAATCTGGGAATATCTTCTGAATCATCTGGTAATACAGATTGAAAATTTCTTGTGTGTTTATTGTCTTCTATTTTCATTCTGAACTCTCTCTTTGCATAGAAATTATTACATGTACAAATAATGGTGTGAAACTGCTGTACATTCTTTGCAGAACTGTCAGCAGTACGATTGAGCTTTGGACACTTTGGGTTTGAGGGGATAATGAAAAAAGGCGTTTGAAATTGTATACCTAAAATGATCCCTGAAGCTACATGTATGTTGTGTGGATTTACATGTACAGTATATTGTATATGTACTTTCAAATGTAAACCTTATTTCATAGTTTTTCACACATTGTAGCTAACAATGTAATTTCAAAGGGTTTTAATGGAAAAAATTTAACCTTTATATAAGTAAATGTACTCATGGTTGAAACTGCGATGCTCAGGAAATGATTTGTTGAAATTTATGAATTTGAATAACCGTTTCAAGATTTGCAATATCTTTACTTACTGGTACGGTAAGTAAAGTGTATAACAAGGGAACCAATGTGTGTCCCAGAGGATTCTTTCACTCAAAACATGAAATTTGGACACAATAGTCATGAATACAAACACGATTGTGTGCAGCAGTATGGCTTAGCAATATTTGTCGAGGTATAGAGAGCGAATATGAAGTTTACTACGTAAGGCATTATTTGGGTGAGTTGTCATTTCAAATGAATTAGGCCCAGTGTACATGTGCGATACATGTACAGACATGCGTTGGGCTTTGCAATGTGACGTTAGGTAATTTCTTCGTTTTCTGCAAACTAAAAAAGCCCATCCTTCAAACTGATATACAGTCCTCAGTGCTACATTTGAATCTGTCACATGTCCACTCACAAGTCCCATCACAAAGCCAATCATACATAACAGGAGGAACTATGACAAAAGAATGCTTTGTCACAGCTCATTTGAATAGCTTGTGAATTGGCTTAAGACTGAATGACTTGTGATGGACTTACATGTACAGGGACTTGTAATGGACTTGAATACAACACTGGTCCTTTCATTTGTATTTTACACCCTTGTATGCTGAGCTACAGTTGTGCATATGGGACATGTACGTGTACAGGTAGGTCACTGAACATCAATGTCAAAGACACACTTGAGTTTACGGAGCAATTAGTTGAATTTGTGAGACATACACCGGTATGTATTTTACTGTGCATTATACATGTACGTTCATAGGTGTAATGTATAAATGCATGTCTAGATCTTCAACGTTTTCACACCGAAAACTGCTTTGTGGAAACATTTTCATTGCTAATTTATGCGGAAAGATAAGCAAACCAGTCATAATGTACAGTAAATTGTACAAAGGTGTATTAGAAGTTTATGGGGAAAATGCGTCAGTCGAGTGAAAAAGGAGCTCCCCATGCAGAAATAATTAAGTTATGGTGATAATTTCATGGTTTTTATTGAAATGTTTCAGTAATTACCAGTATACTATGTTAGCCTTGTGCCAATACATTGTCATTCCTGAATCGTTACGGTTTACCAGCTAGCTGAAATGGGTACCAGCATTCAGGTAGTTGGGAACAACCTGTAATGTAGAGTTCCATCCCATCTACCGTAGTCTTTAACAGTTGTTTCATGTTAAGGAAATCATTGATTAACTCTGGACCAATGAGCCAATAAACTGTGCAATGTATGTCTGCTGCACATGTACCAGTGGGGTACATGGTACACATGTACAAGTACATTGTAAAGAGCCTGCGTGCCTGCAGTGTGTAAATGTAACTTCCTTCCACTGAGGCTTCATGACACGTTGTAACTTGTCCAAAACAGCTGTATCATCCGTGTAAGGAGGAACAGTTTCCTACAAGTACCAGTCTACATGGACATGTATACCGTAGATTACATGTAGCCTTTTCTCTGTACAATTACATGCACCGGTATGTTGGATATGATCAGTCTGTCAGCACGATCATGCATTGCGTAATACTATCAGCTGATCCAGTGGGAAATCTAGGACATTACTTCCCTTTTTTGAAACAATCTTCCTCAACCATAAGTTACATGTAGAAAGAAAAAGTGATTGGCTGATGGCAAAATTATCCGTCAGCAAATCATGCGAATGAGATCAGCAGATTGTGCAAAGATCAAGTGATCACGCAGATGGACAGAGTATTCAAACAGATTGCACAACAAACATGGGTACACGTACAGTGTACATTCTTGACTAAATAGATGTACACACTTAGACATTTTTAGAATATAAGTACAGTGTTTGCATGATAGCCACTTATTGGATATCACACCAAGTGTGACTTTCAAAGGAAAAACCACTTGAGAGGAGAAATTCAATCATTTTGTTCATAGTACATGAAACATCAGGTTGCATGTACAACTGTCAACTGCCAACCAACAACCAAAAACATATTGGTACATGTCCAGTGTACATATCCTCTTGAACAGAACTACTGGCTGGGTCAGGGATGTATTGTGTTTCATTCAAACAAAAACTGCTTAAAGGAACCAGGAAATGAATTTTTCTTCGAATCACTTTCTGTGTATCTCTGTACTCTTCTTCCATGTATGAAGACTGTTTGACATTTTCTTTGAGTTACGTGAATTAATGGTGCACTTTTTCAAACATTAAAAATTGACCAGCCATTTCTGGACAAGTGAGAATGCTTTTTGCTTGATGTAAATCCACGAAGACTTGGTTCAGGTTGCATGTTTTCGTGTTCAAATTGTGAATCCCAAAGTTGCTATCAGGGAACATTTATAAAATAGTTCGATTTCCTGGTTCCTTTAACTTTATTGCCACGACTGTGAATGAGGGTACATGGAGTTGCTTGTTGAAACTCACAACCACTGACCTACAACCGAAACAGTTTTGCTGCTGGTTACACCTGCTACAATATATGTACGTACTGTATGTAAAACATACAGGATGTCATGCCAGTACATGCAGGTTGTGAGAATGTGTTTTGTTGACGTACATGTTCACATGTACACATATGGCTACCCTAACATGGCATACATTTTCCCTTCCTGAGCCTTGCTAGCAAAATACACAACTCAAAAAAGTTAAGACCTCCCTTTATTTTGTGTATAGATGTACTTATTTTGTATGAGATATTTTACTGCTGAAAATACCCCAATATAATTGTCCTGAAATTTTTAAAGTTTTATTCCAATGAGAACACCATCTAGACCAAAAAAAAAATGAAAAAGCTAGACTCCACTCATTGCTTGGAAAAAAATTACCAGTTAAGAAGTGGTCCTTAACTTTTTTGAGTAATGTACTTTTACCTCAGTGGTACAATAAATGAATCGTCAGTAAAGTAAGTGTGGAACTTAGTAGATAAAGTTCCAGTGAAAGTCTACTTTGGTCTCCTTTTCGTATTGTTTTTTCATTGTGCACGAGGAACTCTTAAAAAGCCCCCCCCCACTTTTCTTACAAACTCGTAGTTGGGTATTTGAGGCTGTAATGATTTGCCAGAATTTGTCAAATTTAAAGAAATTCTTAACTATTAATGTGCAATTTTCTGAGATTTGCTCAAGTGTTTCACAGTAGGGAATGCTGCTGAATATGTACCCAGTTTCCAGACACCATTGTCCTTGAATTTCAGACTAAATTTCATCACACTGAAATTGTTCACTAAGGCTCAACATAATAAAGGTAATGGTACCAGTATTCAGCTGGATGAGTTTGAAGCTTTTCAGTGAAGATGTTTGGCAACACTGCAAGAGGAAAGTCAAAGAAAACGAAAGGAAAACAGTGCAATGCACTACGTTAGGGGACTTTTCGTGTTGATGTGTACATGTACGCAGCTTCCATATATGTACATATACGCAGCTTCCATACATGTACATGTACGCAGCTTCCATACATGTACATGTACGCAGCTTCCATACATGTATGCTGCTTACATGTAGCTGCTATGACTCTCCGGTTGAAGTTAAAGTGTCTTTGGCTAAGCTATCTGTTGTAGATTTGACAAGGTTTCAGCTCTACAGGCAAACGTTTGAAACTTAGGCTATTGGCAAGCAATACTTGTAGTTGTGTGTGCATGTACTGTATTAACCGGTAAAAGCAAAAGCACCGGTAAGTTTGTTCCAAGCCATCAGGTCGGTGTTAAATTTCCAGTTTCCTTTGCAAGAATTATCTGAAAATAGTTTATTCTCTCCTGGATGGGATGCCAGTCTATCACCGGTTGTTCTCCAGCTAATGCCAATACCCAAGTACGTGTACATGTATACTCCTAGATGGGTAGAGGCAAGCAGGGTTTAAGGCCACAACTTACTGGCATGACTAACAGTTGGATTTGAACCTGTAACCCTCTGGTCAGAAGCCACAAACCGTAACCACAGGGCCTCCTACACCTATAACTGGTACGGTAGCATCGCATAAAAAGGATAAGTGGCTGGAAAATGTGCATTTATCTCAAACTTTGCCTACCATCCAAAATTTACTCCCTGGAAATGTATTTTGCATAACGTTAAACTTGGCTGAGCTTTTCTTTTCTTTTCCGTTTTCAATCAGGTGCTGGTAGTCGACACTGTGTGCATTGACTTCATCAATAAAGCTATCCAGTGGACCACCTGTTCCCATAGAAACTGCACGCAGAGAATCATGGGAGAGAGAGGTTACCAACGTTGCAAGCACACCCATGAATGTGAGTGATGCATATGGCGACAATGGAGGCCATAGCAGAAAGAAGGGTCCAGGGACAGCACAGTCTACACCATTATTAGAGGAAAACTAGATTCTTGAATTTCTTTCTCTTCTAAGATGCGATTTGAAATTACATGTACTGGAAACCTTCTTAATAGAAGGATGGGTTGGGAAGAATGTGGATTCTCTTCTCTATTATTTTATGTGTACATGGGACATGATGCTCTTTGAAAGTTAAAGCACTGAGTGTTTAGAGGATCCAGTCTGGCCTTGAGACTGGAGTTTACTCACCAATTTTAACCAAGTATTTACTTCCTAAAAAAGTTCATTTGCATCATTCAGCATGAAGCATGACATTATGAGCTCCATATTTGTTCTTCTCAATGTATATGTACTTGTAGGTCTCCTGAATGAAGACTTTTTCCTTCCGGACGTTGACCTGCAGAGAGGTCTTGATCTTGCCAAACGCATCTTAGTCCGACAAGATGATGAAGACGATGTGGATCTATTACACCTGCTACATGTCTACATTCTACCAATCATACGCTTGCATTCAGAGGACAAGGAACACGTGACTCAGGCCTTGACCAATCAGGTCAGTCCAAGGATGCGTAAAAGTGGTCAACTGTCTCTTCATATTTGTTTTACCTTAGAGGAAAAACCCCTCTTTTGGGTTTTTGGGTGATCTTTTCCACATACTAAAGAAGGGGTTATTTTGCCTAGCTACATAGCAAGCAAAGAGGTCATTACTTTTACATTTTGGCGTGTCTGTTTAGAAATCAATGTAAGTATGCTGTGGCAACTACCTGCAGGTTTTATGTAATGAAAAGAACACGGGTTACGCTCAGTTCCGGGTCTGTTCAGAACATCCTGGGCAAAAAGAGTGGTGATGGGAACCAGGCAATAAATACAAAAACTTATGTACCGGTACCTAGACAGTATCATCGGTACACTTTAAGCAGCATTGTACATGTATACCAGGAAATGTTCCGCATTGACAAATGTGGTCAGTCAACAGCTAGGGGGGTCAGTCATGAATTGAGTTGCGCCATGTTACATGTGTGTGGTATGTGGGTTAGGAGAAATGTTTTTGTGTGTCTTTACAGCTTAATTTCAGTCATGAAATGTGAAATAATTACATTTTGAACTATTTTAATTTACAGAAAGAAGTCTTAGGAGAGCTTGATGCCAAGATTGATAAAATGTCCTGTCAAAGGATACAGATAAAAGAGAACATGAGACGATGGAGAGAGGACATCTGTCTAGATTTACAATCGGTACACAGTAACAGCTTCCTGAGTAAATTGAAATCCAACATTGTGAATTAAACCCATGATACAATCTTTGCTGTAAATAAGAAGGAACACCCAGTTCCATTCAGAATAATTTTGAGGGAACTGGCATTTCATGGAGCTATCAAAAAAAGTGCAAAACTGGATGTTCATTGTGCAATATTCTGGTTGGTTCTTTAACCACTTGCTGCCAGGTGGTTTGAAAATGCAGTGCACATAATCAGGACTTTTCCAAGATTTTCAGTTTTCAAAATTCTTCAAAAATTCATCATTTCAATTAATGGACGTTTACACCCACACAAATTACTGTCTAGTGGCTACTCTATTCTGACAGACAAAATCTATTGACGCCCGAATATTTCAGCCAGGCCTGCAGCCTTTTTAAAAGTGCCCAGATTGTGCGGTGTTATATAACTTTCTTTTGTTCACGAACCTGGCACAGTGCGCTGCTGACCTCTTTTCAATAGGGGCCAGATTAGTGTGCCGCGGTGCTGTGTGGCTCATCGCTGTGGTGCTGGAGCACTTTTGTCCCCGGTGGTAATCCGCTCGCTCTCAATGCCCCAAACCGTGGTATACTGTTTCAAAACAAGGCTGGATTATCTCTATTATTGAAAATGAAAAAATGTCTGTAATGCCCAGCAGCCTGGTCTTTTGTTCCGAGTACGGTCTTAATTACAAGACCCAGTTCCCTTTGTCCCATTTCGGGTGGCCCGGCTTCGTGTATAAAGCCTACGTGCTCAAAAACGGGCCCCCCGGCAGCAAGTGGTTAAAGTGAAGGCCTCTGTTGACCTGTGCTTTTAAAATTGAATGGGTTGGAAGAGGTAATGATACCTGAGTTTCTAGGTTTATTCTTTTGGTTGCATGTCGTGTGAGTGAGAAGTTTGTATTCATTGGAAGAAGTCAGTTTTATTGTACAGTATTTATAAATGTTTATTAATTAATGTATTTCTGACATGTAATGAAATCTTATGAGGTTTAAATTGCCCAAGCAGATTCGGAACTGTGGAGAAAAATAATGATTCATTATTTTTTACATTTAGGAAAAGGCAATCGTCTCTTGTAACACCGCATTTCTGAAAATTCTTTGTGAGCATCTGAATGAAGATATCCGCAATTCATACGTTGAGGTGAGAATGAAAACCACAAATCATGAGTGTGCCTTTTACGGATTGTGTGTTTTCCTTAATAAAAGTTCCATTTTTTCTCCAAATGCTAGTGACACTTTGGAAAACAATAAGTTTTTAATCCGATAAGGACTCAATTTTTGTGAAGTGTTTTAGTGGGAAAATTGCTGGAAAATTTAATGTCCAAAGTAAATTAGCAGAAAAGCCCCCGTTTGCAATCTGCATCATCTGACATTCGGCTTGTTGCTTGTCTTTGCTACACAGCTCAAATCTGTCAATACAGCTGTACAAAATCATGGTCTTTCCAACCCCAGTATCAACACATTTGCATAGAAGATACCAGATGTTTCTGAGAGTTTTTAGCTCCTTAAATATTTTTGTGATGACAATTTTTTTGCAGCTGGATAGTTTTCAGAAGAAAGTTGAAGAAGCCAAACTGAAGGTGAAGAGAAAAGAAGGAAAACATTATCTCAGCCAGCTCAATAAGTGAGTGCCAGAATGACAGAGAAAACTTTTCAGTTATATAAAGAGATGTATGAAGAAGCTGTCTTTAGTATGGTTGTTCTACTTGGCATTCGTACTGGGGTACTTTAGAATTAAGATTTTATCTGTGCTTGTATCCAGACTACCAGATTCAAGATTAAGACCTCTGATACAAAAGTGTCATTGACTTGACATTGATCACCTCAAACCACAAGGTATTCTTCAAAGCTAACATGCACCAGTGTCTTGCTCCACATTTTTTACTCCCACTCAAAGCCATCAGTACTTGGCTGTACTCGGTACTCACAAAATGTGTCTATAGACCCAGACACAGCCTACTTACTCACAGAAAAACGTGAAAAATTTATGAGTACGCATGCATTGTGTGAAATAATTGCATTTTAAAGAAATTACTGTTGGCATGCTGTACATCCGACACTGTCATCGCCATCTTCATCATTGTAATATGTAACGTATCTATCTTGTGGCTGTCATATTTTGCCTCCTTGATGGCTAACAATTATTTTCTGATCGTATGTGCTGCTTTCATGATTAAACCTTATAGTCCTTAATCTTCTACCCATTGGAGGATTAAGGACTGTTTGGGTGGAGCTTGTATCTTTCTGAAATGGTTGTTTTGGGGATTTAATTTATTGACATGTCTCTGTGTTATTGTCTTCTGCAGAGCAAGAATTGAGAGGGATACAATTGCGGAACGCATCAGTAAATCGCTGTATGTCGTGGAGGAGGTTGGATTTATGCTCAGATTGAGTAGAACACCAGATGAGCAGAAGGTACGACAAAACTTGTCAGGGTGATGAACTAGTCTTTCCTGAATTGATCTGGTCACCTGGCACAGAATTCTTCCCAGTCTTGGAAAGCCATTCCTGCATCAACCCAGTGACTTGTTCTTTGGTACTATAAAATGTGTAAAATAATTGTGACTTGGCTTGACCTTCAGTCCTGCTAGTTTGCCGCAGGGAGGAAAAGATTTGATCATCAAAGAGTGACTGTTTGATTGTTTGTCCGTGTTTAGTTATCCGACATGCACCAGGCGTACATTAAGATCCAAGATGATTGGAAGGAACACACCCAAGAACTGAGAGAGCTCCAGCGGAAGAAGGTGTGGCCATGTTTTGTTTAACCTACTTGTCATTGTGGTTATTATCTCTTTGAAATGACAGCTGTGCAAACACAGGTCTTCTGTCCATAGGTGTAACTGACTTTCTGCTGTACTGTAAGGATTCACAACAACCAGATTTCTGGTGCATGTCTACATTCATTGGGTTATCTACATTGTTGAATATGCATAATTTATGATAAATGCTTGATAGCATGCACTTGAAATAAGACAGTGACACTGTATCCTTTGTTCAGAGCTTTGATTTCAGGACTTTTGAGCTAGGACTTTGTGGCATGTTAACCAAACAGCATTCACCATATGCCCTCAAGTAGATTTGGCCAGTATTGGTGGACTGATAGCACCTTAATGGATTCCTACTCAGAATAACTCTGAACGTACTTCCCACAAAGCCATTCTTTAATTTCATTGTAATCCAAAGCATCCGGAATCTAACCTGACACTGTCAAGAAACATGAGATTCTGTAGTTCATCCGAGAATGCATGACATGAACTCACTTTTTTCAAGGGTGTAAAATGCTTTACTGCATTCTGTGGTGCTCTTTTTTGAGTTTAACATTTTACAAAAAATGTGAATGTGTTATGGAATGATAGGTGTGTGCCATGAGCGTACGTGAGGCTTTGGTCAACACTGAGAAAGAGCTCACTGAGGGAAGTCAAACAACAGGGATTGAGATCACCTCTGATGGCATGAAACGACCCACAGATGGTATGCCAATGTTTAGACTTTGTCAAACTTCATATCACAGGATGCTTGTCAAGACGAGGACTACATGAGAAAGAGATAATGTATATTTACAGAAAATGGTTCTATTTGCATTCAGTGGGCTAGTTTCTTTTTTTTGGTTTCCTATGTAAGCACACAATTTTGTGTGTGTGTGCTCTTTTATCTTCTGTGCACCGGATTCTTGCATTTCCAAAAGAGTGAAAGTATCAACTTTAGTCATTTTTCCCAAGATTCATTTTTATTTCCTTTCTGTCACTTGGAGTGTCTTACCAGTATTTTTCAGTATTACATCTACAACACAATTCATGCTCCTTTCAAGAGTTAATTTTATCAATGCTGATGGAATTTCAGGCAATTCCTGTTGAAAGACAGCAATAAGTAGAAAGGTTAGCGGTAGCACCATGCGAAGGAATATACCTCCCTTATGAGTATGTGTGGTTCTGAAAAGAACCGGGAGTATACTCAACGTTTCGGACTGTGTGTGATGAACTAAGCAAGCAGTCTGATACGTTGAGTATACACCCGGTTCTTTTCAGAACCACACATACTCATAAGAGATATATTCCTTCGCATGGTGCTACTGCAAACCTTTCCACTTATTTATTAATGCTGTCATTGAATTATTCAACTATGCAATAGTCCTCAGATTTTGTATTCTTTACTGTGAAATATTTTGGCTTTGATTCAGGTTAAGCTTGAATCTATGCCAGACAAAATGCAAGAGTTAGTAGCCCTGTCAATCTTTTTTTCTACTTTTTTCACAGTGCTTGGAGAAGCATCCCTGCCAGCTGGCTGGGAAACATTACAAAGCCAAGTTGCAAAGGTAAAAAGGATGTTTCAAAGACAGACGTATCACATGGGTGTACTATTTTTGTCATATATTGGCCCAGAATGATCACATGCTAGGGCGATATATCCACATATCACACTCGATGTGAGACATCTCATTCTGCTGTTAGTACTTGCGCGCACATGAGACAGAAGAGCTTTGGGAAGTTAGAGAGCGACCGTTGTTGCTCATTTAGTCAGTTTTGTGTGGTACCCATGGTATGTTTTGCACATAGGTTACCAGGGAATTCAATCAATGGTTGCGCTCATACAAAAGACTCATTCCCGTCCACGCAGCATACAAGGTAATGCAGGGACTGCTCACCAGACTACATGACATGAACTTGTACTCACTGGGACACGCTCTACTTTCACATTAAAGTTTATGCAATTAAAGAAAGTGAGGGATTAGTGCATTTGCAGATGATATCATTTATGTCTGTCATGTTAATTATACAGTTTTACAGTAGGCCTGTCATCTTCTGAACTTCTGAAATTCAGAACTTGTTTCTTTGGATAAATTCCTCAGCCTCAGTGTAATTAAGACAGAGGTAAATGTATGACAAAACAATTGTTAGCTGCTGTGATGTGGGATAGCACTCTCAGCTTCACCCTGGGGCATTATGCGTCCCTTAGGTGTTCAAAATGTTATATTCCTCACCACAGCAGTCTTCAATTGTTAACTGATCCATAGATGTTTCCAAAATACTTGCCAAATATTATAAATCAGTCCAAACGTTGAAAACAGACACAGATTTGTCCTTAAATAGTTGGAGTGTCTGACAAGATTGTTTAAACTCATTTTATAGAGTCCCTTGACCAAAATAAAATCCATTTTGTGGTTACATTGCTAGTTCATACATTACTGAAGTAAATTATTGTTGAATAACCTGACAAGAAGCTAATGTACTCAGTAGAATTTGTTTTATTCTTTAAATTGATGAATAACACAACCAACCAACTGATGTATAATTGATTTACAGAGTCTGGAGTTTAATCCATCGATACAAGAGATTCACAAGGAATTCAGCTACTGGGTACAGCATTTCTGCGATAAGGAGCTAGCTGACCAACATTCCCATTCTAGTTGGAGGGAAAAACTCCCAGCATGCACTGTTCAGTGTACACAGGTAAAAAGAAATCACCTTCATTGTACATGTATCTTTTAAGTTACATACAAAAAAGCTTTGGTGTGACAGTCGACAGTACAGCAAATTGAATCAACCTCAAAGACACTTACATGAAAACGGATGGAAGAAGTTTTCAACCGAAAAAGTCAAAATTGGAGATCATTCTTTTGTTATAAGACGGATTACATCGTCATCATTGAAAAATGTATCCTCCAAAACAATTGCTGAAGATAAATTAATACAAGAAGACTTTAAACTTGACATGCTTGTGCATTAGGCATGTTTCAACTTTCTATTGGTTGAATGGGCTCGTGAACTCACGTGCACCACATGACCACAGCCCGGGTGCCAACCCGGTAATGGCTTCTTATAGTCCAGTTAACTCATGTGTACTACCTGTCCACAGCCAGGGTGCCACCCCAGTAATGGCTTCCAACAGACATGTTTACTCATTTATACTACCTGTCCACAGCCAGGATGCCACCCCAGTAATGGCTTCCAACAACTCATGTGTACTACCTGTCCACAGCCAGGGTGCCACCCCAGTAATGGCTTCCAACAACTCATGTGTACTACCTGTCCACAGCCAGGGTGCCACCCCAGTAATGGCTTTCAACAGTCATGCTAACTCACTTGTACTACCTGTCCATAGCCAGGGTGCCACCCCAGTAATGGCCTCTAAATCTTACGCTGAACTAGTCCATTGAAAAACAGGTATTAACCCTCGAGAGGGCATTTAACCTTCTAGGCATTTCTTTGTCTTGCACTTATGAAGGTTGTGATTTTCTTGAACTTTACTACAGGTTGAAGAATCAGGCAATGTCACATGTCTGAAGATATCTCCAGATATCAACCGAGTGCGGCAGAGTATCAAGACAAAAATGCCTGGTACCCACTATCAGGGACTGACAAGAGAGCTGCAGAATGAAATCGTAATTCATTTCCGAGAGGCAAGTCCTAGGAGGTCTAATTCAGGGACATAGCACCGTCACTTGGGGGAAGGGAGGGGAGGTAGATTTGAAAAAGGCATTTACAAATCTGTGGTAAGAAGTAGGTGGGCTTTTTCACAAGTCGCCCAATCTCCATGAAAGCAAAAAATGGGAGGGGGAATCACCACATGTCCAATGTGCTTGATGTCAGGGAATAGCACGCATGAAAAATGGGCATGAAATAGCACATAGTAAAATCACACTGGTGAAAAAGAGCCCTTGCTACAAAATATTTTGGGGTAAACCAAATGTCCCCCCCTACCCGATGCTACCTCCATCGACTCCTCTTGTGCCTGTCATGCCTCAGTTTCAGTTCCTTTGAGAGAGTGAGCTTGAACTGCATTTTTAGTCACATCGGATTTGTTTTTAACCCCTTCGTGCCGGGAAGCGGTAAGAGCCGCTGTAAAAATTTAAAACCAACGACACATTACATGTAACTACTGGCGCTTGATCGAACTTGCCTGGGATATCCTGAGCAGAAGACACTCCAACTTGGAAGTGTTACACTTTGGAAAGTTGTGCAAATGTTATCCAAAATGAAATTTGAACCACTGTCAGCATTGTGCATTTTGGAAATCATCTGGTGGCTCTGAGAAACACTGTTGCATTTTGATGTGGTCCTTCCTCATCCCTAACACTTGGTCTTTATTCAATTGACAGGTTGTAGATGAACTAGTCAAAGACCATGCTGTCCCTTCGACATGCTTCTCAAGACTCTGGACGTGTTACGAGAGGTGTTTCTTTTCTTCCAAGAGTCGGGACATCCTGCGACTTTATGAGGTCAATTATCTGGAAAGCAATTTCTTCAGTCAGTAGCAACAGCATTTTGTTGGGGTTTGAGCTCCATGTCAGAAAAAGAGATGTGGAGTGTATGTATGCAGCAATGACATCTCCTTGGTGGGCACACTGTCTGCAGGTTCAAGCATGTCAGTGCGGGCCGTGCTGAGCAGTTTTCACTGTGCGCTAAGGGTGCCTAGTTGACACAGTGCGCACAACCCCCTTTGATCTCTGCCAATGAGGGGGTGCTTCTGCACAGAGTGGACACTGAATGCTGAAGCTTTGTGGTTAATCCTTGAGAACATGTACAGAAGAAGTATGTGTACAACATGAGTTTGGCATTACCACTATGTTTGTTGTGATGACATGAGATGGAGGATGAGATAAGGAATCCTCAACCAATTTTAAGGCGTAGCGTTGTAAAGCAAAGAATCTCCGAAGTCTTTTGAAGCAAGATATTGGAGGGAGAGAACCCCCCCCCCGCCTTTGTGTTGGTCATTGTTTGATCGGAATCTCAGGAATTCTTTACAGACTTCGAGGGGGGATGTGTTAGGTAACAATAGTCTAGAGTGTGTATAGGGATTGGACAGGTAAGGGGGGTACCCCTCTGTCCCATATCTTGCCTGGTATATCCGAAGTATCAAGCTGCAATAATACGCATTATTTATTTTCTGTGTGTATTTTTGTTGGACCATTGTGACAAGCAAACCTGCTGTTTATGTTGCAAGGGTTTTGAAGCTTGTCTAATTTTGATCTCTGATTTCGTTTTGCAGCGCGCCTATGCTGAAAACACCAAAAAGCTTGAGAAAGTTCTTCCAACAGTCACTATACGAGACCTAAGACTGGATGATGAGTGGATTCTGAACATCCTGGGACTTTATGCCCCAGACTTCCCATCGCTGACGTCAGAAGATGTCAGAGACCATGCCGAGGAGGTCGGACAGATGGCCGAGGAGTTGGATAACGAATTTCAGAAGGAGACAGGAGATATGACCAAAGACAAAGTGGGAGAGGAGGATAGAGAGACGAGAGAGAGATTAGAGTCTGGCATCAGTATCCAAGGGGTTGACAAAGTTGTGCGGAGGCTAAAGATGTCAGACCAGAGAGATGATCAGCAGAGACAATCGCATCGATTCACTAAGATCATCGATTTGATGTGGGTTACCAGTCCCCCGCCATCAGTACCGGAAGGAGGGGCCTCATTGTCAGAGCGGGCGTCAACTTGGAGTGGGCTGAATCGGGCAGAGCGTAGGAGCCGAGAGAAGACCCACTCGGACGATAGGTTGTCTACATCAGTCCCCAACGTCAACTCTGGCCCTGTATTCAGTAGGAACTCCTCACCTGCCATTGACATCCCCAACACTAACACCAACGCCAGGACACTGGCCATCCCAGTCAACAGTTCAGTCAGCGACTCTGGGGTTTGTCTCAACATCACCAAAGAGTCTGATGTCCTGAGCCCCTCACAAATATCTTCAGACCCCAGTGACCCACTTTGCAAGCGTTGCCAAGACAACCCCAACGCCAAAGTGTTCCTGGAGCGATTCCAGACAGCCTACAACTGCTTCCGCGTGGTGCTTCAGGACACAGTGCCCATGTCCAAACTGCAATGGCTGTATCGTTGCCTTCAAGAAGTCAACACAACAGCTGAGAAACAGTCACAGATAATTTTCTGTGAGTATGCCTCTGTCTTGTAAGACCGTGTCCAAATTACTTGGCTGCAGCTTGAAATTACACACGAGTCTATGATACTGGCTACAACCATATCCTATGGAATCGTGTAGTGTCAAGCCGCAGCCAGTCAATTCAGACATAGCCTGATCTTGTTTTTGTTTGTAAGGGGAACCATCCGTTATACACAGCTAGTTCTTAATTCCTGACTTTCCAAAAAACCATGATTCTTCCAAACCTGTGATACTCAAATCAGTCCTCTGTGAGGATTGCCTTTCTTGTGTGTATGATAAATCATTTTCCAATAGGGAGCTAAAGTCTTTATGAGAAAATATAGCAAAGCAATCATAGCGATCATCTCAAAAATTGGGACTTAACAAAGACTAAAACTAAATTGATAAACTAATACAAGATGTATTTTGTGTCGGGGAGATGTTATTTTTTAATAACAGGTTTTGCCCTGACAGCAATGTTAACAAACAAAACCTGATACATTTCACAGAATTGCAAAATAAAAAGTAAGGTGTTAAAGTTAATCAAATGGCTATAGCAGATTTGATTTAGAAATTCTGAGTGTGTTTTCACTGACTTCACCGAGAGAGCTGTTCAGAGAAGTTATTGAAAATATCTTTCATTTGAACCTGGCTTTAGGTGGGAAGTGTCGCATGTTGAGTGGCGATGACCTCTTGACCGCACTTATCCTCTTTCTTCTCCACGGCGATGTGAAGGAGGTTGCCAAAGGTTACTACCATCTCATGCTTCTGCAAGATTATCTGCCGGACTTCTTGGACAAGGGGCACTTTGGGTTCTCAGTCAGCCAGTTTCTGTTTGCTTACACTTACATTCTTAGTTATGCTGATAGGGAGCTGTCCACAGACTTATAATCAGGAATCAAATTTAAAAAGGGAAACCTGAAAGAGGTTGCTCACGATACAAAATTTGCACTGTGCTTAACTTGGTAAATTTCAATGTAGCTTGTTACTAAATTTATCTGAGTTTCACCTGTTCTACTCTGCCATTTGCTCATCTGCAAGCAAATGTCTATTACGCAGACTAGTTACCAAGAGGCCTGATGACAACTTTAAATGGTTAGTTAACCATTGCCCGAGTGTTTCAGAGCTGAATGATCTTCAAAGGCAAAAGTGTTCACAGTTGGTAGCACTCACTCCTCTGACCTGGCAGACCGTGTTGATATGATACAATAACTAGACCACGAGGGAATGAGAAGGTATGAGCTAGGTTTAGTGGTGACATGGCCATAGAATATCTACTTGCTCTATTTTTTGTGACTAAATCCTTTTATCATATTCTTTTGCCAGGCAAGTTCTGTGTACTAATATAAGGGCTTGCCATATAACCTAAATGGTTTGGTGCAAATTGTCAAATGACTTTGTGAACTAATTGTCAGACCCTTTAATGGTAGGCTAACCATTTCTGCTATGTTTCTGGTGAATTTTCTTGGGCATGGAGTATTTACAAGTAATTTTGCTAGTCTGTTGGGGTTTGTGTGGGTAACGCAGGCACACTGTTCTATTTATGAGTGTCACCCCTGCTGCCCTGTCTGTCTCAGGTGGGGGACAAATTAAGCACAGAATGGATAACCACTACAGTCAAAAGACACATCTATAAATGCAAGGTGTCAATTTGACTTCAACCTGCCAAAATGCATCAATGTCTGATGTGAGTTAACAGGGTTAGTGCCTGTGAACTTGCCGTTAAATTGTCAGTGCATCGATATTTTGTCAGTTTGTGAGTGTGAAATATGACAAAGGCATATGAAATGCCTGCATATCTGCGTTAGACCACCTCAAATATGCTAAGTAATTATGGCACCTGAGTTAATTTACATGCTGTAGTAGTGTATTTTTTTATGATTTGATAATAGTGAATCCATTTCCACTCAGAACATTTCCACAAGTAGCAGCTGAAAACTTGTATGTTCTTTGTCCTTTGACATGACCTTTGACCACTATCCCTTCCTTTTTTTACTGGCCAGTTCTAAATTAGCATTGCTGGCTATAGTGACTATGGCTCACCATAGTGGCAACAATCGTGTTCCAGCCAAAGGATCACATCTTCAGTTATGGCTTGGCGCAATGACTGATCAAACCAGTTCATGCCATGTAAACATGCAGGAATTTTCTGTCAGTCTAACCACGCAGGGGCATGGGTCACCAAGCAAACTTAGCCAATGCTGTGTACCACTGGAAGTGTCTCCAACAATGTCAGTAGTTCAACATTAAGTGTCACACATTTTTTTGTATTAAAAAAACATGTCTTTGGGAGGTTGTGAAAAGTCAAGCAGCTTGTGGCCACGTGAAACAGTAACATTTTATAGAGGGTTGGGAATAAGATAAATATCCACACCTTTCCAAAACTAAACAGAAAAACACCTATGCCCTGAAATATTTGTATATACTGGTGCTGTGAGTTGCTGTTGTGATCATTATGGATATTTTCCCCAGAATACATCGCCTAGTT
>NW_019091362.1:845885-858583 GCF_001949145.1 Acanthaster planci
CACGATACAAAAACATCTGAAAATTAGTTGAGCTTGCCTGGCATTCTCTGCAATTGTGGCATAACCTATAGCTTCAGACACTGTGGCATGGAAGTAGACTATACACATTATGACTTATTCTAAGAGAATGTAGCCACAAGTCTGGTGTCTACCTCAGTGGCATATTTCAACCATGCTGAATCCCCAAGATTGTTCATTACTACACTGACCAGTGCAGAGTGAAGATCATTTCACTCACCATCTGCAGTTCCATGGATGAGGAAATAGTTTAATCCTTTCAAATTCTTGGCTCTTGCTGACAAATTGGTGTGCTACCATCAAACAACAAAAAATTGAGATAATCAGAAATCAATCAAGATTGAAAGATACTGTCCTCGGCTCGATCTGACTCCCATGCCCCGGCTCAATCCGACTCCCATTCCCCGGCTCGATCTGACTTCCATGCCCCCGGCTCAATCCGACTCCCATTCCCCAGCTCAATCTGACTCCCATGCCCCCGGATCGATCTGACTCCCATGCCCCATATTCAAGTCCTTCTTACACTGTGAACTTGATTGAAGTTTCTACTCTACTTTTATTTCATTCCAACAGTCTAGGATTCAGCAAGTACACACTTGATAATTCAGAATTAAAATTCAATCCAGTCCATGAGTACCTTTGTTGCAATCAGAATCTTTTTTCTCAGTGGCCTGTATTAAGTCTGTTTTCTGCTGCAACGGCCACCCAGAATGGAACTTTAAAACTGATATGGAAAAGGTGGACAGGTTCCTGAGTGATTCTATGGAGAAAATTCAACACTATTTACATATGGGACCATCCAAATTGAATCATTTCTGCATTTTACTGTCTCAGCCGATCCACACATAGTGATATTGTGGCACACAGTGGTCTTGTTTTTGCGATCAATAATTTGGAATAAAATCTGTCTTATACCTTGTATCCTTCCATATTGTCACATGACTCAGGGATACCCATGTAGCGCTCAGTGTAGATGGAATCTGTCAGAAAAAAACGTATAAACCAAGTTTCCCAAACTACTGCTGCCTTGATCTTTGATCTTGTTTACCATAGAACTTTTTGTTTGCTCATGGGGGAACTGTACTTTTCCTCTGATGTGCTGATATACTGGTTCAAATGACGTCTCAATTCACTAGAAATGGGGAATTTATACTGACCTATGGGCCTTGAAATTGAATTTGGTACATCAGGATAATTACACAGGGAAATGAGTTGAACTGAGTCTTTCAGAAACCAGTATTGAGACAACAAGTGACAATTTTGAAGACAAATATTACTTCCAAAAACATGGAGTTCAAAGAATCTGGAGTCCATTCACCATGGACGAATAGCTGGTTTGCTGTTCAACACAAAACCAATTAGACAGAACGAAATGCGCAAAAAGTATGAAACCGCCATTTCAGTGTGCAGGACTTACCATAATATCTGAAGTCTGTGACTGGGGCCACAGATATGGCGTACTTGAAGATGTCATCATTGCGACTGAGGGCCATAGCAGCGGCAAACCCACCATAAGACTACAACAAAACCAAGTACAAGTATATTCATAATTCATATTTGAGTGTACTGTCTATTTGAAAGCGGTTTAGCTGAGCAAGTTTACTTAAATACATTTTTTTTCTGTCCAAATTGTGAACCCAAAATTTGCTCACTGAAAGCACTTCTGATAATGGGCTGCTCGTTGGTTTTTGGCTGTGTAGAGTCCTTGCACAGCAATAAACTACCAAAGCGAAGAAACCTGTCTCATACATTTGTTGTGTGCACATATAGCTTGCCATTGACCTCTACTCAATGACCTTTGGGGAAACATGGATCACAGGTGAGATTTTCAGCGTTAAGAATTCATTGGTTGTATTATATGATAAAATAAATTCTGCAGAAAATATGGCAGTCAGAAAGCTGGGTTTTGCACACTTAGTGCACATTGGAAGTCGCACTTACACGTAGAAAGAGGGTTATTTGACTTACCCATCCCCAAATCCCAATTTTGGTGCTATTGATGTATTCAAACTTCTTCAGAATATGCCTTTGGAAAGAAAAAACAAAAATGTTTTTGCTGTTTCAAGACTGATTTTTATGACTTATTTTGTGACTAACGATAGTAAGGGTTGCCACATTTCAATATGTCAACGGAATATACATGTATATGACCAAATATTTCAGACTTGACACTTATGCTACTTGTCTAAGTATTTTAACCCCAAAAGTGGGAGAGGGAATCCAAGCCCCCCCCCTAAAATTTTATGTGCTATCTTTGCATTGCTTGTTCTTTTCCTGCTGTGACTTTAATTTTTACAATAATGTCTTACGATCATCTCAACGTTAATTTTATGAAAATCAGACTTGCCATTCTAGTGAAAATGCTCAATATTTCAAGACAGGTCAGCCAAACAATGCTAACTTGTTTTATCGACGCGTTTCAATGTACGTGGGTTCACACGTGTCAGGCCATGAACCCTAAATGAACATAGCAACAAAACCACATGTTGTTGGATTGAGTTGGATCTTCACAGATGTACTCCTTACAAATGTTTCTGCATGCGTGTCAAGTTGGAAAACGATGGGGCACGGGTCAACGCAGATCACGGGGGAGGGCTTGGGGACGCCTCCCCAAACTCTGAGATTTGCTACAGAAACAACCTCAGGCTCATTTAGCAATCTGGTGAGATGATAACGTAGCTATCTGAATGTACATTATGTGCACTGATACTTCACAAGTTTGTTCAGTCTAGTACTGTGTTGGTTGGGTCACCCACTCTGATTGACTTACCGAACCCCTATCATCTGGTCCTGAACTTCAACCGTTCCAAACCGTTTGTAAATCTGGTAGAGATGCCTCTCTCCTTGAAACCCTGAGCCCCTACCATCAATGTTAACCACAATAACGTAGAACTTGCTGGACAGGTAGGCATTCCAGCCCAGCTCAAACCGATCGTTGACCATCTGGGACCCCGGCCCGCCGTAGACGTGGACCAATATCGGGTGCTTCCGTTTTTTGTCCAACGCCCGCGGGAGCCAGAGCTGAACGGGGAGGGTGTACTCGCCGACTTGCACCTCCAGGAAGGTCTTGTTGGGGTAGGCTTTGCCATCCAGGGCCAGGGTCAAAACCTTGTTAGTCTCCACCACCAGCACCTTGTCGGTGCCCGTCTGGTGCAACGTGGTGCGTGGGATGTGGGGTCCAAGACAGTTCAGCTTGTACCAGGATTTGTCAGGACTGAAGGAGGCATCGTAGTAGGTACAGTTTACATTGAGATCGCAGGATAGGCAGGTACGTGTGAACGGCTTCTCGGTGGTCACGCTAGTAAGACAAGATTTAAAAGAAAGCCACAGTCAAAAATGATGCACTAAAGTAAATTACAAATCATAAAAGATTCTACTCTTACTAGTTCAATACTACTGGTCTTAAACCCCAACAATCTTCAATCCTTCATGTGTTGGACGAATTAAGACAGATTATGGGTTAAGGTTAAGACAGACTATGCCGAGTCTATCATAAATTAACAGTGAATAACCAATCATCTACGACTACATGCACTGCTACACAATAGTGCTTCACACTTCATTAGAAGCACGAGTAAAACAAACTTGTGATGAAATCATAACCATATTGATGATTCAATTCGATTTTCTCTGAAATGAATGATAGGCGTACCTATACAGGTGTCTCCCACGAATGGATCTCTCCGTACTGATGTAGTACACTAACTTGTCTGATTGGCTGTAAGCAACAATGGATGTGACCTCCCAACGACCTTGAGTCAAAAAGGTCACTTTGCCAGGTGACTGCTGTGGATCAACAAGCCAATACAAGAACATTTAGAAATGAATGCTAAAAGGTTAAAAAGAATATGTTCTTTAGTTATATAACCCACTGATGGAGAAAATACAGAAGTCAAACATGGTTTGGCACTGCATTAATATTGTATTAATCATGTAGTAACTAACATGTATTATGCACCAATTCCAGACACTAAATTATAACTTGATCAAGCAAACAAATGTAAAGACGCTAACCAAACAACTTCCATATGCCCATAGAGTAGAGCCAAGAGATGCAAGGTTCACCAGCAAACAAAAACACTTCTTGCGCACCAAAGAACCAACAAATGGCTCTACTCGTATATGGCCTGGGCTGGGAATCGAACCCAGGACCCCAGTGGTGAGAGGCAAGTGCTCTTTACACTAGCCACCATGCCATTACTGAGTTGAACAAGATTGACATGTCCAGCTGGCCCATGGACGAGTACCCCCTCTAAGGTGGAAAATGGGGAGTCTGATCTGCAAAATGACTGGTTTACTCTCCATATTAGGCATGCGCATGCACGACTTAGGACAGAAAAGGTCAATTATCACTTACGTCTGTAGTCACGAGTGCAACGTGGTAATAGTTGCCGTGTGAGCCCTCTCTCTGGGGTAGTATTCTGACATAGTCTATCTGATCTGATCCCTCAGAAAATTTGGGTGCTCCACGCTGTTTTGGAAAAGGGAAATGAACACGTCAGTTGAACGGATGTTGGACTGAGATTTTATTAACCCAAACAGTCCTCAATCCTCCCAACAGGTGAAGGATTGAGGACTGCTGGGTTAAGATGTTGGTTCTGAATGTTGGAATTTAACTGCGAAAATAATAGAAAAAAGTTTCCCTTTAAATATCAATGTCAGCTATTGACATTTCACACCATCCAGGGAAACATTACTTTTCGCATACCACATAAATAAACCCCTGTCATATGATTGAATTCTAAATTATTATTATTATTACTAAATTGTAGATTGTGATGGAGATGCTCAATCAGTCTCCAGGCTAATATCAACCAATTTCACACTCACATCAACAACCCATCCACCGGGTGTCTCAAACTCATAGCTAATTTGACAGTTTCCGGAATCCACGCGGCACAGTGTCAGCACAGAGTAGTTCTGTGGCCGGTTCAGCCAAGTCACCGCAATTATGTCACTGTTGACCCAGACTACATGTTGGTAGTAATAATCCCTGTGGTGGTGAGAAGATTGGGAAAATATGGTCTGTTCATGGATTCTCAGGAAAGAAATCTACCAGTTGCTTTAGGGCCCACTAAATAAGGAAGCCACTGAGACAAAAACATCATGTAGATAAACTATTTTGCATGTGTTGATGATGCATGCTGTGCGCAAAGCAGTTTTCCAAAACTTCATTTCCAACTTGATCTTCAGCTTTAGGGTTTAGTTTCATAAAGTTAAAGAGGCTGGTAGAACCGTCATATGCCGGTGAAATTCTGTGCCAGACGCCCTCATGAATACGCTACAGATTTACTCAATTATTATAATGTGCTCTAGTTGTGCTGGAAAAGCATGAATAAGCATCAGTCTTCACCCACGGAGTCCACAAACCCACACAAGGAAACCTACTGGCGTTCACAGCAAGAACTTTGTTAGGTAATTTTACTTTTGGGAGCAGTGTTATGCGTTTCTTGTCATGTCGTGCACCAAGGATTACTCTACAACTGGCTCTTTCCTGATGTACAAATCTGGATTAGTTTTGACTGAAATACCATCACAACAGTTAAAAGTGTGTAATGCCCCAAAATGAACTGAATCTAGAATAGAATCTTCAAATAATGTACCTATTACTGATGCTGCCTGGAGGAACTAGAGTGACTGGGTTGTTAAAATTGGCAGTGCTTGTGACTTGGAGGGAAAAGGTTGGATTCTCATAGCCCGCTTTGGGATAACCAAACTCTTCCAGCTTGCTGTAGCGCAGGTTCTCATACTTGGGGTACCAGGCTTTGTCTACCTTGCTGTCGTTGAAGGATGCATAGGCGATTTTGGTACCATCAGGGGACCAGTAGATGGCATTGTCACTACTCAGGAGCTCTTCTGTGGACCAAGGAAAGAACATTGAGAAGAGCCGGCAGTGAGAAACTCAACGATGTGTGTTTTGCTCATCTTCAGGAAAAATTACACAAAGATCTTTATGTGGATGGGGCAGAGGAACAGTGTTTGGTTTGTGAGTGATCATTTATTTGACAAAAAAACTTTAGGTTCAAGACAGTGATAAATGCCGTTTTAAAAAGAAAACAAAATCGAGAGTGGTGTGCCTGCAAGCATGCTAATATGACAAGCATAATCAGACCCCACTACTGTGAAGGTACTATGGACATGCTCATTACATGACCCTCAGATGAGGTGATGCCACTGGTCAAATGCACGCATGTGTCTAGGTTAAGAGCTTGTGCACGATTATGGTACCACACTGTAGTTATGACATCTCCTTCAATTGGTCTTTCACATGGCTTTATTGACTTTATTCACAAGTCAGCCATGCAGGGCTCAAAATCGGTGAGCGCAGGTAGCCAAAAAGCACCCGCTTGTCTCATAAATGTGCCCTAAATTATAAATAAAGGCACAAGTACTAACGCCCGTTTGCTTCCATTCTTGCCATGAAAAATACCTAAACTATTTTACTTCAGATAGCCCTTGTCATGGAACCCCAAGGTAAGTACAATTTTTTACGTCACCGAGCAGTAGCACGGCAAGCTAACACAAGCGGCTAGTAAGAACAGTACTGGAGCTCCGTAATGCATGCGACTGAATCTACTGTACATTGTACATACAAGTACGTGCGTACAGTCATATATATTTGCTGTGTGATCAACCAGCTCGAAGTGCAAGCCTTGTGTATAAACAGCATCCGGGGATCATCTGGTTATTGTGTTGTGATTGGCTGCCAACGAAACATCAATATTCATACATCTGTCAGTGGGACTCATTACAGCCGTTCCTGCGTGAGCGGAAGTTGTGACTAACAATCTGCACTATAATTTCACTGTGAATTTACGGCTTGACATTAAGGTTAGTACATTTTTGGCTTTTGCCGATAGAGGGTTTCGTTACAACTGGCGTGGGCCAAGGTGCGTAAAGTTACTGTGTCATGCATCACCATGCGGGTTTTTCAAACAAATTTTGGACATTAACTTATCAGAATGTCCATGCAACACAAATGTATAATTGTCCAAACTGTCTGACCCGGATACAACTTTTGACAGAACCGATCCTCAAGTTACGAATCCATGGAAAAAAACAGTGGATGAAATAAACCGTAGACCATCAAAATCACTTTTTAATTTAAAAAAAAATCCCCACCTAAAAATTTTTGACCAAAAAACTTTAGAAGAAAAAAGATACTACTCACCAACAAAACCTATTTTTTGCAATGTAATCATGGTAATAGGAATCACAACTATAATACTGTTTGACCTTAAGCTGTTTAATTTTCTAGAACATGTATGGCATATGGAAGCTACTTGCTCAAGTAAACTGACAAATTCAGCTGGCTAGGGAGCAAGTACTTGGTCCCGTGATGGTTAGCCCCATTTCAAGTCCTGCCAGACTGAATCAAAAGCAAGGTAAACTTTTTTATTTTAGGAACCTTAGAATAAAAATGACGGCAATGAAAATGCATTACAGTCAATTCCATTTGCAATGAAGAATAAAAAAATTCAAAATTTGTGACTCATGGTGTTATAGATGTTTAAGCAACATTGAAAATAAATGACAGCAAGGCATGGAACCCAAAATAGTCTGGCACTGCCCCATTGGACAAATTACATTGAATAAGAGAGATTCAGGGCACATGATCAAGAATATAGCTTCCTTTTGAATAAGGTCCATAGGTTTCTCCACTAGAGTCGACCAAAGCATCCACTTCACTAGCTTTAAGAGCGAGGTAGCAAATACTTTCTCTGACACGAGACAACATGTGAAACAGGTTGACACATACCCTCATAGACCCAGTCAGGGATACCATGAAATATGACCCCTTCTTCTCCAGTCTGAGTGACTTGCACTGCTGTGTCGCCGATGGGTACTTTCCCATCGCCCCACGGTATGGAGTCTAGGTAGTACATGTTGTTCTTGTACACGTATATCTGGAAAAGAAAAGAAAATTGCACCAGCATTTTGATTTAAAATTGTCCAGCAAAAGCGACTCCTTTAAAATGCCACACTTTAAGTCACTGTATCCAATTGTTTTGAGCTGATTATGAATGTAACTTCATTCATGAAGAACTGATTAACTTTGCAGATGGTGCAGAAACTTATTTGGTGTGGAAAGTTGTCCCTGTAAACGAAACTGGTAGGTTAGCTAAACAATGCATGCATAGTGTATGTGCATGGAACAGAGTTTGACATTCTACTCAAGACTTCATCAAATTCAACGTTCAGATAGAATTGCATTGTCACAGAAAAGTTATAAAAAGTTGTGAAGAATAAAAGATCAAGACTAGCTCACAAAATTATGTCTACATGATGAATCTGAGCTGTTAGGACGGACACTACACCAAAATAGGCCAATGTAAATGAAAAGTTCCAACATGAGAGAATTGAAGGGGAGAGAGAGTTTTCAAAATTCCTTACCAAGCCAGAGCCCACTGGTGCCCAAGCTGCATATCGTAAATCAACCGGTTCCTTCAACCCTGGGGCAGTCAGACCAACTGATGCTCTGTAGAAAAACATGTAAAACGTTTGTAAAGACTTAGAACATCACATGCAATTTCCACACCAGCTTACAAACATTTAGCAGTTCCACAATGAAACAACAAAATGATCGGGCAAAGGGATGGAACACCATAAAATCTGACAAGGTTTCTCTGAACTCTGGACTCTGGTCACTTCTCACATACTCTAATTCTGGCACACTGTTTTTGTCAACCTGGATAAAAACCTTGGGGAGAAGTGACAAGCTCCCAATGATGCGGACCCACACTAAGACAGCCACCAACACCTACAAACAATTGTTTTACAGTGAAATCAACCAGCAACCCATGTTAGAAATCATTATCATCTTGGTGCCATGTTCAAGCAGGTCACAGGTAGGCACTCACTATTCCTTTAATCAAATGTCTTTCACGACTTACTAAACTAACTGTCAATCTCAAATTCAAGAACATGTCAGTCATGATTCAAGTATGGTACAAACTCTCTATATTTTCTAAACTGCAATTGTGATTTTAGTCGAAGTGAAATCTAAAGTGAAATACAACCACAACAATTCTCCAAACTTACCCCTTTTCGAGATTATACAGCTTGTACTGGGCATAGAAGCTATGGCGATATAGATTCTTGATGTTACATGCCAGCAAGATGTAGGTCATGTCTGAGTTCACCCAGAATTTAGTGGCATCCTCTTCACTCTGAAATGATGACAAGAGAGAGGGAGGTATGGTGAAATTTGAGAACATTTTATTGGGACACTAATGATATTTCAATCTGTAATGAAAACCTACAAATTCATATGAGTGTCAACAACAGCGATAACAAAAAAGCTCTTGAAATGCATGAGATCAGTAGCTATAAGGAGCTGTCTATTATTCTCGGCTCAAACATTCCTGATTTTTAAGTCCAATCACTGCAAACAGCAATGGTCTTCAGTACATCCAGGTGATTCTGGTAGGGTAGTTCATTAGTAGGATCATTAAAGATCAGGAAGTGTCCCAGCAAATTTTGACATGTTCAAAATAGTTGGGGTGATTCATGAATAAATATCAATTCTATTACTCTAGTTGCATTTGTAACTAATTCTGGATATTCGTTCCACATTCTAAAAATTTCATAGGGTAATTCTTGCTGATAGAAGTCCAAAATCATGCAGAATCATTATGAACGTATCAAAAATGTACACATTTTTACACAAAGATTTTAAGAATAAATAAGAATACTGTTATCTTTGAAATATAAGCTGCCCAGTGTGTAAACCACAACACGCAAAAATCGGCAAATTAAGATCTGAAGTTAGCATATAAGCCGCACCGGCGTATAAGCCACACAGCGGCGCAGCATGACTATCCAACCATGAAGGTGATTGTGCTGCAGCAGCTCTTGCTAGCAAAAGTTATGCAGACGGGGATGTACAATAAAATCTTGATCACTTGAAGTCAGTTAATAAGTCAAAAGATTGTTTTATCTTGTAGGCCGACTATTTCTCGCCAAAAAAAAAGGCTCTTATGTACAAAAATACCTCCATAACTCGAAATGTCCACAACACTACATCCAGTTATCTCAGAGTTTTTGTGAAGCTGATAAAAAAATCACAGCCAAATTGCTTCAAAAAAAAAAAAAAAACCTCCACAAGACCTTGGTTTGAGTCATCCCATTCTAACCGCTTAGGTTGCATGCATGCCGTGCATGCATGCTGCATGGCACACGCACTGCGTACAGTACCCTGCACCACATGCAGCAAATCCTGCTTTCAGGCCAGCCCGACTGCTACCACAGACCCGTTCACCGACAGTCCAATTGCTGACTCTTTCCAATAACCACGTGACAACAAAAAGGGTTGTCATCAGAAAACCTAAGTGAAAACGAACCTGAAATTCTGTGGCATGTCACACTGAACACAATTGGCGAAGAGACAAAAGATATGCCACATAAAGGTACACCACTGAAGCAGTTGATTTTTTTATTTCACAGTAGAAAGAAACCTTTAGGTAACAACATTAAAAAAATCTCAGTAAAATGATTGTGTGCAAAAAAAAAAATTATGAGAATGAATAAAAAGCGGGGAAAAATTATTAAAAATGTTGCTAGAGCAGAGCAAGTAAAGTTTAAGATGACGTACATGTACCCATTTCATGTGTACTCGGGGAGACTTTATTTAGTCTTTGAGATTCGAGTTATCAGATGTAAATGGCAACCAACAAAAACACGACTGCACCACCAGCACATGGTACACGTGGCCAGGATGCAGCTTTTGTGACTGATTTTATCCTTCAAAGGTTGCCATATAAGCCGCCTGGTGCATAAGCTGCCGACATTTTTCTCCGTGAGAATCAACGTATAAGTCGCAGCTTACAGTCCAAAAATTACGGTAGCAAGAATGAATTACAAATAATGCTGAATCCTCCAGATTTCCCTAAGAATTTATTTAATAAGAATTGATCTAGAATAGTTCAGAATTAACCCGAATTAAAACAGAACTGTTCAAGAACAAAACCGCATACAGCCAAATTGAACTAGAATCATTCAGAATGAGTCAAGAATACCCAGAATGCATCAAGGCTGAATACACACCAAAGTCATGTGATAAATCATTTTGCTAGTGTCGGTCTGATTCGGCTTCCAATTTGTACTTAGTTCATGACTATTCTTGCTTCATTCTAAAGTTATTCTCACAAACAGCAAATCAGGGCTAGTTTCTCAGATTAGAGTGTTCCTGGCAATAAGTCAGAAATGTGTGAACCTGGCATCAGCAAGGATCATCCCTTGTTGAATATGATGAAATGATCTTGACTGTTACCCCTCAAAGGGTGTGAGATTTAGGACGACCTCACTCCAGTGCATTACAGAATTCCATAATAGTGGAAACCAATAGGGTACCACGAACCAAATGGGGAAATGCAAAATTGGGGGTTGCCAAAGATACGGGCATTTCTGTGCGTAACCTTTCCAGGCCTTTCTGAGGGTTGAATCTAATTTTGGGTTTTTTTTACATGCTTTTGGAAGGAAGAGAATGAACAAAAATGGTGCCCTAAAATAGCCTCAAATTACTTTTTCATAAACAAAAAACAGGTTTTGCTTAGGGATGGGAACATGGCTCCCACTGTCCTCTCCCCCCCATTCCCACCTATGGTGGAAAATGGCAGTTTCAAATCTAAAATGTTCTGTTTCTGGCTCTGTAACCACCCACTTATGCACACTATTCTGATTACCATCTTATTCTGTGTCACGCTACACGCTTAAATCTCCATGGTCTAGTTGCAGCCTCTTAACATACATGTACTTACCAAGGTCCTATTTGTGATGAGAACACCAGACTCCTCTGTCTCCAAATCCTTCCAGATAATGTTTTTGTAGTTATCCTTGTGCACATATTTACTCCCTGGTTGCAAAACACACATTTCCATTACTAGAGTAAGTTTCACATCTTGCATGTTAGATTTAACAAATTTTTTTCTCTGAAACAAATGTAAGAACTACGCCCAGAGAATCAACAACCAAAGGCAAAGCCGGACAAGTGTCCATTCTTGCCAAGGAGAAGGGGTGAGACGTATAAAAATTCTCAGGAGGAAATGGGAAACCACAGAATTGCTTTGGCACACAATTTTATGGGCACAGCAGAGGGTGAAACTGGACTACAAAGGTGTTCTGAAATCAGATTTTGATTTGCCATATTGGATCCCAGCCAAATGACCTGCCAACAAGCGTACTGTCAAATTCCTTCATGTATTTACCTAATACACTACCAATATGCAAAGATTGCCATCAGAACGACAGTACATAAACCTTGACATCTTGTTGAAGAACAATTCAGATGATATGACTTAACACAATTGCTTCTGCTTTGACAAATAAGGCAAATGATTGTAAAATATCTGATGTATAACTGTAATGTCACCATAACTGTAAAATCACCCTCTTGTGATGTACAGTACATGTACAACTGTAATGTCACCCTCTTGTGATGTACAACTGTAATGTCACCCTCTTGTGATGTACAACTGTAATGTCACCCTCTTATGATGTACAACTGTAATGTCACCCTCTTATGATGTACAACTGTAAAATCACCCTCTTGTGATGTACAACTGTCATGTCACCCTCTTGTGATGTACAACTGTAATGTCACCCTCTTGTGATGTACAACTGTAAAATCACCCTCTTGTGATGTACAACTGTAATGTCACCCTCTTGTGATGTACAACTGT
>NW_019091362.1:864404-876592 GCF_001949145.1 Acanthaster planci
AAGGGTATGAATGTGCAAGAAATGGTATGCTGTACATTACATGTATGATGTTAACATTTCATTCTGAATATGAAACAACCTCCACTGTTTGATAAGGCAAAGATTCACGAGGAAGACATGAACATGCAAATTCTGGGCACTGATTTCTAAACAGATAATATGGGTGCTGGACAGACACTAAGGCAAATGGATATACACGTAGGAGGCATGACTGAGGAAATTTATGTTTTAGGAAGACAGTGTTGTAGAGGTTTATGATTAATAAGAAGCGTAATGGATACTAAGCTGAACTGAAAGGACATTGTAACTTTCACCAAAGAGGGTATTGGTTTGAGGTGCATGAATAGGGTGAAGGAAACGAATTCAAAAGTCCCTGACCAACACTTTAATGGGCACAGGCAAGGAAGTATTTTAGATGCACATTTTGTGCAACCTTACACTTTCTTCAATGTATGAAAAAAGCTTGGCGTCATTTTGGTGTTGAGTATATTCAAAAGTGCAATTTTTTCACATTTAAAACTGTGCGTGGTTTTCTTGACAACAAAAGCCGCTTCTGTTGTGATGTCAATTAGGTACAGTTACTACTCAATTTATTGGTTTTGTGTTCAATTCGTGAAACGAAATGTTGCTCACTGGGAATGTATTTCAGAAATGGATGCTCACTGGCTTGTTGTCATACACAAGCAACAATGAATAAACAAGAAATGAAAATTTAGAACTGCAAAAGAAAAGCAATTCAGCCACATCTGTGAATCAATCAATGCAACATTGAGATTTCCTCCCTGGAATGACATTACAGTTCTGCTCATGATTATGGAAATCACATGAAACTTATACAAAAAAGGCACCAAAATGCCATTTGAAATAACAAAACAAATGCTTGGATCGCTGTCCCAAAATAACATACAGTGTATGTAAAACACAACCAATTGTGACGTAATTAACAACACTATGCTAAGTACGGTAGGGTATACATGTATAATGGTGCAAGTGTGTTGATGAAACACACACCAAGGACAAGTGTGTATGATCACTGCTGTGTATTCCGTACATGTAGTATGAGAAAACACCTATATGAACATACACATGACACACGCACACCTACACGTATGAAGGATGCGGATGGCATCTCAACTATGCATGCATAATGCAAATCGGGTCAGTGCAGAATCTACATGAACGTTTGGTACCAACAATTTTGCAGAAAGGTCGGTTCATACTCGGTGCGAAAGCAAACACGAACGAGTGATGTCGTGATCTAATATTCGAGTTGCAAATTTGTAAAAGTTGAACACATTTTTTGCAAATTTTTTGTGACGTCAAATTTGCTTCATTTTTGCATTTACCTGAAGTATGAACTGGCCTGAACTGGCTAACTGAACCGCAGATTTGGTTTAATAACACTGTCAAATGCATATACATGCACAGGAAGAGACATACAAGTACATGTCTGTGTAATGTCCAGTGAACAGAGAGCCTGTTGTCCAAAAACTGACTTATGTTTCCACGACAACAGTTGCCTTTATTCCATTTTTGACATTTTGCTAAAAAGACAACCACACAGCAATGCCGATCAATTCAAATATAAAAAACCTGTGTGAAAATTATGTGTGGGCAAGATATGTGGACACTTTGAATGGTACCATCATAAACACCCCAATCAGGTAAACTGACCTTTATTAATAATTACTACAAGTATTATTAGGTCCCACTGATGGTCTTACATGTAGGCCACCACTGCCATTAGCCTGAACACTGGAGAAATAATAGCCTGGTAACTGACTAGACACAGTAATCAGCGCAGGACTCAATGGGTATACACCATATCCAAGGCTTTTAAACAGAGCTTCCTTTCCATGGATAATTTGTGGGATTTAAGAAAAAAGGAACAAATGGGACAACACAGAAAACCACAGTTTGAGATGATGCTGAATATGTCTGTATGGTAGTTTTGAATCCACAGACTTATTTACAATGAAATGTGAAAGGTACATGTAAATGCCCTAACAAGGTGTCACCATTAAAATTCCATATTTTTACTATCTGATGTTTAATGTGGGTTATTTAATAGCAACAGTGTATTTGGGTAATTCCAGAATAAGGGGTCAAAAAGTGTGACTTTTCGTGTCTAACCTTTGTTATTTGAGATGGAAATATCACCGGAATTGATTTCAAACTAATTTTTGATTTCAAACTAAATTTGTTTGGCAGGCAATTTGCATTAATTCACCTCTCAATTAGAAAATGTGTTCTGAACTTACAATATTATATAAAAAAAATGGACCCCTAATTTCTGGAATTACCCATTCGCTGCTGTCTGTATTTTTAAATTGTTCTGTATCGTGATGTGTATTCTTTATTGCAATGCCAAATAAAAAAATACTAATAACAATAACTATGAGTAAAGTATGTACTGGTACCGGGACATGTCACATAAAAAGGCACTCACTATTACAACTGGATGCAATGCTCATTTGAAACTGTTTCCAAACAAAAGTAGATGTAATTTGTTTGCACAATTAAAGGCCCTTGCTACCATATGTGGGGTGCATGGTTCCAGTGTGCACATCGCATCTTTGCTCTATCGGTCAGTGATAGTTGCTGTCTCAAGACGTTCACTCTTGTATGACGTCTATTGACGTCAATATATTTAGCGAAGAGGAATAATACCTCCTACATGTAGCTCTGAACGGAGGATATTTCCAAAAGACATATATGAGAACTTGCACAGCAGAACATGCAGCCCATAATACGTAAGCTCCAAGCCACTGTCATATTTCACGTTCAATATTTATGTGTAGCTGGAATTACTTCAGCCATAACATAAACAGTACGAATGGGTTTTTGATGGATTTAAAATTTTGAGTCACAGGGCCATTGGTGAAAAATAATACGGTACTGACGTCGTGGTTAATTTCTTTTCAAGAGAGTTGATAAATCAATATTTTAGAGCAACTTGGCCAGGTCTGATAATTAGATGTAATGAAGGTCAAGGTCATTGAATAAATCAATAACAGCCTTCTTAATTGAAGAGGGCTTCAAACACGTAAATCCTGCAGAGATGTTACTACATGTTTCTTAGCATCATCTTTCCAGTGAACTAAATGAGACTACATGTTTACAGCAGTGAGATATGTTTGCACAATTTAAAATGCAGAGTGAGGCCAAATATGAAAACAAAAGGAAAAGCAGAACAAGGCAATGAATGCAAACAACTGAATGCCAAGCCACGATTAAGTTCAGCTGCAAACCAGTGATTGGACAAATATATAGATGAGTGGTCTTGTTGACCAGCCAATGATTGGCCAGTGAGCCAATTAACTACTATGGAACCCTATAGTGCCTCCACTTGCTGGAGGAAATTACTGTGCTTGGCTTGCAGCTAACAGGCTAGTTGTTTGGCTGGCCTGCTCTGGTTAGCTTGTTAGTTGTAAGAGGCCACTTTGCCATCTGGCTAGGTGAGTGACAGGCCAGTCTGCCTGCTTGCCCACTGTTGTCAGCCTGTTACTATAGTATCGAAAGAGGCCACTTTGCCACTGGCTAGGCGAGTGACAGGCCAGTCTGGCTGCTGGCCTGCTGTTGTAAGACTCTTAGTAGTAAGGAAAGAGGCCACTTTACCATCTGGCTAGTTGAGTGACAGGCCAACAGTCTGGCTGCCGGCCTGTTAGTAGTAAGGAAAGAGGCCACTTTGCCACTGGCTAGGCGAGTGACAGGCCAGTCTGGCTGCTGGCCTGCTGTTGTAAGCCTGTTAGTAGTAAGGAAAGAGGCAACTTTGCCATTGGGCTAGTGTATGACAGGCCAGTCTGGCTGTTGGCGCGCTAGTCTGTCACCCAATAGTTGAGTTTACATGTAGAACTCAAGAAGCTTGCTACCCATCAGTTAATGGCTGAGTCAGTCGATAATCCCACTCGTCTGCTTAGCCACTTGACATACAGGTTAAATAAGTCATTTCGATACATGTACCTGCAAGTTAACCGACCACTTGATATACTGCATTTGAATCCTCAATCAGCTTCTTAACCAATGATTCAAAATGTAATTTTGATCAGCGAGTCACCTTTTCTATTGTATATTCTGGCAGCCAACAAACCACTGGGTCAACTAGCCTGTCTGCCTGCCTACGAACCAATCAAAGAACAGGACCACCAGCAGAGACCTACACAACAAGATTAATCACAACCAAACCAGCCAACAGAGCCCCGAAGAAATTATACCAGTGAGGCAAAACGAAACCATGGAAAAACATCTAAATTACTTCTTCTTCTTCCTTCAACAATTACACACTTCAAAGGACGTGCCAAATCAGCTGAGAGCTGAGATTTTGATTTTCCATTTTCCTCTGTCCTAAAATCACATTCACAAAACTGGATTATTTCAAATTGATGTAAAGGAATTTTGAGTCACAGTTCCATGGCCATCTGAGATTGACCTGCATGCACACAAGGACAAAGACTGGCAGTGTTCAAGGTCATGCCTAACAGTCAAATGGACAATTACATGTACATCAAAAATTCACGATTCAATCATGACAAGTGGGACTCCATACAGAGGTGCATCTTTGGTTCATTAACATACACCGTAAATCCACAGCCATTGCAAAGCATGCCATTGAAAGCACTAAATGTATATATCTACCGGTATCATTCAATTCAAGTTTTCTTCTAATAACTGTGACAAGCCTTGGAAAATTTTCCTGCAACCCAATTTTTCCAGTTAAAAATTTCACATGTATACCACTTTCTGAACAATAAAATTGCCAAAGAATGATTTCGTTCAGAGATTAAAGTTTAACAAGATGGTTGCATCTTATGAAACTAAATGGTTTGCTGTTCATCCAACGATTTCAAATCACCACAATGAAAATAAGTATTACTGAGGTCAAACACATCCAACCCTGAACTGAATCAACATCCCAACAATTCATGAACACTATTACTCAGCCTCCAATGAAAATTATCCTCTGCTTAGTTGCTATGATAAAACTATACTCTAGCCACAGCCCTCCTTGAAAATTCCAACGAGGGAACAAAACATGAAATAAATCTCGTTGCTTCCATCTGTTCGCGCAAATCAATGTCTGGTTAACTACCTGAGCTGTCTTATCCCTGTCGGAAATCCATAATTTCTGGCCAGTGTCAGCTGTTTGAGTGGACAAGCTCAAGCCTACATCAATCACAGCAAACTGTAATCAATACAACATCATAAGGTCGGAAGCTGTATCGATTCCCATCCTCTTAAGCTGCGCAAACCTACCAATTAATAAATATGTACAAGAAATTTGGAAGATGTTGAACCCACATAATTCCTGCACTGGTATCTTGCAAAAACAAACACCAAATGTTAGCAAGAAATCTATACATTTGCTGGCATGACAACTTTGATTTTACATGTATTGAAAAAGATTTTAAATTTTATTTAGTTTCATTGAATTTCAGTAAATTTGATGTTTGTCACATCAAATCTGTAAAAAAAACACACATGGAGCAAATTTACTAGTATTCAAATCTGCTATTTCTCCAAAATGAGAAAAATAATATTGAAACAGCTTAGTGTGAACAAGTCTTATTTCTGCAATAAGTAATGGATTTATTGTGAAACCATGTACATGTAGTTCGAAATCTCATTGAAAATTTCTGTAGTTCTGAGAAGAACAGCTGGTAATTTGATATTTTGGGCAGTGTAATCTACCAGTTGTCAGGAGAAGGCATGTATCACCAGTTCAAAAGAAAAGCCCTTTTTAAGAAAAGCTGGCAAATGGAACTTCTGAAACACATGCTGACGTTAATAGGTAGAAGCATTTTTCAAAGTTGAAACTGTGAAGAAGTACACCAAAATATTATCACAAAATAAAATTGTCTTTGCTGTTTAACAAGTAATTTCATTTTTCCAAGCTAAGAACCTGGCTAGAAGCTGCCCTTTGAACCTTCTGACACCAATCAATTTCAACACTAACTCAAACATCTAGAAAATTTAACGTGCACCACGGAGCATAAGAGTTGCAAAATGAAGATAGAAAATGCTTCTTACAGGTCTGAACAAGTATCACAAGATCTTCATCCAGTATGTACCTTCCAGCATTAAGGACAATTCACTGACGTGGTGGTTTTATGTTAGTGTCAACTACAGTAGTTCATCTATTTACATGTCTACAATGCCATACACAAACTGCCTAAAACAAGAGGGTCAAATCTTTCCAACTAAGAATACCTATGAGGGATTACAACCGATCCAATCCTACCTCGATTTGCTTAGTCGAAGTGACTTTCGGCGGTTGCTCCTTGCCATCCTCCCGGTTAACCGAGGCTGCAAACATCGCGAGCGGTCACTCCTAAATCCCGCGACAGCACAAAAAATGCAATGAGCGAGCCCCCACGACCACCTGAGAACACGCTAAATTATACAGAGCCCCATCGCTTCCTGCTATACCAACACCACACAAAGGTCTACAGACCACTGGCCTGGAAGTTCACAAGACCACTTAACGCTTGATCACTGAAAGTCGTTAGCCATCAACGATCTCCCCCCCCCATCTTACAGCAAGTGCTTCTTTTCACACCACAGGGGCTCTGCTGATTAAGCAGATGGATGGATCTCTCTTTTCTGCTTGCCCCACTGGTACCTAGGTCTAACCACGGCTACCCCAAGCTAAGCAGGTGGGGACTTAATTGGCAGCGTTAATTAATTGTCAGTTGCTCAGGGACCATCACGTCATTAGAATGGTTTGTGCTTACGCACTTGCAATCAGAGCACTAGAAAGAGTACACTAATGTGTATACTGGTACCTTCATGTATGTCGGTGATGTGTGGATCGAAGACACTGTTTCAATTGATAAACTTGCGAGCATGGCTGTCACAAAATGGTGAAAATAGTAAGTTCGATTCTTTGGGGATTCCAGTTGATTTACATGCAAGTAGGATCTAGAAGCACCTGATATATAGGTACGACACCAATATTCTTGGAGCAAACTTGGGATTTGTTGAATTTTAAACAATCAAATTTCTACCCCATCCCCCCCCAAAAATTAACAGTTCGGAAAATTTCAGCTTGACCTTCACTTGTAACAACTGAACCCAGTGACAAAACTAGCAAAAAAATGTCCTTTGAAAACTGCATGAATCGGTATTACATGTGGAGTAGTAAAACGTCTAATGAACATGCCGCATGACAGCTGGATACATGATACAGTACATCCAATGTGTTATAAAGTACATGTACATCACTGAAATCTACATGTAGCTGGTCCAGGTAAACATGACAAATTTTTAAATGATACAGAAAAAAGCACTGAAGGACTTTCCTCTACCCTACAAAAATGAACACTCCACCGGTACCTGCGTACCGGTAATTTGGAAAGTGCCACTCTCTGGTAACCATGGTAACCATATACAAAATTTACAGACTGCTAGTACTTGAGAGCAAGAGCAATATGAGCCCTCTGCCTTGACAGGGTGAAGCTGAAAGGTATTACTAATGACCACATGAGACGCATGTGTAGCAAGCTAAATAGATACAGGACAAAGGTGTTTGTGCAATGAGTTCAGGGCACAGCCTCTCGTACCAGCAAGCAGCCAATCCAGTGCAGGCTACCAATTGTCCAATCACAGATTACCAACTGGAGGTCCAGGCTAGACTTACATGTACATGGGCCCAGCCAAGAGGAAAGTGCCACGAGATGAGAATTTGGGCTGATCCATCTGACATTTTCAAACCACCCACTGGCTGAATTAATATGGCCTTAAATTTTAATCTGTCTCATATAATTTTAATCACACCAGATGGCCTTTAAAGCATTCAGCAGCACACGTACTGGTGCATGGAGCTCACTTTCAATGCTTTTTTTTCACAGGCAAGTGTGACAGCCCAAAACGTGGCTAGTGAAAACAAGGCAGAAACACACATACACACTCCCACCCAAGTGTGTATTTGCCTGCAACTGGGGACCCCCTATTGTTCCTCTTTTGTTTGTACGGGGACCCTCTGCCAATCACGGACCTTATTGTCCTCTATTGTTCAGGGTCCCCTATTGAATGCATAAACAAATTCAGGTACACCCAGGATGACACAAATGGCACCGTGACAATGGACAGATACAGTTGAATTTCAGATTAGAGAACTACTCTGCGCTGAATTCTGAACAAATTTTTATGATACTGTCTCCTGTCTATTTTCTTAGCTATAAATTGAAACCATCTGTGTTATGTAATGGTTTTATTCCCGGTATTACATCCAGATATATGATTATCAAAACTACACGTCCATGGACCTAAAACAGCTAAGCATTATCCTTGGAATCCTCTTCCAACCCTCAAAAGTCACACATTTTTATTTCTTTTTGCAAACAACTCAAACAAAATTAATCAAAATAATAAAAAGTAATAACTGGATAAATTTTATACACCAATTCCAGAGTTTTATTTTGACTATGCATGTACGTGAACTGTATTACATGAATGTCTGCTGTCCACAATCGTAGCATCTATGCTTACAGGTGGCATCCCACTGCTGCCCACAATCGCAGCATCTATGCTTACAGGTGGCATCCCACAATTGCTTCAAAAATGTTTCTCAAAAATGTCATCAATCCATTGTACGCAGTACATGAAGTTCACATAAACCTAGCATGATCATGTACACATGGTGTGTACCTTTTTAACAGTAGGCCTACTTCATCAGAAAACATGACCACAAGTGATGAACATGAGCATTCTTGTATGTGGTCTAACAGCATGCAAACACATTCTGATGGGTTTTAAATAAACAACCAGCAGAATTATCAATGCCACAGAAACTTACAAATTTCAGAACTGGAGGTGGCGATGCCATGGACGGCATGTTGAAGCAGTCGATACACAATCCTGGCTGAATGCAACAATCAAATATTTATCCAATGCAGCAAATCACAGAGGGACCATTGAAGAGAGAGAGAGGATTACGGCAAGAAGTTAAGCTCTTGAACCAAGTCCAATAAATGGGGAAGAAGATGATATGCAGTGTGGAAATGACAACTGCAGGGGCCGGTGAAGGTATGCAAGGAGTTGGAAAAATCACCAAAAAAGTAGAAGTTGGGGAGAGGAGCAAACTCCTCCCTGTGCCACGAGAGTCCGGTGAAGCAAACCAATGCTGCCTTCTCTTAATGTGAAGCACAGTCTGACAGTGAAGGGATGCTACAGACATTGGCTGAAATGGCTACAAAGCCAGCAGTGTAAAACCAGTGCTGGAAGTGACACCTCAGCAGCTGGACATCGCACTGAAAGTGGTGGGCTGAACAAATATCGGGAGACGGCTGGTGGAGTAAAGATAGATCCTACCACTGGGACTGCCACAACGGACTGACGGGGGAAGGGGGAACAACACTCATACTGCAAGAATATGCAGGTACTTTAATGAGAGTACTGTGATCTCGTGTGCGGCGGATTACATTTAATGGTTTGAGGCAATCCACTGTGGTCCAACTACACTGGAAGAAATTTGGCCTAGCCGCGGCTAAACAGCTACTGGTAAAGAATCTTGAGGCCCAGACAAAATTACATACAGTTGTTGCAGTTAATCCAAGTGGATGTTTTCTCCACAAAATCCAAACATCTCTGCAACCAAGCTTCACTCAGTATGATACCCACATTCCAGAAAACAGACGCCTGATGCAGTCAACCAATCCTACAGCAACTTGTAGAATGCTTCCCATCAGAGTAACAGAATGATGGCAGAATAAACCGGCGGCATTGCCAAGGTCAAAAACAAGAACTCCGCTTCATACTAATTGTACGACTGCAACCTTGTGTTCTGTGCGACGGCTCAAGTTTGAAATCTACTGAGCACAGATGAAAAAACATTTAGGCTCAATAGTCATTAGAATCGGTGGAAAAGCTGCATAATGACTATTCTGATGTGGGCTATTTCACCTTATTGCTCTAGCCAGCAGTGGGCGAGTCGGTCAAATTATTTAGTTGCGGCACGCATGCATGCATGGATGCAAGCAGCATTCCTTGAGGGGTGAATGATTTATACATGTAAGAGGGGGCCCCGAGACTATGTCTGATTTGGAATGGTGGTGGGCTCCGCCGATGACGTAAGGAGTTATCGGTGAGCGTCTCAAGTCAGCATATTCACTGGGCCATTGCATCTCTCATCCACACCTCCTGGTCAAAGTAATATGCATGCTGTCCGTCGCCACAGCAGAGCAACGCCAACCGACACGCTTGGTCTCACAGGCAACTACTGCAGCATTTAATACCAGATGGAGGGAATCGCAACAGTCTAAATTACGTTGGCTTTGAAAACGACTGCCGAGGTCAAGTGAATTAGCGTTATTGGACCTGTTCGCTGACCATACCTGCACCCACAAGAACACTTATTATCTTCGTGGCACGGGGGAAGGTGAGGTGGAAACTACTGATCATTTATAAGCAGTCCATTCTGGGCAGGAGAAATAGGCCTAGGGGTTACATGTTTGTGTTTCTGTACCAGATCTTCCCAGGGGATTCAATTTTTTTATCCCTAGGTTAAGCTTTTTTCCCTGAAGGCAAAAAATGTACCAAATGAAATCTGCAGCTTGAAAAAGTGACAGACTCTCAAGTGGTCAAATCAAAGGCAATGTAAGGCTATCATCAACAGCAGAAGCCAATGGGAAAGGCCAGTGGAAGGCAAAGGCGGGTAGATGGCAGGTCAAAATGAATATGGATGACATCAGAGGAGAAATCTTGGAAAATGGAAAAAACCTCAATTGGGATTTTACTCTCCTTATTCGCAGTCTGCTGTAGTAGACTGGTGCAGGTACTGTACATGTACATGGATGAATGATGCAAAATGCCCAAGTTGAACGGTGGCCCGATTGAGACTATGGACAAGGAAATGCACTGTGTAGAGGAAAAAAACCACAAAAAGTGCAAAACTCTGAGTTGGTAGCTTAGCCTTAATTCGGTCACCACTGCAACTGACACCGTGAGTGAGTTATAGAGCCACTGAACCAACATTGTACGCCAAGTTACACAAGCATCCCAGTCTATCTATTAAAAGAACAAGACAGCTCACTGGAGGAAAGTGTGGCCTGCAGCAAATCAATGTCAAGTTGATACCAATATCATCATGAAAACAAATGCTGCACTAATCCAAGCTCTCAGAACACTCAACCATCCATCCAGATCCATTAAGGATGACGTCCTGTTGATATGCAATTTCTGAGAATAGAGCATGCTTCAGATGTTGGACATACATGTATTTGGTAAAAGATTAAAGAGGATGAAAGACAAACAGCTGAGGGGAATTCCTGTGAGTTTATCAAGGGTTGTTCTGAAAATGAAGCTCAACAACTACAGCCAACAGTCCTACACTATAGCTTGACATCTCCCTCAACAGGAAACTGCAGAACTGAAAACAAATCTACAAAAAGCAGAAAGCAGAATCTTCTTCAAAAAGATTTCACCTTGGAATTGTGCAAAATGTGTTACAAACGGTGAAGTTCATATAGGTCTATTTCATTACTGAGAATGTATAGAGTTGTTCAAACATCTTAACCCCTTGGGAATTACTGGCATTTTCTGAATCTTGTACAATCAACCAGTGTAGTAAATTAAAGGTCTATGCACATACAGCAGGATGAGGAATACCATGTGAAACACAGCAAATCTATGTTACATCCATGCAAAGGTCAAAACCTAAACTTGCCATGTACTGGAATTGGACAAAACACAAAAGTGTCAAATGTGATTTTTGGTAGCGTGCTACTTATTCCATGGAAACAAGATTTCTTTTCCCTCTGGCTCTTATTCAGCAAGTGCTTAATTTGTACAGCATAAGGTGAATGTAATGTGAACGTTAAAAGGTGTAGATAATTAATCACATGACCGTGTGTTGACAAGGCAACACCATGATCATAATGAGCGAAGATGTGTCCGTGGTAGCGGTAGAGTGGCTTCTTCACACCAAGGCCAAGGGAGTTAACAACGATGGCAACTGAATGGATAAGGGACTTGTTGCTTGTGACGTCTTTCTCCAGCCTTAGATATATGTTTGACCAGTTTGTACAAAGTAACAGACCGACTGCGCCTGCTAATACTCGTGACCTACAGCATGTACAAAATATCAACAAACACGGTTTCCTCTCGTAGTAACGTGTGTTTTGAATGTTGTTTACAAAAAATAAAGCCCATTTTTGGTATAGCACTCAGTGTATCAGTAGTCTGAGTACTTC
>NW_019091362.1:881432-998490 GCF_001949145.1 Acanthaster planci
AATGCACTGGTACATGTTAATCTAAATCAGTATCTAATATACAAAAGTTCAATTTAAAAAGGAATTTAAAAATGAAATACAGTGATTTCTAACTGAAATGCAAAAATAATATTTACATACATGTCTAAGGTCATGATGATGCTTTTCAACAAAAGGCAAACCACAATGTACAACCACAGTGTGCGTGTATTTGACTGAGGACCCGGAAAAAGTAGCACTAAGCACATGCAGGGTATCGAAGAAAAAATACTTCGAGTATAGGAAATGAGTTATACTTTACCTCACTTGGGGTCTTTTTCAGTGAAAACATGGCAGTGGTGTCAATGGAGCACGGCTGACCACAAACGAATCGACGCAGGGAAGTCCTCACCCTGAGCCAATACCTCAGTAAATGCTGTACCATAGACGTTGCCGGTCAGGCCCAGTTGGCGTCACCAACAAAAAAAAACAGACCTTGATGCTCTGGCCAACCAGTTTGTGTTCTCCTGGAGGGCGAGGACTTCAGCGGACTGTTTATAAAAATTCCAGATTGTAGACGAGCCAGTCGTTCAACAAATAAGTCAGGATCCGGTCCTTTTAAGATGGCTCTGATGTGAATCCAGATGAGCTCTATCCAGGACGATGACACCAGATTAAGAGTTTCCCCGAGAAAGGATTTGGTCTCTCGAGAAGCAGTTGGCTAGTATACCACAAAAATGACAACGAACCTGAATGAACTTTACAATCTATCATGTTCATCCCCCTACAGAATCCTGACTATTAGGCACACATAAGCCCACACATTCCACTGCTGCAGTGACGAAATCGACCATGGAAATGTATCACCTAGAGCAGCACTTGAAAGCAACAGAATGCTGCTCTGTAAAAAGTCAAACAAAAAGTGTTGACAATGTCTGTGCAAATATGGACTTTCTATATATGAACACGAAGCATTTAATATCCAGACAATCTAGTAAGTTGTTTGTGAGCTTGGTATGTAGTTACTTGAATTGATGTGTCTCTTCTTGAAATACCCTCTTCTTATGCAGTATGCCAAGAGGGACTTGTGGGACGATCATGCTTCTCCCACTTGATGTAGGTTAAAAGAGAAACTTTTTAGCATCGGTCTATAAATCAGCTTAATCCTTTTGTGAAATCTCCAGGGTTGGTCTTCCAATCTTAAAACTACATGTAAATGTTCAAGTGAGACACTAAGGATACCGTCAAAATATCACAGTGAATATATGCATTTATCAACACTCAGCCCAAAACCTCTGAAGCAAAAAGCTTTTAACTAATAACCTTTCCCTGAGCTAAGCCTCATACAAAATACAAAATTCAAGCTTCTAAATTCAAAATTTTAATTTCAAGGTAAACAAAAGTAGATCAAAAGGGAACTTTCTCCCCAAGAGATGAGGGAAAACATGTTTTTCACTGTGTTCTGAAGGACTAGGGCCTGCTTGGAAAGTCACAAAGCAAAATAGTGTAGAGTGCCAAAAGCAACTATTTACTGGTGACCAGGCAAAAACCTGAGACACAAAAAAGTTACAGGAAATCCACAGAAAAAACAGTGAATACTCGATGTAGAAACATCAAATTCCAAAAATCTCTTCAGAATTCCTTCAAAAGGTCAAATGCAGATCAGTTTCCATACAAATCATCTGCTCACTTCAATTTTTCTTTAAAAAAAAGGCCAAAATATATCCCACACAAAAAGTCAACTGCTTATATTCTTCAGTTCTACAGAAGCAAAATACTTTCATCACACAAACCATCAGCAACTGCAATCCTTTCTCTGATACAAGCTCACTTCCACTCTAATCCACCTGACAAGGGAAACATGCGGAGCAACAATGAAAGACAGCGCTTGCCGGGGTCAAATCTCAATGAAAAGAGAGCTGAGGTATTCCATGCATCCAACCTCTCGTGGTATACTAGTATACATATGCACTATCCAATGGTGTCCAAGCTCTAAGCATCCCACCAATGCAGATGGGACGGCTTGGGCTAAAATGCTGTCAACGTGAAACTCCCGATCCAGATTTACACCAGGTATATCATCCAATACTGATGCGATTATCCCCCCTATAAAGGATGCATACGAATCTGGTTCCTGATGAAAGAATTCCTTGTCTGCGCACCTTTCTCTCGCTCTCTCCTCCTACTCCCGTGAGAATACGCATTTCCTCCCCTCTTTCTGTGCCTGGAAAGAATTCTTGAAACATTCCACGGAATGGATTGATTAAATGCACCCTGGCAATGCTTCAGAGCAGACACACGCATTCACTCCGCAAATTTGAGGAGGCCTGGTTGTCCATGTCCTGCTTTCAGTCCATCACATTTTGAGCATCAGTAGCAGTATTGCACCTCATCACATTTCACTTCTTTACGGCGGCACATCTCTACTCTTCGGCTATAAAGGCATTTTAAATCTACTGGCAAAAAATATCATGAGCTGTGTAGACAAACTCGAGCAGAATTACAATTTGCAGTGACCATCTTTGACAAGATGAACTGAACTGTCTCGTTTTGCTTGTTTTTTCTTCGCTCATCACAAAATTAATCAATGCAATTTTTTCAAGCACAAAATTGAACAAAATACTCCTTTAAAGGCATGCCTGTGCATACATCGCATCTCGGCCGGATTGATCCAATCCCATTACTCCTCAGGTGACAAATTTGCCCGCATGGACAGTTCATTACAAGCCATCAATTCCCCGGTATTGGGGACATTGGGGACGTTTAGCAAGCACTAGCAGATCCAACAATGCGTCCATCCCTGAAGGGAGACTGACCTGCTTGACATCATTGATGTAGAAACACAGAGATAATTGAATTGTCTTTTCATAACTTCAGTGCTGCAGAGACTAAACAACGACCCCCGTCTCATTTGTTAATGAGTAAGCCTATACTTGACTCTGATCATTTTGCCATTGTGTACTTCAATTCAGTCAGTCAAGCAAGTACAGGCCACAATCTTTCATTTCTATATTAAATTGTAACCACAAAAATCACCCTAGACAAAAAATCAGGCTTATTAGCACAGAATCCATGGCATTGGTAACTCTTTCATCCAACTAAACTGCAAGCAATTAATCAAAAGAAGGCACTTGTTTTCCAATTATTCATCAGGTGAGAGGATAAAAATGACCCTCTTTACAAAGGAGACTGCTTCAGTCTTTTAGGTTCTTATTAAGAAGCTTGGATCTGGATAAAGAAACTGAGTGCACATTAACATAAAACTGATGCGAGCAAGAGTAAAAACTTTGAATATGGTTTCTTTTGACCATCCAATTTCAACCAGCCAAACTTTACGGAGATCTTGTCCAACTGGTTCTTCAATAAATCAAGGCTTTTCCCTTGCAATTATATAGAGCGGCACGTAAAAGTTTATTACAAAAATGTGGATACTTACATGATCAGTAGCGATTTGCAAAACATAAAAATCACAGATGAGCATACAATTCCACAGTAAAACAATCTGCATTGAAACTTCCGTTTTTGTGGTTTAAGCTGTATAACCTTGACAACCATGCAAAACAATGATTGCACAACTTCGAAGACACCATTTGCATGAATCCTTTGAGAGAAAACTGAGGAAAAAATAACAGCTGGGTGTGAACTTTGTCTACCAGCTAATCATAGACAATCCAACACGGAGTTGTTCAAGTTTCCCTCAAGTGGCAACTCTCAGATCTGGTGCAGATGTGAGATGATCCGTTGAATTTCTGATGCACAGAACTCACATCATTCAGACAGCTATTAAACAAAGGGTTCTTCGTTCACCCACAAGAGTCTGTCCATATTCTCCCTGGAGAAAAATACTGATCATGGAGGAGGTATACCCAGAAACCATAACAAACAGCCAATGACAGATTGCCTGAGCAGGGTTTGGCCTAGTGCTAAACTTCTGATTCTCCAGGCAGAAATTCTGATTGATATATGACCTAGAAGGACTGAAACAGTGCAACAGTGCAGGGAAGTATCTTACAGCGGGCGCAAGTAAAGCTGAAACAAGAAGATCCTCTCCCCGACAGCATTCAGACTTGCTGGCTCAGTGTGAATGAATATCTGGCCTAGAAAGACCTCTTAACATGACATCCATTCACCAGCAGAAAACAGATCCGGTGACATTTAACATTTGGCGTGGCACCTCAATGGAACAAGCCTCGGCTCCTGGTGGCCATGCCGTAACCCTATCGTCTCGTAATTAGACACAAATTAGATTGCTGACTCCTTTGAGGCAACGACTCGATGAAACTATCCTACCCAGCCTCTCTCTGGTCAGGTCTGCACAACCGTCAAGTATTGCACCTCTAGTGATGAGATCAAATGCACCAGACGTGCAACTCCGACTTCCAACACGGTCACTGTCTCCACAGACGTTCGACAGAAAAAAAAAGTAGAGATTGATGTAAAACCTTCCGTACACACACACAAATCATAAATGCTATACAGTATGCCCTTTTAATCATGGCAGGCCTAGCAACGAAGAAAGCATATTATGATGTCTGGCTCTCCAGTCACTCAATCAACACGTGAAGACAACGAAAGACTTCCAACATTTCCCTGAAACAAGCTAAATGTACAATTCATATGACATATATATTTGCTGCACATCAATGGGTTTCTGCACATAGCAAAGCCACCATGAAAAATGAATGTTCACCTATTCAAGCGTTGGAGATGAACTAAAATGCATCATCCATTGAAATCATAACTCTACACAGCAATGAGAACTTGTATGAACCATCTTATACCCTCATATTCATTTCTGCCATTTGGTTGTTTCTTATCAGACAGTAACGCCAAATGTGATTACACAACATTAATATCCTCCACAATGTCAACTAAAACTGGCTCATAATGTATCCAATACCACTGCCAGCCAGTTGAAATCAGTTCTATTTCATTATTTATGTAATTCAAATGATGCAAACGGACTCATGTTGTGTCGCTGAAAAGCTGAAAGTTGCGTTAATAGTCAAGACGACTTAGTGATCCAGTCTGCAGGAGTAAAATGCGTCATTTGTATTCAGGCAGCTGCAAAATTCAAATCAATTTGCATCAAAATCTAATTCCGGGACTGAAATACACAGATACCACTATCATAAACAGATCATCTGATTAGACAGCACTGGAGCCATCTCCATCGGTGTAACTACGTACAGTCAATCCGACAGAGCAGAGCTTGATGTGCTCGTGGATTTGAGAACGATCAGTCTACAGGCTCATTTCACAAGAAAAAGCCTTCACCCTATGAAAAACCCTACTGCTGATAAAACAGCAAATTGCAAATGAGATTTTTTTTTAAGACATGCCATTGGGCACAGTGCATTTTGCACATGCAGAGGGAAATGTAGATGTAAGGTGGTTTGGGAGTTAAGGATCTGTTCAAGTCAGCCTGGGGTTATTATTGAGAATCAGGAGAGGGGGGAATAGAGGGTTGTGTGATGAGTGGTGTCTCAGGGTGCCACATGCGTGCAATCTGAAAGGCAAATTAAGACCGTGCTGTCATTTGCCGAGATGTTTGTACATGTACAATATTTCGGAGAGGAGTGAGTAAACCAAACACTCATGTGCCGTCACTATCCATGATCGTGCATCAGCATCCAAAATGTGGGCTGTATTTTTTTGTTGTTGTTGAGAAAGAGAAAAGGCTAAGAAGTTGGTGGTACTCTAGGGATCATACATGTACCACTATCACCCTGAGCCTTATGTGCAGGTGCTTCCGTGCAGGTGCTTCCATAGAGGTGCTTATGTGCAGGTGCTGCTTACATGTAGATTGTCATGTATATTTTCATGGGGAGCCCTCCTTTGATGGGTGGGCAGATAGCCTATTGGTCCATGCAATAAATTGCCCTTCAACACAGTTTGTGCAACCTTCAACTCCTCCTCTTAAAGGTGCAGGTATGAAGACTGACAAATATCCCTTTGGGGTTAATTGTATTGAAAGAAAAGATACATTTCTTTTTAACAAGTACAAACAAGTACACTGTTGCTGATATCACTCCAGGAAGACAATGTTCCAAGTGAAAGATTTTCTGTTCAAATTGTGAACCGATATGTACATGTAGTCACTGAAACATTTCAGGGTAGAGGTTTTTCCATTAGCTTACTGCCATGTACTGCCAAAAAATAAATCACCACAGGAAAGAAATGACAGCAAAATATCAAAAGGTTTCTTAATTTTGTGCCCAGGATTACATCACCAGTTTGGTAAGGATATGGAAAGAAAGTAATAAAAAATAACGGTAGCATAAAACAAAAACACCCAAACGCGCTATAAGAATTTGAAAATAAGGGTAATTAAGACGCTGAACTGGCTCTTAAAAATCTACCAAGAATACTTGGTTGATGATATTTTACGGAGGATATCAGACTTGTCAAACTACTGATAGACACTGAAGTGGTTCAACCATTAACTGAATTAGTATGAACATATTATAATGCTAACAGAAAAAAAAAATGCATTCTAAATAGGAAAAGTAACTACAGGAAAATCATTTCCCCTGATGCAAAGCTCCAAATGGAACGTCTTTACAGTGACGAGAGAAAAACTTTCAATGGCAAATGCATACACATACGTACTGTACATTTCCAATAAAACGGACGGACTCACTGTATTTACTTATTAAGCTAGACCGAGGGAGAAGTTCTACCCAGCAGGAAGGCTTGCTTGCATTTACCAAATTACTCCCCTAGAGTGCAATAACATGGATCGATCCACCACGAATCTACATACATGTGTAACACAACCTCAAACGGTGATGAAAACATGGCATCCAGCATCTAATGTGATACAAAATGACACCAAGCCTCAGGGACTCATCACATTGAGTGGGCAAGGCTGTCCAAGATGGATGCCTGAACACAGCTCTGAAAAATCTGTATCCTGAAATTGGATGTTGATCGATCAAACAGGGAAGCCAACAGTTTGATGCCAGGAATCTTATTTTCATTTAATTCTTAATTGCTTATCATTAAAAGTATCCCCCCCCCAAAAAAAATTCAGTATATCCACAATATAGGGAAAAATGAACAAAACAACATGTGCATAGCAACCCCCTTAGAATCTCCTGAGAAGCCAAATCCATAATTAAAGACAAACAAGCACCTTCCTTAAAAAAAAGAAAAAGCAATCAAGGGACCATCAGTGCTACTGTGCATTATCAAGGTTTTCAGCTGGTTGATCATATCTGCTCTAGGAATCAAATAACGCAGTGACAGATCATGTATACCGTACATGTACACTAGCCTGGTACCATTTAACATTTATTGCACTATGGACCTACGGGCACTGAAGACACATGAATAATTTATGATAGCTTGATCTCAGACCTCTGGTCTGCGTCTGAATCATTCTCTGACCCTTGTACAAATAGTCATGACTTGACACTGTATTGCAGTATACATGTACGCGTACCTCCATTAGTGGTCATTCTTTTTTTCATAATTTCCACAAGTATACAAAATTTTTGCAAATGGTTCCCTTTTGGTCTAGTGAGGATTTGAGACATTCCACAGAAAGCTTAACATGCTTACATGAATGTTTAGCTTTAAGTACTAGTACCTCATCGATATTCTCCAAGAACAAATGAGTAAGTAACCAGGCTCTTTCAGACATTTTCTCAAAATTCAGCTTTTTAGGCTACAAAGGGTGTGCGAGCAGTTTATTGATTTTACAAAAAGTAATAAATCAAAGAAAACAAACAAATGAACAATTAACCCATGTGATTGTTGTGGCTTTCCAAACCAAATATGCCAAATCTTATTCACAAACTAAAAATCACAAGAGTATTTAATCTGCCAAATCCCAGACCATCTTGTGCTATTCTGACAGTTACATGTACTGTTTTCTAATAAGTGAAACAGAAATAAAGTAAATAAAAATCTTTATTTCTTCAGAAGCTACTGATACAAATTGTAATGATGAAGTGTCTCCCTAAATATAAACTGTGTAAGCAAAACTCATTTCTTGAAACCAATTAAAATCTACATTTAATAGAGAAGAAACCAGATTCGGTACATCTACCATATTATACATGTATGTGTACATCTCAATCTCCCGCAGAGATATCACAAATGAGATATTACTCATTGGGGCTGCATATTAAAATGAGGCAATGCAACGTCTCCTTAAATAAAATACAATTATGCAGTGTGAACAGTATACAGAAGCCTGAGCAGCATCAGAACAGCCATATTATACATGTACATGCACCATATGGCATAATGTCATTCTGCACTGAAGACATGTACATGTACCACTCCTCAATTCCGATTGGCCAACAGCATCAGCTGCCTCTAACTTATGCAAACTATATGCTAAACAGGTGCAAGGTGATTACGGCAGCAATAGAGGGAGCTGTTTTGAGAGACACTGTATATTTCAGATGTGCATCATGACCCACTCATCACAGTCTTTGTACATGTACATGGACAAAACGTGTGGTTTACCAGCTGTCTTCCACAAGACCCGATGCTTCTTTAGCATAATATAGGAGCAGTGACAAACTGATAGATGATTGGTCCATCAGGAAACCAATCATCCTCCCCAGACTACACATGACTCCTGCACGTATCTCTAAGTCAACACAAGAGGGCAGCAGGATACTCCATCAATTGCATTGCATTACAACACAAATGCCACAAATACACTGTAGTGCATGTACACTGTACATATTGAAGATGTTTATCCTGCCACTATGGTACATGTACTAGTACCCTGACACCATATGGTGTATCAACTGCATTTCCTTAGTTGATTCATTATAAACTGAACGTGATCAATAAGCACTTGTTCAAACTATTTCTTCCTTTTTTTTAATTTGGCTACACAAGAATGGTTTGCCTTTTCAGAGAAAGACCTACATGTAGGTCACAAAGTAAGACAGTTGTTAATTATGAATATTCTTTTCAATAAAACTCCAATTTCAACCTCTCAATTAACATTTGGAATGAGACCGATGTACAATACACCGTCACTGTGTACATGTAGGTATCAAGGAATGTCATCATTAACCTTGTCTACATGTAGTTCCCAGTTCAACAGTGTATGTTGTTGTTGTTTTCAGCTAAACAGTTCTTGTGTTCTGGAGTACTAAATGTAACACGTACTATAACCAATGAAGCTTTGGGTATACCATTTGGGTTGTTCTCGGAGCTTGAAAATATACAGTCCGAGAAACCTACTGGTAGAAATCTACCTTGTAAAGACATCAGCCCAAATTTGACATTAAAAGGCTCAAAATAAGGCTTTTGCCTGAAAAAATGGCATCCCTGAAAACTTGTCTGCAAATGAATGAATGCTTTCCTTAATTAATATGGCCCTCACCGTATCTGCTAATAAGAAAATGCTGGTGATTAGTTGACACTGGCAATGGTCCATTAACATGAAATCCAAAAATAATCAATGCATTAGTAATAACCAAGGTGGGCTCCACTTATTTTGATGTTTGACTTTGAATCCATGCTTTTGTGTAACCTCTGTATTTGGAATTTTTAGAATGAAAGGAATGGAATTGTACGACTTCACTGCAAAAGACGAATAAACCATAAGTACTGCATGTACACCGTACCAGCATAAACAGAGATTTCTAGATTAAGCCTCTTTGAAGAACTGCAGGCTTTTTGAGGTCAGCTACAACATCTGCATATTCCCTGGCATTGTCTGGGAAAGATAAGACCATGTAATAAACACCATCAAGTACGTACATACTGGGAGCTCAGGCTGCATCCGAATCTCTTGTCTAGAGCTAGGTCTTGGTCTTCACTCCATTGGAAATGTGTGGGAGACGCATAGACAATAGACCTAGCCGTAGCTCTGGAAGCCCGTTTCGGACACAGCCTTAGTTTGGCGGTAGTGTTGCTCCTGATACCAAAAACCGCGTTGTGTTGGAGCAGAGGCAGTTTCACAGATGTGTGTTCAAATACTTAAACACTGGCAGATGCTCGTACTGGCACTTTGCCAACTATTTTGCGAGTACTATTTTGCAAGTACTGTTTGTTAAAAAAAATATATAAATAAAATGTTTGGGTCTGAAAAAAGTATCGGCAAAGAAAGCCTTTGTTTACAATGTCTATGTAGATGTACCAGTACATTTTGAAATTCCAGATGAACCTAATTACACGGTATGTGTTGAAACAGCACGCAACTGCACGCTCTTTTTGTTTTTAATTTCATTTAATTTTACCCGTACTTTATTTTATTTTTGCAAACACTGTCAAGGTTGACAGCACACAGTACATGTACCGACCAGTGCATTCTGTGAATAAACAATGTATTCTGAATGGGGCATATTTTCCTACAAAGCAAAGGTAACATCATTCCAAGCAAACACAGCCCAAAAAAAACCAGCTGCAAAACGCTTAATGACTGACAGCCTAATTATAACCAGTACAAGGGTCTGGCATTCCAATCCCCACAGAATCTGTCTTGCAAAATATCTTCAAAGGTTAATTGCTGAGATTTTTATCATACCGGTACTTCACACTGTCTCGAGAAATTTTTTTTTTCAGTTTCAAATTATGGTCAGATTTTTCAGCATCACAACATCCACCTTGTTCTCTTGGCTTACGAGAGATAAGCCCAACGCAGTAAAAAGACCTAGCAGCAATTATATTGATTGATTACGCACATGAAATATTGTTTCAATCTTGGAAAATTTGAGCACAGGTGTCTTCACACCTCAGGGGGTGTACATGTTCTAAAAATACACCCCCCCGTCCTTACGGTGAATTAAAAAACCAGGGTCACCTGCTTTATTATACAAAGGCAAATTTCTGTACCTAAGACAGGCTTTAAATGTATAATAAGATTTCAAACGTACATGTACGTGCACATGTAGGTACCTGTATGGGCATATGGATGTCACGTTATCCATAGCTCCCCCACAATATCAAAGCAGGATTCTACTTTAAAATGGAGGACTACAGAATTAAACTGTCACAAATACCTCCAATGTCAGTAAGCTGAGAATAATTAGGTTTCACTGTTCCGCCAGCAACTCGATGTACATGTACATGCCATGCACGCTTCTCAAATACATGTACTTATGTTTATGGCCCTGAATCAAATGAGCTAGCACTACATATACCAGGAAATACAATTCAGGAAGAAACAAAAAGGACTAAAATCTGTAAACCTGTTCTTCAGTACTACCTGTGCTTAACACTGTCTCAAGAACTAATGTGCAATACAGAAACATAGTGAATGCAATTTTGCAATTAAATACGGGCATGAATTTAAAACATGGCTTTGTCCCGACTGCAGGCCCAATGCTACACCAAATGCTTAGAGTAAATGGGGCTCCGATGGAAATTAGAAATAAATCCCACATCCCCGTTGTCGCAGTAGTCATAGGATACCTCGGCTCAACCGTCTGAGTGGCTTGAAGGGTAACAACCACTACACAGAGCAGTGTACATTGTCTGGAAACGATTACCCGATGATGTTCCATTATTATAAAGCAGGTTTCATCAATGTGACGGTGGAGTGGATTAATGATAGCCTGGTTTCATTAAATGAACACTATACAGTGTACATCAACAGGGTTAACTGAGCACATTATATTCGATGCAATTGAGATATGCTTTTCTGTGCTTCAGGAACTAATGTTACATGAATTTGTGACCGGTGACAAATTTCATTGAGTAACTAAGCAGGTAACTGTGGCTTAGAAAAACAAAACCAAACCAAAATACACCTGAGGGCTGCAGTGTAAGGTGTAGGTACCACATGCCATCTGGGAAACTATAGGCAACCTGAAGGAAATACCATTGCTCAATAATTCTTGGGTGCTGTGTTATGGCGAAAAAACTTCATAATATCAAGTTTGAAATGCCATGGGCATGAATTCAAATGAACCTTTGGCAACAATTTGTTTTCTTGCAAAATCAGACTTTACTCTCAGACTTTAAAACGCCGGGATGTTTATAGTAAGATGCAAGTTCAATGCATTTCAGATTCCAGGTGTTTCCCCACTGAGCCCAAAACCATCAAAGGTTTTGTAAAAAAGATAAAACGACATAAATTACACATGAATGTGCGTGTACCAGTATGTTGTCACAGTTACAAAGACATGTAGCCCTGATTCAGAGCAAATACAGAAAATGTGTAAGCAGCTTTTGAATTGAACAATAAATACATTTACATGTACATACCAATAGAATTTCTACATATGCTGGTATTACAGTGTTGACAATGCACAACGTAACAATTTTTTCACAAAAAATCGTGATTTGAGAACATCAGAAAATGAAATTTAAGTTACATGTATATTACATTTAACAGCTTTCTCTGCCAAGTAAATATGAATCTATGCACATCATGTTCCCTTGACAATGCTACGGTACAGTGTCTATCCACCATAACAGCTCACATGACAACCACTTGTCATACATGTACATGAATACATGTATGTGTCTGCCTAATGGATGATCAGGCAAACAAGCACCTGACAAAAGCACTCTATACAGATCTGCATCAGTGAATGGCTGGAGTACTCGCATTGTCTACAGTATGGTTGGACGAGGTGGCGTGAAGACAAACTTGTACAATTATTAATTTGATGTCATGAACACCATTTTTCCCTGTACATTAGTGAACAAAAGGTTTTAAAATTTGGTATGCTTTCTCTCTGCTTTGGTGTCAGGAGTAGTTATCAGTCCTATCCACACTTAATCTTTCAATATCCAATGTTCCAAATGTTATTTATGGATGCAACTCGGTTATTGTGCCCAGAAAATATTTGTATGAGTCATAATATTCCTAGTGTAGGAACAAAAAGTACAAAAAGATGTCACACAATATAATTTTTCAACTTGACAAATTCAGGAATGTCCCATAAGAAAAATCTAAGGTGTTTGAAAAATGTTACTGTGTTTCACTCTGAGACTGGTGTACAAGTCTAATGCCAGCCCGCAGGGAGACTCTGATGTGCCAAATCCTGGAACCCATGTGATTGAGTTTTGATGAAAACAGCCAAAAGCCCCTCAGAGACACAATCTCACACTTCGCTCTTGTCAGCAAGGGTCAAATGCAGATATTTTTACGTCTTGATGACAGGAGGGAGGCAGCCATCCAATAGTAACCAGAGTCAGTGAAGGCCACCTGGTCTCCCACCGCAGTATCGAGGATCAATCTCCAAGGAGTAAACTACCAGCCCTGAGGTGAGGCTTACAACCCCCCCCATACACAAACTTGCTGGAGAATCTTAGTGCAATCAATAATGAATCACAACACCAATATGTAGTGTTGGGATCTACACATTTTTTTCCCTACGGGAATGGACGTGTGAAGAAATCCAAATCCTCTGAATGGAAACTGCAGCATTTGTTCCAATCTGCCCAACTGAAAAAAATTATCCCTGTGATGTCTCATAAAGAACAGGCGAAGAATATTTACAGTCTGTTTATTGTAGAAACAAGAAAATTCAGGCATCACCCACACAGAACCAAGAACATCATTTCCATGTATATCAAACATTGTTTTTTCTCCCTACCTTTCAGGCCAGAGCAAATTCAGAAACTCCCAAATTGTACACATTTTTCACCTTAAAATTTTCCAACTGCTACATTTTGTGACAGTTTATTTACTTTCTGAAAACCGCCCCCCCCCAGAAGGAGCCACTGTTGTGACAGGCAAAACGTGTGTATAGGTAATGACAGGACCAGGCATTTAAATGTATCGTACAATGTACATGTGTATTCAGCAAGGAGGTTGCACACACATTGGCCGGGTAATTGAACTTACATTTTCATGTTTAAGGGCATATAACCATTTCAGATATTCAATTCAAGCCAAGTGCCAGGCTATGCTATCTCCCATCATCACAATTTCTTCGTTGGATTTACAGTGCCGCAACGAGATGGACGTAAGGGGAGGTTGAAATGAAAACGCCAAGATGCTTCACAGGTTATGAGCTCGTGAGAGCATTAAGCAGGCTGGAAAACTGTTCCTTGGGGTAACCAGGCCTCCTCCCCCAAAGACAACGAGTAAGAGCATCTTATGCCAAGAGTAGCTTATTGACGGATGGTGATAAACATATACATGTACATGTATGTCATACATGCGTGTACACAACTGGCGATCCACAAATGATGTGCATATGATACCAGTATTTCATTTACATTTATCGGTACATATCATTTATAAGTCTGTAAAGTCCTTTTAGAAAACAAATATGTACATGTACCGCTCCTGTAATATTGTTTCAGACATCACCCCTGTTCGTTCTTCTGTGTCTCCATATGCAAGAAGCATTGTAATGGCAATGGTTTATCCAAAGGGAGAAAAACAGGTGTCTTCAAATCTTCCTGTGGGCCCTTACTGGAAAAGTTTGGACACTCCTTTTTACCAAGTGCCCATGTACATGTATATGTTAGGTTTGATATTTTTATTTTACACCCCAACTCTCCAAGTCCTATCTGCCACAAATACTGATATAAAGCTTTGAGAAACAAATTTCTGAACCAACTTTTGGCACTAAATTGGATCTTTTACTCGTAACTTATTGATCTACATGTATACTTTATGTGTGACTTTGGCAAAATAAAAATTGAATGAATTATTTTATACACTAATGGGATGATGTTACCTAAACTGCCTAAATAAAGTTACATTTATAATTTAGTTCCAACGATGCCACTTCTTAAACACATGTGTTGAGGTCATGGTGTGAGTACGAGTGGAAGTCTGTAAATTTTCTCCAAATGCTCCAAATTAGCCACAAAAAAGGTGGAAAACAAAATCCTAATTAAAACCATTTCACTAAGGCCAAAACAAAAGGCAAATTCTGACAGCATGCAACAGATCCTCAGTAACTGCTCATCGAGGCCTGCTCGCTTGATCTAACAGCATCTGATGTTTAATTTGCCACTGTGGTGGTGCACAGTAAATTGTCGCTGAATTATTTATCGTGTTAAAGTCCATGTATCACTAGCTCAGTGGTTTGAGTTCTGCCCAGCAGCTGGTCAAACAACTTACCAGTGCTTTGTCTCTCTCTTCCCCTCTCAACACTTCTACCCCCCTTCCCCATCACAGTTGACATTTTGTCTGCCTGACGCCGTCTCAGACACCCTCGCTCATTATGCCCAGACAACAACAGAGAGTGAGAAATGACAAGCCAACTGCGGGGATACATGTAAAAGGAACTTTTGATTGGTCCAAGACAGTCGCCAAGCCTTGATGGATGGTTTTAGCAACAACGCATCAAGCAGTCAACCCATGAGATAACGGTTCTTGGCCATAAAGAATCCCAGCAAAAGACACCAAGTAATCAGTATCATTTTGGATGAAATAAAGTAATCAATTTCTTTTTCTTAAATTTCAAAAGCAACCCAGGGGGATTCTTAAAGTGTAAAAGTCTGGGCAACTCGAACGAGCATTTTGACTGATCTGTACACAACAATGGCTCATCCCCTTTCCATTCAAAGGTTAGTATTCGAGGGCATAATCACACAGTCTTTGAGTTTTTGAAATATTAACAGTGAGAAGGGGGGAACAATCTGAGAATTATGCTTCTGCAGCATGCACACAACATGCAGAGAGTTTTTCCATGTGGAATCCATTAATGAAGACGGGTTTGCCACAAGGTGTGTATAAACACAAGCAATTTCATCCATTTCTCTCTGTAATAACTAAACTCAAACATGACAAATTAAAATTCAATGTCAACATTGACTGGGATACAGGTTAAAGATCAAACAGTGCAATTAAGTTTCTAAATAAACAATCAGCTGAGAAGTTCTGCAGTCTATTAGAGGAAAACCATGAAGACTTTATGGTTTTAGTCATCAGCCAGAGATGCATTGATCTAAATGCATGAATATTCAAGTATACTATGCAGGAAACCAAACAATCTAAATCATGCCATAAAAAACTCCTCCAGATGGACATACAATTTTACAGGAAACCGTGACTAAGAACAACAGCTAGTGTGAATAATTTTTGACTTGTATTTCTAATTCCCAAACTGCTTCAAGCAACTCTTTCCTTAGACCTTACCATCTGCAGCTTGATGCCTACAGACTGGCACTGTGCTTTTGGCAAGATGAGCACAAACTTTTTCTCTTCTAACTTAAGGACAAACATCACACGTCATATTTTCCTCTCACATTCAGAATCCTGGGTGATGGCTTCTTATTTGCAATCTTTTACTTAGGGGTTCATGCAATGATTACTTCCGTTACAAATTCTATCCAACTTTCTACATGTATTCCTCTTAAATACATGTACATTAAAACTACAAAACATCTTCTGGTTAATGACTCTAGGGAAAGTTCACCTACTTTTAATCATTCAAATTTTTACAACAAATAAGCACACTAAGTATACAGTGTTATGATACACGTCAGGCAGGGCAAAAATCCAAAATGAATTAAAATCTCCCCGGCGCAAATCCATCTTTGTAAATATATGTTCACGGTACCCGACACAACATCTGACTCAAACCAGCCAGCCGACACCGGTAAGCTCGGTGGTTAAGTGGTTACGACATCTGCACTAGTAAGCAGGAAGTTGTGGGTTCGAGTCCCACCTGAGTATGCTTGTGGTTTTTTTCACAAGCCTTCAGGGGTAAACACACGTTGTCGGGCAAGGCAAAAATCCAAAATGAATTAACATTTCCCCGACGCAAATCCATCTTCGGAAATCAGCACATGAAAGAAAAATTTAAGACAGCAAAATATTCACAATTCTGGCAAAATTTAGTGCTGAAATAAAATAACTCTATGCTAGGTAGTATGCCATCACATTCTGGTTCATGAATATGCACAGTGCATTAGCATAAATACCCTTTAACACCATGAAAAAATATTGAAAAAAAGGGGTTACAAAGAACATATACTGTACACGCATTTCCAAAGGTTTCCATTTTGAAAATTACAATGCACAGACCCTTTGGTCTGTAAGGGCAGCTTCATGAAGAGAGACAACATTACAAACACAAAAGTACCAGACTATCCAAGGCACAGGGAGAAAGAGCATCTCACTGTCTGTCAAAAAATGTACTGTTAAAAAGATACATGTGGCGGTATTTCTAATGTTGCCAATTTCCCACTGAATATATTGGTTTTCAGATGAGCAAAATAGCCAGTGGTAAAAGCTTTTTAACACTTTTCATTTCGATGAACACCCCACTGCCAGTTTATTAATCTAGACAGTCTGGAGCAGGCATGTTTAATAATGGTATGTACATTATAGTATATGTAGATATATGTACTGTAGGTTTTAATTAAAGTGAGTAAGGATTAAACTTGCAAAGTAAACTGAATGAGGCAGTATCTTTTCTTGCTGCAATTGTTTAGCATTGATCGAGTGCACCAGGGCCGGCCTGAGACACACAGTTGTCAAAGGAACTGATGATGACTGCAGAATGATAAAGCTGGTTAATTAAATCTGTCCAGCTTTAATTGCATCAACACCACTTAAGTTGTATAGTTTTTATGTAGTGAATGCAGGATTGAAACAGAATTTGAAATTCACATGACTTTTGGCGGTACATGTTCAAAAGAAGCTATGTAAAATTACTTCGTTTGAAAAAATTGTAAGTTGAGAAAACGAGTAGGAGTTTTTATGAGTGTGCTAATACTCAATTTATTTGACTTCATAATGGTCAATACCATCTCCATATTTCAGGGATTGCTGTATTACTGGGTAAAAAAACTGAAAGCAATCCATAGTGTTATTTTTCGAAGTTGTGAAACAGAGCAAGGAACAATCAATTTTAAATTCCCAGAAAGCTCTTAAGATATGATTTATTTTAAGTAGCCTTATTGCCGTGCAGTCAGCTTTATATACAAGTTACTTTTGGTTACAGGGTTATCATATGAAACAGTTGACACGTACATGTAGGGAAAGTTGGTAAGATCCAGAACAAGAAAATAATCACCAATTAATGATTCTGTCAGGATCACTGATAACACTGTTTTTCACTGTGTGTTTAAAAAGATATGAAAAAGATGGGTAGAAATAGATTCTTACCACAGTAACGTGCGTGCCAGTTGATGTTTTAATATGTCCAGAGTGCATCTTCAGAACTCGCTGTAGTAGGTCGAGGCCAAGACAGAAATATATCAAATCCAACAACACGCCTAAGACAGGAACAGTCAAGATGTGACAGCCGCAGCGTTGAGTACCCAGAAAGTTCCTTTGATGATTAAACCTGACCAGACAACAAGGCGGGCCTGCACGTTGGGAAGACCAGAATCCCCCCTCGTTGTGGTGATGAGTTTGAGACAGTAATGAAACAGGCTCGCCCCCTGCCGGGGAACTCCTGGCAAGCCCTGCTAGTTTGTTTCTTACCGGCCGACCTTGCCTCCTGCTGCAAGACTCACTCTACGAACAGCTTGTTGCTTCACTGAACCTCTCCTGCAACGGCTGTCTGATCACTTTCCCCTCCCTGTGGTGCATAATTAAGTTTTACAGGACTGAAAATTGACGAGGAGAAAAACATGCTGGCAAATTTGCCCGTCTAGCACAGGATGCTAAGAGTGTCTGTTGATACCAGTACAAGATACACACAGGCCTTGTGCATATTATATTAATGTCAGTTTATGTGTCTACACGGGGTGCATTCCATCTATACAATGACTACCTGAGCAACGCAAGAGTACTATTGTACTGAGTGTGTGTGTGTACATGTGTGTCTACGTGCAAAGGCAGAGAAATCTGAACAGCCTCGCCGGTCTTATTTCTCCGCGATCGCTAAATTCCATTTGCAGCCAAATGCTCATCCACTGGGAAGTTGAGGAGATTGTTCCGTCTCCCTGCTCCTTAGCAACCAAAAGAAGGAAGGAGGAAAAAAAAAGGTTTCTTCGGCCCCAGGACAGATCAGGGCTCCTGATGAGATGTTATCAGTATTAACAAAAAAATTCTAACACGATCCAGGTTTCCGAGTCTTGGCAAAGCATGTTTGGGGGACAAGGGAAGGTGTGAATTCACATCGCCCAAGGTCAGAAAAGGCGGCAAGTTTTAATAAACTTTTATTGCATTTGAAGAGGAAGACTATAAAAAATATCTACCGGCCAGAGATAAATGGATTGAGGATTGGGAAAGTGCACGACTACACATGTATACTGCACTGGGTACTTGATATACTGCTCAGGATATTACTAGAAGATATCTGCTTACAAAATGTCAATGATGTACCCACAGCCTTTTGATGTTATCGTTTCAGACAAACACAAGGCAAAACAATTTCTGCCGCATCGTTATTGCTGCAGATGGAGTAACAAAATATGAACTATAATCAAATTAGTTGTCTTTTACTGCACTTTATTAACTCTCGCAATTCCATGAACTGTGCCCAAAATGGCATAAAGAGAGGCTGTTTGAAAATTTCCACTGTCAGTGATTTTGACTGGTGTTTTCTTTTTGTCCACACTCATTTTTTTAAAAATCAATTACTGTTACTTGTTTTGCTTTCTGCCTAAGTAAAAAGATTAACATCAACATTTAATACCTCTATTAGGGTGCCCTTTCATTGCTGACATTGAAATAGTGGGCATGGGTGTCACCATGGGGTAAAGCTCGTTTGAGGTACGAAAAGAGGGTAAAGTTCCAATCCCTGCCAAGCTAACAACCACTGACAGAGGAAAAGGGTCAATTCTGAGGTGTTTTCACGTCGATTTAAGATTTGATTTCCCTTTCTTTCTTTTTTCATTTCTTTGCCAGCCCCCTTTCAGTGCCTGCCCTTTGCATTTCCTCTACAATGCTCACACATAAAGAATATCAACTTTAATTACATTTTACCCAGTTTCAAATGGCTAAACAGGGTCAAACCAACCAACATACAGATAGCTCTGGAACAAAAGCTAATTCACAATTTCATTAATTTCCAAGTTAACTGGAAAGGATGAAAAAAGAAGATGTAGAGATGCCAATGGCACCACACTGTTACACAATGAAATTCTTGAGTGAAATTGACGGAAACACCAACTAAAATCCCTTACTCTAATTGTTAGTGCAAATACTACATTAAAATCAATGTAAGCACTCGTCTTGATACAAGTCTTTACAGCTACAGGCAGTTCATTTGCTCAGTGTGCATGTACACGTTGGCTCTACTGTACTTTCTGTGAGCGCAAATCCATCGGTTACCTGGCAACCAAGATAAAAATATCCCCTGACAGATCGCTCCATCCCGTGATGACAGGAAAGATGGCAGCAGATGTTGAAACTTTGCTGGAGGACCCCTTTAAACAATGTCAACAGTTTATCATCACAGAATTACCATGTAACTATAGACAGTGGTTGCAACTGAAAAGCCTCACACCTGTTCCAAAAAAGTTTGAATTGATGGTTTTGATGGTTCCGTCTTTCGCAGCATATCAAAATAGCATTTGTAGATTCATCTGTTCAAAATCTGGAGGTAAAATAACTCAAAAGGACCTGGAAAAGATGGATAACTCACTGGTACTTAAAAAACAAGGGTTTTTTATTACTACAGAATCAGTTTGAAGTCATTATGACATCACTTTGGATTTTGCATTCTAAGAACACATTGAACAGACCAATCATCTTTAATGATGACTCCCTGTCTTCTGATAACTCCAGAAAAATAACTGTTTCAGTGATATCATTCATGCAAAAACCTTCACAAATTGAATCTTGAGGATACATTTTTTGTTCAGCAGATGTAATACAAAGAATGCAAAAAAATTTAGGGATAAATCAAAAGTGACAGGATGGCATCATCCTGACGTTTCTTCAATTTTCATCTCTCACCCCAACTCAGAAACTGAACTCTGGTATGTTTACATGTACATGTATATACCAGTATATATGTGTAAGGTATGTTAAAAACAGCTTAAAGATGTCATATAACCACTGACGACATTCTTTTTAAGAGAACGGTCAAAACGTACATGTATGCTAATATATTTTTTAAATAATTCTTTAAAAAATTTACACAACGTCATCATGAGGTCACCACAAATATCATGTATAATGGTACGTACATGACACATCAGGGGCAAGACATAAGCTTACCTAGAATTAAAAGTATCTCACCTTTAGGTCCTGGGATACTAGCATGCAAAAACTTCAACTCAGTGGAAATATCCAATCAGGTTCAAAGGTCAATGGATGAACCAGGAATCATTAAAGGATAAATCGAGGTTTCTCATACTGTACATGTACTTATGTCTGCAATGCATCTATAGATACTTTTGTAGAATACCAAATAAGAAATATACCAAATAAGAGATACTGTCAAGTTTTTGTAGAGTTACAGGACTACTGTGTATCATTTCTCTACTACTCTAGAGTTTTATGCAATACATACCGAGATCATGATGGCATTTTTCCGTCTGAGTACCGTAGCCTCTCTACTTAACCTTTTTTGTTATTTTGCTGATGTTCCCTGTTATATGGTGTTTGATACGTGTAACTACACCACTTGCCCTTTTGCAATTACAGTGCTGTGCTGTAATACCATACCAGTAAGATTTACATCCATTAATGTTCATGTATGAAATATTGTAACTCTGTTGTTGTGTAAAAAGCTTTGTTTGTGGGTGAAGTAAATGAAACTTTTCGGCATTCTCGTTGCATAAATGGAATTGAATGACAAACAAAGAAACAAGCAATACATTCTCCATGTATGCTTGTGCCCACAGGAGAACTGAACCAGTGAAATGTCAGTTAATGTTTTTCTGGCATGATATTCAAACATGTTTTTGACGCTAAAAGAAAAATTGCCTTCACACATCTCTTTTAAAGGACATCAGTCACCATAGGCTGAAAATGAACATGATGGGTCAATGCAAGATTAATAAGATTCAAATCCTGATTCTGGTTGGCCAATACAACATTAGTTCATTGTAATTCAAAATCACAGTCCAAAAAAAGTGGTGTTCAAAGACGGGGTTCTAATTCTCTTAAGATTTTATTAGCTCTATTAACGATATGAAAAAAATTCACTTCTTTTGGTCGTAGTCTTTCTTAATCCTACATGGTGTAATTAGTGTTCTTAGTTTTAAATAAAACTCCAACTAAAGTGCTAAACTTGTGCACTTGCCAGAATTAGAGCATGTGAACTACCAACCTACAAATGTGTTTATTAGAAAAAGATTAGAAATCATTAGATTGTAAAAATCCAATTACTTAAAGATAAAATACATGCATGTACAGTGTATGTGTACAGCGGCTACAGTCAAGTATACATGTAAAAGATCTACACAAATAATCTTGTCCCATGAACAGTGCTTCTCTGCACTCCAAAGCCTGGCTACATTTCACCACTAGAGGGCAGCATTATTTCCCATTGGCAGACCACCTCCAAAAAATTTGATATTATGGTACCAAGGAAAACACTTCCAGCTGTAACCAAGAGAGGGAGCTATATCAACAGGCCAAAGCTGTCACAATCAACAGACCAACATAGAGTGCACTGTTGATGACAAATGCATGAATACACATCACACACATACATGTAGTTGTCGAAAAAAAAATTTCCTGTTGATGGTATACTGTGACAAGGAAATGGTTCTGAAAATACACTTAAACATACGGCTGCCACATATAATTTTAATGATAAAACAAATCTGAACAAAAGAAAGAGATCTTTGCAAAGCTTAAGCTTCCTTCTCATTCAACAACCTCATAAGTACCTCAAGTGGACAGCCATGATACTTAGAATTCGACCCATAAATTGTTACATGTACATCACAACCCCCAATCCACAAGTAACAATGTCAACAGTAAATCACTACCCTCGCGTTGTACCAATTTGGAATTGTGTACATGCATAAAGGCATGCCAAAGATGAAGGAGACTGATTCGCCTTCAAATTAAACCAAATTAATTTTATGGATTATGGTTTATTTAACTTCAAAATCACATTACAGCCCAAAGTTTCCATTATGTGAAATTTGCCATGAAACAATTTTCAATATCTCAGAAAATGAGGGACTGAATGTAAAAGTAAGTGTTCTCCAAGTTCTAAATTTTAAACTTGATGGGGTCTGAGTAAACAGAAGGGGGGGAAGCCTTCTTCAACAACCCCCCTCCCATTTTGAATTTAAGCTTTAGGTTTAGTGCTGGGTATGTTAGGGGTTGAGTTTTCCGCTGTACATGTACAATTTGGCAGTACTTTTAGGCATTTATAGACAGGATTTTTGGGGGGGGGTGTTGTGTTCTTTGGGTTTTTTTTCATCTAGATACAGTGGGGAAGATGAAATGTTCAAGTTTGTGTTCACGTACATAATACAGGTATCCAATATTTCAAACCTGGCAGCCAGATTTTAAAGTTTGGTGGCTTCTTTTCTTACATGGTTGGAGAAGTGTGTCAAATACAGTACACAGCAAATGACAATGGGAATTTTGTGAAAAGATTTCCTTTTCACAGCCACATCTGCATTTCATAAGGCATGAAAACATTTTCCTACTTGAGTAAAAGGCACAAAAATATTTAACCACTAATGTGAAAAGGCAGGAAATTGTTTTCCCACTTGCCTGAAAGTTGCGAAGATGTTTTCCACTGAAAGAAAAAGCGTGAAATTGTTTCCCCAATGTGAAAAGTTGTTTGCACATTTTGTAAAATGAAAATGATAAAAGTGTGAAAGGACTTTCCCCTTCCCAGGTTAACTTTCAACAGCAATGTACTGAACAGTACATGAAAGTTCAAGTCTGTTCACTTTACTTTTTTCTCTCTCTTGCAAAGGAAATACAACTATGCAGGTAGAACAGAAGCAATTTTTAAAAGTGGACTGTACCCTGCTTCTCTAAGGAGTGGGGAAGAGGAAGTGTGCCTCACAGGTATATCCTCTCTCCTACTTGTCGCCAACTGCCTTTTTTCTTCCAGATTACATTTTTCACAGGCATGCATCACACCCATCCCAAGAGTCCCTAAAAGCCTTAGGCTGGTTCACACTGCAGGCAAATACAAAAGCAAAGTCAATTTGACGTTACAAAACATTTGCAGCCAAATTTGCTTGAGTGGATGTGTTCAACTTTTGCCAATTTACAGTGGGGTTATTAGATTTGGCTTCACAATTCTGCATTTGTGTTCGCTCTCGACCTCAGGTTACCTTAAGGCTGCAGCACTGAGAATCTGTACCCTGAAATTCTCTTGGACTTTTCAGCGGACCCTAGCTCCCTGACACTTGAAATTTGCGCTTGAAATTTGAGCTGATACTTGGTCCTATTAGCTTGGAACTCTCCGTCGTACATGTAAATCTGTCCCTGGTGTTAAATTACTTCAGCTTTTGAGTTATTGTTTTTTCTATTCCTCCAATCATCAATCAGTTTGACAAAGACCTTTTTTTCCTCACCTTCCACCTCTGTGGCCCAGGTTCAAATCCCACACTGACTTACAGACTTACAGGTTGGGTTTTCTGAGGGTTTTCCCCAGAACATTTATCAAGGGATTTCCTGCCACCTCTGAAAACGAACATTTCTTCGTTGTCTGTCCCGTCCAGGTGCCTGGGGAGAAGAGTTCATTGCTAAAACTGGAAGGGCTCCCCAGGTTGAATACAAAATGATGAATAAATAATTGATTTTATAAAACATAAATCAAAATTCACGTGTGATGAAAAGTGACTTCTGCACTACAGGTCCATGTCCTTGTTCAACTTCAAGAAAAATTGGATTTCATAGCCCATGGAAGAAGCATTGCTCCGTTCAATTCAAATCCTGTTGCATTGCTGCAAGACCAAAATACCAACATTAGATGGATCCCCCACTGGATCAACGCAATGCTCCCTGACACCCGACCGTCGAGTGTTGACCTGTGGTAAGTTTCATTCAACCCTCGCCTGTCCTCTGGACCCAATAAGGTAATTATAAGCTTCACGCTTGTGTTGTCATTGACCACTCAGATGAAAGAAATTGCTAGAGGGATGAAAATGATGATGATCAAAATAATCTGTGAAGTCGAGAGCTGATCTCAGTTCTTTTTTTTTTCTTGAGAGTAGGCCAGCAGTGAAATAGCTAGCCACTGATATTTCGCATAAATTCAGATCCACGGTGGATCAAAGGGGGGCGGCAATGGGGCCACACCCCCTAAAAAGAAGCCTGACTTTTTTCTTTATTTGGGAGGGATGATGACAATCCATTTTTTGTGGGAGGAGGATTCTTTTCCCTTAGCCTTCCTTCCAAATGGGTGTAAAAGACCCAACAATGTAGCCTCAACTGTCACAAAGACACAGGTTTACATGAAAAATTCCAATTTTTAGCTCCTCCCCCCAAAAACAAGTTTAGCCCCCTGAAAACGTAGCTCTGCATCTGCCCTTGTTATTGTCGTGATGAATTTCATCTTGATTATAAATGAATTCTTGTATGCATTACAAAGGTAATGGTGTTGCCTAAAAGTTTGTCCTGCTTTGGAAAAATCTGTGACAGATACTTGAGCAAGTCAGGTTCCTGTCTGAACCCAAGGCCAATTATGGCAAACAAGTACATGTACCTACATTCTTGAAGTCAAAGCTGAAACGAGCAGACATCTTGGACTAAGACTACTCATTTCAGTGTGAACTTGTATTTAATCTTGCCAAGAGACAAGTCTGAATTAGGTACATATGCGGGAGTCTCATCAGGCACCGGAAAAACCCGTAAGGTAAAATCCAGTTTTGCTTCTTGGATTTTTGTGCGTGTTTTCTTTTTCTCCCAGTTATAGACTGAGTCCCATGTACCCAGAGTCTACTTTTCTACAAGTGACTGCTTCAGACTCGGACAAGGAGTCAACTTCAATCACTGACTTGTCAGCTAAATCCCTGGTATCCCATTCCTCATAACAGATGTACAGTATCCTGCAACACAAAGAAGATGGCGACCTGCTTCCGTCATGTATCTCAGGCATGCCCAAGGCATAGAAAGAATCAGCGTGCCAATCTTGCATTTATGGTAACTTTGACAAAATAATTTTGTACATGACAACATACTCAAACCCATTAATATCCATAATTACTGGTTTGTGTATCTTGCAATACTATTTACGAGTCCACACTATGTGTACACCAACACAACGAGCTTGAGTATGACTCAGTTTTTCTTGCGTTCATTTTCTTAATTGCACCAATAAGACAGTTATTTAGCCAAATTCCCACTCACGTCTTCGACCCTAAACATGGGGGGCGCTTAGTTTACCGCATAGTGTTAATGCACTTGTACCAACTAGAGACTCTTGTATTTTTAAGTGAAGCAAAGCACCCACAATTTATTGTATATTTATTCAAAAGAGGAAGTGGAATTTTCTTCATTCATTCCACTTCTTTTATTTAATGTTGGAGATATGTAGAGAAAACAAATAAACCAGCAATATCAACCGATCAAAATAAAACTTGTAAACTGGCGGTAAATCTCAGTTCCGTACCCAAGTTTTTCTTGATATTTTCTGGATAGGGAGGTTTTGAGGACCACTTTGAGGTTTTGTGGCTAGGTTCTCCTTAAATCTGTTGAGTGAGGATGGTCCCTGTAACGCCACAGAAAGGCTTGGCCAGTATGGGTGCAATGTACAAGTATGTGTATGGCACAAACACACTCACCACAACTGACGAACTTAATCAGTTATTGTTATCCATCAATTTCTATCATGAAGCTATTCAACATGTCAGCACAGTGGAAAAGATTAATCTATGAACTAGTCCGATTTCACTCAATTGTGCCACACATGGTGTGACATGTGACAGAGAAGCTTATGCAATAAATCTTCATGGGGAATACATATTGCTGTCCAAGACCAAAAACACAGGTAGGAGTTCAAACTATGGCCAGGTGTGGGAGGTGGGGGATAACAGGTTGGCAAGATAAATGTTCTGAAAATAGGACAAAGTTTAAGTACAGTTTTAAGAGACTTTGCTCAAAATTGGTCAATTTAAAAGTCTGTTCAATTATTTTAATATTGCAAATTCAGCAGACAGAGGAGGGGTTTATTCTGAATTTATCCGATACAGCCTCCAAGACCCAATTCAGATCATGAACCAAATTTCAAGGAGGCCAAAAACTTATGCAACATTTTATAGCCTTTTGAGAGTTGAAGCAACACTTTGGCGATTTTTCATGATTTCTCAAACATTTTTTGCTTTTCCCTGGATCCACCCCAAGAAACATCTAGAATCTTTTTAAGAACCACTCTTCTGCAGCGTGGTAATATGGACGAAATGTTACTGTCTCTTTTGTTTGGAGCAAGTTAACCTTGATATCTGGTAGTTTATAATGTCAAACCATAGTCAAACTGAGGTATACAGTTAAAATAGAACAACGACGTCATCATTCTTTTTACAGTTTTATCTCCTTGACACTGAATAATTAGAGGCTCATACTGACCATGAGGTCCAAACGAAATTGGTATTTATCCATAATGATCATTCTCCGCAAAGCTTCATTTACAGTACCTAGCCTCAGCCCCTACGGTATATGACTTCCGGGTCTGTGCCAGTCACGCTCAAGAAATTCCAAAAATACTCCAAGAGTACGAACTGATATGAAACATGTGTCGGCTGTTTACAGTGAGGATAGAGTTCCCTGGTCAGGAAATCATCACTGGTCATCGGTCAATGGCATGTGAATAAGTCAAGATTTAGACATGTATACATGTACGTGTGTATACACCACAGGGCTAGATGTACATGTACATGTTACATGCACACATGTAACGGTATGCTTGCAATGGGCGCTACATACTCGGCCAACCCCTCTCCCCCAAAACGAATTAAACTGCTTGTCAATGAAATAACCTATTACCATACATGTACCTGTACAATTGAGACCCCGTTTCACAAATTACAATTCAAGAAAAGCAAGATTTGATTAACTGCAATTCAGAATTCCCATGGTCAATGGGTTGACCTAATTTTAGCTTCTGGGAATGTTTTTCATCTAGTAAAGTTCAAATACAGTTTGCTGGTACAGTCATGTTCTGTAGCCTTGAAGCTACCGGTACCATTAGTAATTTTTTGATGTAGTGAAATAAATTCTTTCAAAGGTTGCTCTACCTTTTTCAAGCAGTCTAATGACCAACGGTGATAAAAACTGAAGAAAGGCTCATAGTTATAACCTTGGCCTTACAAAACCTCTAAATTTAATGGAATTTTGCAGGACTTAGGTGACAGGTTAGAAACCCGCAATCTTGCGGAAATATAAAAAATTCTTAAAATGCAATTTTCAATTAAGAGTGATAAATTTTACGAATATTCAATCAAGTTTTTTTGTCGTATTATTTTAATTTTGGTCTTTTTATTTACGGATCTTTTAAAACTCTTCTGGGGGGGGAGGGGAATGACAAGAAGCTCCTCCTCATTGGCAAAGAAGAGACAACCTGACGCAAAGTTTTCAATCATGCCCTGCGCACACAGAGACGGGCACATTCTAACCAATATTGGTCCCACATGCTCAGTGTCTTCCATGGCAAGTTTGCACGAACCTGTTTGTACACGTGGTAATTCCCTACCAAAGAGATGTTGTTGCTGTCGTCTTGTTTTCCTGCACATAAGTGCATGGGTCGCCCCATCCACACCTGCTTGATTATTATATAAATACATATCACGCCTGAATATACGTAAATCCCCATCACCTGACCGGCTTTGCCCAATGGAATGGAACATCCCACCTGTCATCTCAGGAAATCATTAACATTTCACTCATACATGTAGATGATAGAGGAAATAACATGAATTGTGGGGCAAATGTAGAACAGTGTTTTTAACAAGGGCCGGCAAAGTTCATTGCCACTGCTGACGACATGTCCGACATATGACGCCCTTGTAATTAAACTTACTGAAAAATGATCCCAAATGAAAACACAGTATCTAATCAAAGTTTGTTTTCAGAGCTCCTGCTGTACACATTGTGTACTGTGCACACACACTGCTGGTGAATTTCATTTGAAGATGAAATTTGAGTTTTACTTCCAGCACGGACAAATTTTGAGGGGGAAGGGAAAACAAGAAAAACTTTATACTTGAATAACATTTCAGGACTTATCTGCAAGAACCTATTCAAACAGGAAATAAGTGGCATTTTAAATGGGAAAAATGAAACATCCAAGAAAACCCTAGGAAACTGAAAAGAAAAAGATCACTACTAGTCAAGATGGATTTGGTTCATTAAAAGGAACAACAAAATTCCAAGCTTAAGCACGTTGCTAACTTGGGATGCATACCGTTGGAAGAATACATGTGCAAGAAGTCACTTTGAACATTTCATGTAAAGTGAAAGATTCGTTTGACCTTTCCCTCTTCAAAACAGATTCTAACTATTCTCACTTTCTGTTTGTGCCCGATGCTGTTTTTGTACAGGTCGGACAATACAACAAGTCTTAAATTTCATTGCACAGAGCAGCGTCCAAACGATAGCCCAACAATGCATTCAATCTTGTCTCAAAGAAGTCTGCTGACTCTGATACATATTGATCAGCGTGCAATCCCTCGGGGTAAGCGGATGACTGAAAAGTACTGCAGCTTTAGCAGACTTGTCTTTCAAGTCAGACGTTGGATACAACAAGGAAAACGTGAAAGTGCACAAAAGTCTTCTGCTAAACATCAAGAATCCCTCCGTTTTACTGGATTCAAATGATGACATCTAACATTCATGGCCACAATGAATCAAACAGAGTCCAACGGTTGATACATTTTGCTGGATTTTGCTGATTTCAGTTTTCAGCAGTTGGGTAATGCAGGAGTCAGTCAGCTGACAAGATCAAGATGAATATATTTTAATTTCAAAAAAAGGAAAAAAGAGAAAAAAAGGAGCCTCTGCAGGTAATATGTGGAACTCTGTATTTTCCTAAGGTGAAGATAGAAAACAGAACACATGTACTCCATGCAACACCGCGCAGGATAGTTTTCTGTGACACGAGATAAAGTTGTGAAACAACAAAGCTTAAGTATGTTAGATTCTGCAGTTTGGGAGATCTGTACATGGAGGCTGAAGCTGATAATTTACAATCAAAACAAATACAGAAATACTTCCATTCCAATTAAAAATAAACCTGGAAATAGATGTACATGTATGCATTTTACAAACTTTTTTTTCTTAATTGAATTCACCTGTCATTATACAATTTGCTCTGTCAGAACAATTCTGCATAATATACATAGGTACTTGTACATGTACATGTACAGCAACTCAAGAAGAAATTGTTGCATGGAGAACATATGGGATGAAACCTTCAAAGGAAACGACAATAGAGTACATGTACCGGTGCATGGCATTAAAATGCTTATTGGTGATTCAAATTAATTAAAGGTCTCTCAAAGGTACCATTTGAGTGACGCAGATGTCCCATTTGTCCCCCAACCAAGGGCAAATGCATGTTTGTCTAACCTTTTCAAAATTACAAAAAACTACAAAGGGATAATTGAAGATGAAACGGCCAAACCAACCGTAGAAATGTCTCCAATTCATCTGAATGTACCGGTATATGGAGGAAACCCCCAAAATAGAAGCACAGAGGGCTGTGTCACAAATACTGAAAAAGTGTCATGCTACCCAGGCTAAAGCCCATTGAAAGACCTGATGTGTTGGCTGGATTTCAAGAACAACCCTACCCAAAAACGTATTCATTCATGAACTTTAAGCTGGTAGATTCCCTGAGGTTAAAATCAACAAGCGCTAACAGTCCCAGAACGCAATACTTTTAATTGTTTACATTGGCTCACCCTGAGATGTTCCTACAAGTAACAATATTTTTAGTCAGTCACCTCACTGAATTGACGTACTTCCCCATGAGAAACACAACAGTTGCAGGCTTGCACAAAGATAATGGGTGTACATGTACCAATACCAGTACATGTAGTCGTACATGTCGAGTACCAGTACAATACCAGTACGTGTAGTCGTACATGTCGAGTACCAGTACAATACCAGTACATGCAGTTGTACATGTCGAGTACCAGTACAATACCAGTACATGCAGTTGTACATGTCGAGTACCAGTACAATACCAGTACGTGTAGTCGTACATGTCGAGTACCAGTACAATACAAGTACATGTAGTCGTACATGTCCAGTACCAGTACAATACCAGTACATGTAGTCGTACATGTCCAGTACCAGTACAATACCAGTACAAGTACATTTATATGTAGTTTGCCTCCTCTACTTGTGTATATTGCTATACATTTGTACATGTAACAGTGGAGTACCAGAGCTACCGTAGGGTACATGTACAACTGTACATCCTGCTCACTCTGATTCCAATTTCTAAATTTATACGTCCTTTTAAAGAAAATATTATACAAGTACATGTATATACATGTAAGTCTCACTTTACAGTAGTTATTTTATTTATTTATTTTTTTTGAGAAGAGGACCTTACTCTCACTTTACATAATTCACAAGGAGATTTTTATGCAGACAGCAGACAAGACTAGGACATGAACAAGGAGGCAATAAAACTTACTCCAAATTAGATGTCATGCCTGTGCAAGGAAACGGTTTGTCAAAATGAAATGCCCGTAAAGAAATGGACCCACACCTTATTGCAAACGTTCCATGAATGCACATGAATTAAATGAAAGCAAGAAGGAAATGTTCCGTGCAAGCACCAATCTTAAGCTTGAAATATTCCACTCTGTAAATATACGACTGATCACACCAAATACCTGGCATGTACCAGTACTTGACTTGGATTCATGCATGAATAGTCTGACATAACAGACACCCTGTATACATGTACATAAAATTCATGCATGCATGCATTCACATACCCGTTACACTGAAACAATATCTATTGGTGATGGATATCATGGAATTTATGTACTGGTACAAACAATAGATCAGTGCTGCAATGGCTGTAAAGAGAACGCTGGAGAATATTTTGGATTGTTCACAAAGTTGTCAATTTACTACATGTGACTCCGCGGAAACACAACACCCGTCTGTTTGGAATGATACTTGCACAGGGTGAATTCAATGCTTCAAACTGACAGGCGAAACTTTCATTGGCACTCATCATAAAGTTTGTCATTGAGAAAACGCTGGGTGACCGCAAAGTGACAACTGTATTGGAAAGGTCAATACCAGTAACAGCTTATAATTATAAATTACACTTAATGTTCAATTAGAACACTGATCTTCCTGTACAAAAGTAAACCCTGACCCAGGTAAAATGTACATGTATGTGTACCCGCTACATGCCACTCCCTGGGCAAAATGAAGATAAAGAACCCGACTGTGCCTAGATTCAACCGGCGCATTTCCACAGCATGACACATTTACACGCAATACATAAATTACTGTAGGGACCAAATACGTCTTTTGCGTGTTGCCTAGCAATTGTTGTGGCAAAACAGTGGCACGCCTGTAATGCACTGCAAAACAAGGTTTGGGAGTGTGACAACATGTATTTTTGGGCACTCCAGGATTGACAAAGACACATTTATATTTACCTTTTCATCGGCACTATCAAGTGGGTCACTGCAACTCTCAGGATGAAACAACTCCATTTCAAATCTTGTCATGGACGCCGAAGTACATGTAGAGTAAACTTGCCTAATCTGCCGTCCACCCCATCCGAAAATGCCAGTTGGTGTGCACGTCAACAGAAATAATCTTGTTCTTCCATGATGGGTTTTTCTCAGTCAAACTGCTCTTTTTATATCTTTTCTTGTGCCCCACAACAGGTGCATATCACACCCTGTAACACCTATGAGGAAAGTCCGTGCAGATGGTGTCCACACTAACAGATGTGCTGTTTGACGTTATCACGGAGCGACAAGCATTCTATTTTGGCCATGTGCTCATTTTTACCCCCCACGGACCATTTTGAAAGTCTGCAGGAGGTAACGGTGATAATGCAACACAACTTGATTGAGGTACCGCTATGTTTGGGTGCCAGTCTTGTGAAATTACATCATACATGTATCTTATGCATGTTTACCGATCCTTACCAAAACAAAAACAAAAAAAAGGGAGGAAAAAAAAGCATCTGTACACATTCCCATGGAGATGTAAACAATGTACATACTAATTAAGGATGAATTAATTGTGACATGCAAAATGGCAACCCAAACAGAAAATTCTCTGATGAGGTGCGTATTGATTGATTCTGGTCCAATGCACACGTATTGATCAATAAAGCTTTGTGTATTGATCAGCTGGGTTTTGACGTCATTCAGGCTCTATTGTTACACGGATTCCATGTTAAAAAAAAAAGAAGACATTGTTGTTCACTCTGTCATGTGCTTCGATAACAGACAATGCAAAGCAATGAGAATCATGAGGTGACAGGTATTTGATATGAACAGACATGTATATATGCGTGGACCACTGGTTATCCAGCATCATGCAAAGGCAGCTAGGGAATAAGTATACATGTAATGTACTTATTCACTTATTTCAGAAAAATTGTAACCAAATCTGTATGATCATTTTTCACAAAATTAACCTCACTGTGCCAAATAATTGGTTGCTTGTTCATTTTTTTTCCAGTAACGTCTCTCCACTTACTCATAATACGCGAAAATGTTTTTACATTTCCAAGGCATATCGCACACACAGACTGGCCAAAGCTAACAGGATAAGCTATAACAAAAATAGAACGAGGTAATCTCCCCTTTAGGTAAGTTCAATGTAATGAAATCCAGCACTTCGCTGTTATCATCACAATATCTTTTTCAAAATCTGACCATCCTGTCAAAGTGATTACATTGCCATTTTTTTAAACATCCACGAGCCTAGATTTTGTTAAAATGTCTGTTGTAAGCATGAACACTTTACGCTATTGATTCTGATACCCGGGCATATATTGTACATGTACTTGTGTACGCGCATACATGCACTTGAATATCTCAAGAGTCTTAATCCACCCACCAGCCTAATTGTCTAGATTTCTTGATGCAAGACTATGGCCCACAGCAAGATCACAACCTTAATCCTTTCCCATCACACTCACAGACATCCCTCTCCCAACGGGCAAGCCGCTCCCAGCAGAACTGAGCCAAATTACCCTGCAACTCACTAGGGGCAGCCATCACTGCTGAGTACCACTGACTTGGCACCTGATTCCAGCATGCATACCAATTGATCTACAAAGCTCCACAGTTATCCAATCAGTTACGCTGTGTTACAGTTCTGGGAAGTCAATGAATTTGAAAACCAAAACCAAAAGCAAATAGACAACTAAGGGGTAGGCCACACAGCGTGAGCGGTGAATCTCGGAATAACTGACACAGATTGAGCAGGTGGATTTGGCCAGTTTTGACACCAGAAGCAAGGAGCGTACAACCCAGTTTGCAATTCCCCTCAGCTCTGATTTTTCACAGGTCAGTAAGATGATTCAACCACAGAGGACTTTCCCCTACCACAGGCTAGAAACCTTGATGACCTCTGGCTCCCAAAAGAAATTGATTGCGAACTATGTAGTGTGGCCATTACTGCATAAAATCATTAAGAAATAAAAATGAAGACAGCAGGGACGCTCATCTATGCTTATCAGTTATTGTTAGGTTAATGATTGTGATGCCATCATACATTTCCCCAAAAAGTTTTCTTATATAAGAAAGTTATTCTTGAAAAAAGAAAATTAATCTTGTTTAAACAAAATGTTTAAGATAACACATTTTTGGTGAGAAAACATTTCTTGAAATATTGAGCAATTAAGAAAAGAAAATTTTTTTCTTCTTTTAAGAAAATTATCTGCTTATACAAGAAATCAATTCTCAGAAAAAGGAATTAAATCTTGTTGTAAGAAACAATTAAGAAAATAGAGTTTTGGCACAAAAGTATTTCTGAAAATATTGAGCATTTAATACTACAAGTTAATGATTCCTCTTTTAGGAAAATAACATTTTTGGTAAAACAGGTACATCTTTTCTTTAAGAAAAGGAATCTTGCTTCAAGAAAATATTTTAAAATCCTTCGATCAAAATAGAGGGTACTGTTTGGCGCTCTTTTTAAAGTTGTTCGGCATGTTCAGTTGCCAGGGACAAACATTTTCTCATTGTATTTCATCATTTTTATCCTGCCACAGGTATGCTCACTACCATGTTTGAATTTAGTTACCATAGATTTAGGAAGGCTAGGCTTTAGAACCTAACTGTATCAGATGTTTTAAGATCGGAAAGATTTAAAAAACTGTATAAGGTTCAGATCTGCTGTTTAAAAATGTATAATTGTGTTGATGTATGTTTTACAGCACACATATTCAACTGTACATGCAAGCTTCACTGAGCATGTCCAATTGAACACTTCCTGTGCTCTTGTTGACAGCTGCACACTGAATGTGAAATCTGATACAAATCTAGACCTCAGAATTGTCATGAATAGAAGAATAAAAGCATAGTGCTCAAAAGTAGGATTTGAAATTCACAGTTTGCTTCATTTTAAAAAAATTGTTATCCATATGTGCAATGCATGATGAAATGATTCAAATCAAATGTCCCCAAGTCAGTGAAAAGTACTATACCTGCTAATTTATGTTTTGGTCAGCCTTACTAAATTTTATTTTCATATGTGTATTTTCCACAATACCAATAAGCCACACCATATGTCAAACAGCTTTTAAGCACCTAATTTCTGGAAACAGAACATTGGCCTACCATACACTATGCAGCCATGTTAATTTGAAACCCAAAATGGCTAAGCTGATGATTGCAAGGAGTCAGTAAGTACCCAGATACATGTCAACTTGAAATGAAATAAAGTTATTCACTATTTGTCATAATTTGTCGTGAAAATACTTGAAATTTAATCTTTGCATGGGAAGACCATTATTCTGCATACTTTTATGAAATCAACCCTGTCTTCAGAAAAGATTGTTCCATAGTAAAAAATCTGCATTTCCCCCAAGAATTACTAAATTGGTATGATTAATATTTTACACATAGTTGAGAAATGTTTTGTTTTATAATATTGGAAACATTGTCTCCACTAATATTTAGAAACTGAATTTAGGAAAAACTCTTTCGGTTCTTTTTGAGTAAAAAAATCTCGCCAAGAAATTAGCTCTTGTACCATCCAAGAAAAGCACTGCGGATGGTAAGAAAACAGCCAACAAAAGACTTCTTCATTGCAAAAGAAAACACCTTTTCTTGTGTCATTCCCTCGGAAATTTCAATAAGAAAATTATTCTGTCAGATTTTCTTGATTAAAAGAATAAGCAAATTAAATCTCAAACCAGATTTTTTGATGAATGAGAAAAGGTATTGTGCCAATTTTCTTTGAGAAAGGGTAGGAAAAAATTCTTACTTCAGAGTAGTTAAATCAAGAAGAAACGAAATATGAAACAATAGTTTCTTAAAACAAGAAGTGATCAAACCAAAATATTTTGTGTCACTCCCTGGAAAAAAAGACTTGTTTCAATTTTTTTCTCCAAATAAGAAACCATTTTTGGCAATGTAGTGATGCGAGCTGTGACTGAAATATTCAACCAAACATTTCCCCGTTTGTGACCCGGTTGCTGGATTAGGTGACCCAGACATGATCAACTCACGACAGAAGGTCAAATGACAGGCCAGCGTGGAAGTTTATAACCGTGATCATGACAATGACAACCAACAGAATGGATATTTCAATGTCTTCACCGAGAACCCTAACGGAGAAAAATACACACAAACATTTCCTGTTCCTGGTGTGAGGAACTTGGAGCTCAAAAAAGAGGCAGGTTATTATTACTGTGATTAAAAACTACAGGAAGACTGAGAATAAAGTTCATCAACAGTTCAACTGTTCATGCCATATCTCCCCAAATCCAAAACAGGCTCCTAAAAACTGGAAGCCTTCCAAAGTTTCAACCTAAAAAATCACTGGTCCAGAAATGCACCTCGTTAAAGACCAAAGCATGCACTTATACCGACTTACATGTTTGTCTGAGCGGTAACTCACTTTTGTGTACACAAAAGCTACTGCTGTAAAAGATAAACATTGTTGAGTCGCAATAAGCTAGCCAAATATTTCAGTCAACTTCTTTAACAAAATACCCTGACTTATCATTGGAGACGACAAAGATTTCACAAAGAACAAACCTTCACATCATCAGTGTTAATACCAGCACTGTGTCTGATGCGCAGCCCATACATAATACAACAGATATCCCAGCCGGCTGAGCTCATGAAGTCAATCGGGAGTTTGGGCAGACGTACCGTAGCAAGCATCAGATCCCGGCAAAATGCCACTTTGGTGACAATTTGGCCACAATTCCACAACTAAATTTCTGCATTTATTGACCGAAGCAATGAAATTTAAGACTGGGCTGAACCTCGTTGTGCTTCTCAGTATGATCGGACAAAGTACATGTACCATACAAGTATGTTTTGTTTTTATGAACTACGTAACAGTTGGATGGAAAAACGCATAAGGCGATTAAAATGCTACAAGAAAATGAACTGGTATAAATAGTATCAAATTCACCTGGTCGTGTTAAAGAACACAATACAATCTACAATGCGCTAACGATTATTTGATGAACGACCTTTGATTGACGGGAAACAAAGAAAATTATCCAACTTCCGGAGACTGCTGGCTGAGTGTTCTCAAAACCCAACCCAGGAACTCTTGTCCTCAGCAACAACCCACGACACACTGTACACTGACCATACAGCTGCCTGATATATTTTCATTGGCTCCTCAGAAACAGATGTTAATTGCATAAACGAGTAAATTGCCAGCCCACCAATACATCCAATTAGTGCTTTGTTGACAGGCCAAGATGAGCAGATGCAGACAGGTGTATAACGGTAAACCTTACCCAATGATGCAAAGGCGTGATTATCTGCAACCCTTGACTCAGGCAAAAATATTAAGTGATTATCCATGCACTTGTGTGAACTTTAAACACTTACACAAAGCAAGCACATAACCAAAAACTGCAAAGCACTGTCCCCTGTACAGGTTCATGTACTTGAACAGTTGTAACAGGAACCACACTGCGCATGTGCAATACATGTACTTAACCCTATTAAGAACTTCATTTTCATGCAGAGACCACTCCTACATTTCTGTAAATGCCAGTATGTAGCAAATGCCTGTCATGTAAATGTAAGAAAAAAGCACCAGAATACTGCTTAGCACATTGTCAATTGTCTGGTTTAGCAGGTTTTTGATGAAAGACATCAATGGACGAACTCATGAACACTGTACAGATGATTTTCTTCAGAAGACTATGTAGTCCTATTTGACAAGACCACAAGTTGTACCAGAACACTGCTTTTAAGTACACATATACACAAGTATGTGTTCTATACATACACCCTAACCTACATGTACTTACGTGTACTAGATTGCCTAAGACAAATTCCAACTTTCTCAGAGAAATTCTAACTTACAATCTTCTGGACATTGCCAGTGGGAGGATCTTCTTCTTCCTTTTTCTCAATGTTCAAATTGTCATCCATCATTTTGCCCTCGGACTGTGTTTCTGTCACCACATCAGAGAGACTTTGTAGTTGAGACCAAACCAGCAGGACTGCTGGTAAACAGCGCAGGGCTGGGAACACAGTACAAGGCCACACACTACACGTACCGGTACTGTTCCCCAGCTCAGCCACTTTTTACACAACTACTATTTAGAGATAACAAAAGCCTGCATGGAGTTCAGCACAAGGCCTACCGGTACTCTATACATTTTTTTTCTTCACTTCTTTTCCAAGCAAACTGTTGCCCGTTCCTCCACAGCCCTGGGCAATGCAAATGGATTTTTCCAAGTGTAACATCAACCCATACACAGAGAGGCTACATGTAGGGCAAACACGACTGGCTATGATAATAGTCATTTCTCTCTTGAGGGGAAAAGGCTCAAATGAGGCTGTTATTATCCTCAATGTGCTGACTGCACAGTCCTACTAAATGTAAAAAAACTACATGAAGTAGAATAAATCAGGGATAAAGTTTGAACTTAAAAGCACCGGCCCTTTCACTTTTAAGAATTGAAATTTAATTTTTTTATACTGAGCTGTTTGGCCCAGTATTTGTAAAGGTGCATACATGTAAATCAGTATCATAAATCAAAGAAAAAGAACAGTCAGAAAGTTCACCTCACATCTGTGGGCCTTAATTACCAGGATTTTTTTTGGGGGGGGGCAAAACTACTTGTTCGGGGGGGGGGTTGCAGTCATCAACTAAGAATTGATAGAATATCGTAATGAGACGGAGTCAGGGGTTTTGTGTGATTCTCATCCCCTTTCATCTCTTTCTTAATTTAATTCGATTTCTCTTCTTTTGCCTTGACAATTTTTAGGAGAGGGTAAACACCCTCCTTGCAACAGCTATGCTCACATTAATAGAGAGTCACAAGACAAAACAAACTGAAGCAAAAAACTGGTTCCAGGCCAGAGGTGAATCACTGCCTAAATGCAAATACCAGCTTCATTCTGGATTCGATGTCATAATGGTCTTAAACTTGGACCCTGGAATCAACAAGTTATCAAGGGTTAGAGGACTGTCAGTCTAAGAACATTAAGACCAAGGGCAAACATGCTTAAGTCTGGAGGCAAATTTGGACAAGGTTTTCATACTTTTGTTCATTGGACCAGCACAGACTACAGGTTATTACCGAGATCGTAAATCCTGGTCTACAACTTTGTTACATGCAAGTAGACATGTACAGTGTAAAACAGTGATGCAGGCTGGGACAATCCGTTCCAAGTAGGAACAAGAGGGTGTACTTTTACAGGCAATTAACGGTCGTTTGATGGGAACTCACCAAACATGCAGGTTTATGAATGTTTGGAATGGGACGTGCTTTGAGAACATGCGAATGTAACCAATCTAGGTTAGAGTGTACAGACTTCATCATTTATTAGGCATGTACACGAGTGCCTTGTTAAAAAAGTTCCCACTAGCCTGTCACTCCTTTGCCGCTGAAGGTACACTTCAATTCAAGGGGTATAACACTGTTCTTAATAATTGTGAAGTACGCTGCATCTTCTAGATGCAATCCTTCTAACTGGCTTTCTATTGGGAAATGAAGATACTTTCTGCAAATATCAGTTATCACATCAAATTTGCATTGGTTACTGTGGGTAGCAGTTACATTTGTTTGGATGTCACCAACTACACTGTAAATGTACAAAGAATTACAGCCAAGGTCTCACTGGATTGAGCACAGCAACAAAATCACAGCACAATAACAGGGTTTGCTATTTACCTGCAAACTGATGTTGATGCATTCAAGTAAAGAGATCTGACACAATACTGACAATAACAGGCAAGCAATTTTTGTTTGCTATTGACCAAGTCACTGCTTTATTACTGGTGGCTCATGGTAGAAACAAAAATAAAATAAAACTGACGGGTACAGTATGTTGAACACCTGGCTGCATACACGTATGTTGGAAATGCCAGTACAGTAGATTTATACACTTTCGGGTTAAATGTACAAGCCGTATATGACACCAAGCATATACCACAAATATACCAAGCATGATCACTATTCAACCACTAGAATCAGTGTATTTTTGATACACCCTCACTATTTTCATGTGACTTTTGAAACAGGTTGCATCCACTGATGTTTCTTGCCTCTTATAAAAAATACATAAATGAATAGAACTGTATTTTGTTTTCAACATGTACCTGCATATATGCAGGAATACATAAGGTTTTTTTAGTTTAAGAAAGCAAAGCAACAATTTTCGTTGTTTGACAGGTATCTGTATGTGTATCAAACAGATGCAAATATGGAAAAAGAAAACACAATGTATGTGTACATTTTAAATGCACAGTACCAGGCAAATATTTGTGATTTTAGAATTATCGATCCTCCAACAGATCAGCTGTACGTTTGACTTTTAATCAATGTGCTAAAAATCAGCATAGCTAGTGCAACTGTGTACAGTCAGGTATTAGTGCAGTTTCCTGTGACAGGCCTTCAACTATTAGCCGCACTATAAGCCCTCGCATCACCGAGCCGTGATGGATTTACAGAGAGTTCCCCCACTAGTAAACCGCCAGCTACGCCAATAAAGACGACACGCCCGGATGTTTTCTCAAGTCTCACTCTCAAGGGCTGAAGGCGACGAGGGGATGATCTTCCAGGGAGCAAGTCACATGCTTGACAGGGTTTGGCGTTAGGATGCAGCCTGCCGAGCGATGAGCATACCAGAGATACGGGGTCTGGGAGTGTGAGTATATGATTTGATCGTGTAGGGCATTTCCCATCACTGGAACATCGACCCACTTGAAGGTTACGCTCTGAGTGTCATTATGAAATCCTCCCCTCACGTAAGTTGTTACCCTGATGTTCAACCGAGGACATACACGTACATGTACACATATTGATTGACACTTCCACAATACATGCACTGCACATGTTTTGCATAGCTTACGTCAGACAGTCTCAAGGTCTTAAGATGAAGTTTGGGCAGGTAAAATCTGATTGACTGCTTCACTGAGGCACTTTTTTGAATGTGCAACTTTAGCACACTAGACAAACATCACAACTTTCTAAACTCTGACGCTATTCAACAGACCCCTTGTTAAATGCTGAATAATTTCAATTAAGTTCATACAACAAATTGTCATTCAAAAGGTTGCTGTAAATGTCATGTACCGGTAACTAGAAGCTTTCAGCAACAATTCGATTTAAAAAAAAGATTTTATATACAAATAAACCAAATACAGTAACTGCAGATACACGTATGCTGGCAGACTTTTTTGAAGCAAGAATACAGACAGCACAGTATAACTTTTTGAGTCACAATGGCTGAAGCCCATTCTACAACTACAAAAATGTTGTCTTCTTAAAAGTTTAGTGGCAGACCACAGATTTGCATTAATTAACCACTAGACGTTCTGTATAATTTCTCGCTCTCCTGTCAAATATACTCAGTACACGCATTTGCACCATTTAAATTTGTGCATCTGGAGTGTCGGGCTGTCCCCCTACACAGCAACAACTGTCAAACTCACTTGGTTCTGACAAGTAAATTGGATGACATTAAATCTACTAACAGCATCTGTATTGAATTAAATGTTGGTGATTTACATGGACTGTACAGGTGCTGATGCACCGCTGGCTGTACCGTGGCCTGTATAGCTACCAGTTGGAAACATGCTGGATTGCTGGCACTATAACCTCTAGACTGCACTGGAATTATTGCTGTATACACATACGTCATGGCTTCTACCAGTAGAATACTAGAACTTACCCACTTACCGCAAGGCACAGCTCTTCAAAATTAATCGTAACTACTGTATGCTCATTTTTGTCCTCTTTGGTCCATCACAGCTGTCAGATTAATTACCAAACTGATGGCGGTATATCACTGTGTACATGTACACGGTAATTCAGGCACATTTGATGACGTCAAGTGGGAATGATTTTCAAGATCTACACATTCTGCAGCGGTCATTTCTTTTCCAAAGTTCATGTTCAACACTCGTTAACCATTGGGACCCACGGAGATGACTGGGAAATGTTGTGAACTTCAGAGGGGTTAGTGTATTACTTGCTACGGGCGGTGGCTACTGTTGCTACATGTACTGTTTTGCTTTTCAAAGCACTAACTTGCTCTTTGATTAATAAGCAGACACCAATTTACATGTACAAGATGATGAAGTTATGAACTATTCCCAACATAAGATTTAGGGAAGAATGGTGGGTGTAGGTTTAACTAAAAGATGCTGAGTGAGTTAAGCACAGATGGGCAGAGTAGCAAGATGTCATGAGGGAAGGCAGGAGGGCTGAAGAATATGGGGGGGGGAGTTGAAATCTTACCCTTTCGTCACTGTCGTTTTCTTTATGTCCCCCCTCCTGTATGTGGACATTGGTACCCTGAGCAAGAGAGCCACACTACATTTAGAAAAGGACACACACCACGCACAAACATAAACATTCTTGTCCTGTATTTGTGAGGACAACACTTGATCATTATTGCAGGGATGAAAAATGTCACAGAGACACACAAAAGTGTTCAACTTTCCTAACACGTACAATAATAATTTCCCCACAACATCCTAGCTGGGATTACACTTTTATATATCGTATAACGTCAACAAAGTCATTTTGATTCAGTTAATAATAAACAATTCCATTTTGCAGGTTATCAGAAGGAATGTTCAAGATTCTTTGTCTCATATTTTCCTGTCTTTCCGATTCTCCAACGAAAAAAAAGTGCCCCTTGCCCAAAATTTCACTTGTTTACTTGCTTTGTGTGCATGTTTCCATAAAATGAAACAAATTTTGCAACCAATACTGACGAAGTACAATGTATTTTTCTATCGCTTCTAATAAATTTCAAATCAAATTCAAACCCAGTATTCAGACATGGGCTTCACAGGTCCATCAAACCCCAATCATTACAGAAGTTTGATTTGTGACCGCTGGACCAGAGTAGACAAGAGACTAATTTAATATCAAGAGTAAGTCTTACTGCGAGAGAAAGTTAAAATACGGATGAGCAATAAATTGTCTACAGATGCACGACATCAAAAGACATTTGACAGCAAAACACAGGAAACAACTGGCAGTGAAATGGCTTTGAGTTGAATGGATGATGGAGTAAAAAGAATTTAGCCTTCCCCGGAAGACATCCTTTATTCTTAAAAAATCACCTGTTTGAAAAGGTTGAATCCATTTCTCTAACATTCTCATTAATCAGCTTATAAGTACCAGTACCTAAATGTACTAATAATTTGAAACAAAGCACTCACAAGTTAGTTAGAAAATTCATTTGGCCTAAATTACAATAGAAAAAAATACATACATGTGTACGTAAGAAAATTCAAATGACTCAAGTCAAATGTATGTTCTTTCTACTCTATGTAACAAGTGCCTCCAAGGTAGACATTATAACTGTTACCATACTTCCATATATTCCTAAATGACACTAAATATTTCAGGTGGCATGATTTATTCGATCATGTCATGCCAATAAAAATGTCAGCATGAAGCTAATTGATAGCTAGACGTGTATCTAGTCATGTGGGTTATGTGTGCGTTTATGACCGTCTCTTCCATAAAACTTTGCCTCATCAATTCCCCAGGTAAAAATAACAGCTTGTATGAAGCCCACAATCCCCTGCACTTGGACAGTAAAGCAATGACCAAGCACACGGTGTACAATATTTAGGCACATGTACCAGGGGTACTTACATGTACATGTAGGCAATTCTTCTGTATTACCGTTCCACTTCATTCTGTGCATTTACAGTTCTCTCCTACATGAAGTTGTGCATATCTTATATCACATGTGTGCAGATCTATTAGAAGGCACATGTAGTACAGTTGTAAATTGTAATTAACAAGCCATGCATGTGTAATGCACAGATATTTATCCAATCTACTCAACCCACTCTCTGCAATCCAGGCATGAATAGGCCTAAGTTAATAGCTACGAGTATTTATGGCATAATTAAAAAAAGTAATTAAAATCCTCTGCTTATGTGCATTAGCTTGTGTCATTTGCTGCAAGAATATTCATGATATGCAAATAAGACAAATCTTATTACTGACACTAGTGACAGTTAACCGTCGACCCTGGATTGACTGGAACTTTTCTTTGTTAGTATGAACTAACAGGTTTCCTGTATGACTGTAACTGGGCGGTGAGCCTTCTTTTGTGCAGTTCTTGTAAAGCAATATTACAAGCTTCCAACCCCAAGATTATACAAGGCACGTAACGGGCTATTTTAATTGGGTTTGTCCCATACAATGAAATGCAACCAAGTTTTTGAAAATTTCATATGAAACACAAGTGTAGGCATCAGAAAAGTCCACAAGGAATAATTTGGTTTTATAACTTGATCACCAAATGGTAGAATAAAAAGATTTTGTTTGTTTTTAAAAAAAGTATGAAATTTATCTTGAAATTTTCAATTCAGTGAGGTGCACTACTACAAAAACAGGCCAGTGCCTGTAATTTTTTTTATTGAAAAAATCACTCAGAGACCACTTTTCACATTAAACTGGACCTTTGCGTGGCTTCAAGGCTACCTATTTTTTTGGGGGGGGGGGTCAAATCCCTTAGAAAAGAGAAAACCTTTGACATGTAAATCTGGGCCCGGTATCTTCTTAGTGTGATTTTGGCAAATCACACTAAATTGTGTACTGGTACTACCGGTAGTATAAAAGCATCTAGCAATTTTGGCCTCTGTCAGTAACGAGAATACGATCTTCTACTATCCTGGCTTGCTGCTTTTCAATCTCAAGGTCATCATTTATGTGGCTTTACCGGTATTTTGAATGTGTCTGAATCAAGTGAATGGAGACAGGTGTATTAGTATGCAGGTATCGATTCTAGAAAAACATGTACAATTAAATTTGCTGGGGTCTCAATAAAAGACTTAAGAGTTGGAGTGAGTGACAGAAGCACACTGTTTGCCTCCCTGGACTCATCTAATTACTTTTTAAGAACAGGAGGGTGATAAATATTTCATTAGATGCACAATGCATCAGATTTGCCATCCTTCTTGTTGTTACAGGTTGGTATATCACGCTGACTGCCTACTAGGAAGTTATTGTTTCTCAGTTGGGTTGTTTTCTTTTCAAATGGTACCAGCAGAAGAATACAAAGGGGCTGTTTAATTACTCTAGTACAGGACCCACTGTTCTAGCCGTACATGTACATACATGAACTTGTGCAGGTAGGGTACGAGTACAATGGAAGTCGAGGTTTTCTTTTGAAACTATTTGTAATTCGTAATGTCTCAATTTGTGCCTTGAGAAAATCAGCATGATAATGTAGAATGAACATGTAGTTTTTCCATGACATTTATTATAATGTCATTTTGCCAACACACTTCATTTAAATTAAAGGGATTGCTGAAGGCCATGGATAAACATTCTAATTTTTCAAACAGTGTGATCTCTCGTCAAAAGATGCCTAAATTTGCCATTAAAACATCGGAGTAAAATATTAACAGAATGGTGCAACATTTCTGCAAATTTTCTGCAATATTTTGTTTCTGGCTGTTCCTAAAAGCAGCAGTGAATAATGAGGCTTGAAGCTGGACTGCATCCATGTGGTACCAGTGGTACCAGTGTATGCATTTAATGAGAAGTGAGAGTTTGTAAAATGTCATGCAGTGTGGTTGCCATGCTTGAATGCACAAGAGAGTGCATCACGTTGAAACATGATTTGATTTCACTAATCCTTTCAATTAGGATAGCAAAAGTTTCCAGGTACATGTAATCCAAATATGAAAATGAGCTGTGCGGAGAGTCCTTCTCAGGGCAGAGATTTCATGCCAATAAAAACTGTTCCCATCCTCCATTCCTCCAAGTAAACAGCACTGAAGATGGTACAACCCAGCCTCCATGACACTGTACTGAGATACCCGGCTGCTTCTTTCAAGTTAATGTACCTAGGAATTGTCCTTTTCTAGTGGCTATTAGTGGATAATTGAGCTGATCTTCCCTAAGTGATCCACCAAGTATTTCACTAGTATTTGCTCTGCTTTGCTTTATGGATCGCTTCAAGAGGCTTTTATACAACACCACTTGAAGCATTCAATATTTAGACACAGTTTAGTACCACTACAAAAAGTTGATGGTAGCACGTAACAGTTCAACTCAGGAGGCACAAATTCAATGATGAGAGTAAATGATGTGCTTTATCACCACAGCAGGTAAAAGTTGCCTCTTATCAGAACAATGCATTTTTGTGCGGTCTGAATTTTGGCAAGTTGGCAACTAACTTGTGAGAGCTTTAGGTTTTTTTATTTAACCAGTTTCAATATGTTTGGAAAAAAGAAAATTTGCATCAGGGGACCCCCCCACATAAACTTGTGTTTGATTCCCTACAAAAAAATTTCGGTACGGATCTCTATCTAATTATTCAAAAAGTAAAATATACAAAAACTGTTGACGCCTGCTCAGAACCTACTTTTTTAGTTCTATTTCAAACTATCATCTAAAACTATCAGCTCAATGGCTTGGAAACAAATGGGCTTGTTCTTACCCATATACCTGTCAACCCCTCAATGAGTGAAAACAAAATCACAGTATTGACAAATTAAAGCACTAAATATGACAATCTAAAAAAAATCAATTAACCACCATCCCACCCAAACATTTTGACCATGAACATTTAGAGATAAACGATTTTAACAACCTACCCACCCTAATTGTTATTTTTTCAAGGTGGTGGTAAACGTCTATTTTTGTTTGGCCTCAGCTAACCAACCCTTTGGCACAGTTGCACATGCCTGGGTACTTTCCCTTCTCACATTACAAAATGGTTCTTGTCAACAGGAATGGTGCCTCTTGACACTCATGACATTATAAACACTACAGTTGTGTGCCTTTTGACAAATAGAATGTGTACACTACTTATTGATTTTCTAGCCAGTGCCATGAGGATATTAGACGAATCTCCAGCCATATTGGTTACTCGGCTATAAATACCAAACTGCACTGAACCTCCAAGGGTACAGGGCATTTGCATTATTAGAATGTGGACTCGAAAAGTGATTCAGCAGTAGACCAGATACGGTCATGACGGTATGGTGCGGGACAAACCCTCACCTTGCCCCTAGTGAGCTGGTGGTAAACAGTTTAATTCAATCGCATACCGGTACTCAGTAGGTTCACTTACAGCCGGCCTGAACTAGCCCAAATTCTGCAGTGACCCACACATAGCCATTCACGAAAATGTATGCAAAAGGCCTACGTGTACTTTTGTATCAAAGCTATTCACTGCCAGTGTCACCATTATATTAACGGTATTTAGGCCTATCAAAAAGAAACACTGAGAACGAATGAACTAACGTGACAGACACCAACAGCGTCCTGATGACGTGACACAAACTCATTGACATCAAAACCCAAAAGCACTCACCCGATTCTCTTCCGTCTGTTCCTGACCATTTCTCCCGTCAGGTGAATTTCTGGGCCTTAAAATTGCCGGGAACATATTGGGAAAGGCAGGCTCTGAGCTCCTTGAACATTCGAACTACATGTATGACAAGTAGGACTGGTGGTGCAAAGTTGCGTTCGTGTGTACGGAAGCGGAGGGGTGTGATGAAGCGGTACATTGGTCACAGCGCGCACACATGGTTTTCCATTGATCAGGGTTCGTTGCAGCTGTGCGTTTTGTGTATACATATTGTGTTAAATATAATCATACAGTTCGTGTCAATTTGGAGGTGCTGGGATGGGGACCGGGGGCGGATCGGTTAGGAGGGTAGGGGCGAGATTTTTGATGGATATACAAATTGATTGAAAGGGTCACAGGAAGAAAAGCTAAAAGATAGATCTTAGACTCAAAATTTGCAGACAACCATTTTCAGACGGTTTTTACTGTTGATCTACAGCACTGAATTTCTGTAGAAGGGAAAACTTACCCCTGAGCCCCCGAGACGTGCCTATGACACCAAATCCAAACTGTACTGTTTTTCGTTTCTTTGGCCATTTGAGTTTTTTACTACATTGCCAAGGGCGCGAAATCAAACACAACCTCTCGTAAATATGGAATTGTTCTGCACGGAAAGTTAATCGCAATCAAACAATAATTGTTTTGACACGTAGCAAATTGGAGTCGCTGTGTGGAACGGTTTGCCGTGCCGCCTCGTAGCGGATCAGCGCTCCACTGGGCGCTGCATGGTGGGTTGAGGCGGTAACTCACTATGCCAGTGACATGCTCACGCGCTGACAAAAGTCCCGTGGAGTTTGAGGTTCGGTGCCCAGGGATGACGGAGGAGGTTCTGACACGTTTCAAACATGCAGCCCCGCAGAGTTTGAGATTTTGTTCATCAAAATTAAATGCTTGCCACGTCATTTAACTGATGAAAGTACATTCTGCCACCTACGTGTATCTCTATCATGACTCTCCCTGTGTGTCTCGTCTATGCTCTGTGTGTTAGTTGAGACGGAAAAAATGTTACAGGGAGAGATCAGAAGGAGGTCAAGAGTAATTGCGTATTAAAGTTTACATGAATATTTACTGAGGATGCCACTTAGGACGCATCACCATTTGCGTAACAATAAGCATTCGACACTTCATTGGCCTATGGGATTGGTGGATTCCTCTTGGAGAAGAGATCACATCACGTCATTTGAATGCACGGGTCTTTAATAAGGGATCGGCTTGAAGTGCAATAACCACTTTTGGGCAGGGGTGAGTTGGAAGTCTGGTGGGAGTACAGTAAGAGAGGAAGACACAGGCTGGTTCTATTCATGAACTGTGCATGAGCATGAAATAAAATTCCGCACAGTAAAGAAATACGAGGATGGACCGTGCTAAGGAATAAGATGCGAAATTTTTGCACAGCGCGTGAGTTTTTGGGGGGTTTATTGGGGGGCTGTCATATATCATCATGCGGCCGCGGTAGGCATGTTGGTCGTTTCACCAGCAGCGGGGCACATTACTTTGAGTGTAACAGCACATTTTAATCATAATAAGTGGCGACCACCAGAAAGGTAAGCCCTATGTGGCGGCCCTCATAGAACTATTTGGCGGCCAACCAGAAAATGGTATCAAAAACTGCACGCGCTGTACCAGAAAAGTTTGCATAATATCCCTCGGCGATATCCGGCTTTTCCGATCAGGAAAGAGGTGATGGTTTTTTAGATCACAACTGGGGTTTTAAAGCTTTCATTCTAGGTATAAAACTTGATGTGCTCATTGCGTCTGGGAATTAAGCATACGAACGAAGGGGTGCTGACTGCTGACATTGCGTACAAAGAGTCCTATCCATCGCCCATACGCAGTTTTACCATGCAGAGTAAACAATACTTCTAATAAAATGTATACATTAACGTGTATTTCTCATGGTTTAATGCCGGTATAGGGGCAACGTGTATGAATAAAAAAAATCACAAAACGCAACATTTTAAAAAATTTAATCTGAAATTCAGCGATACAGAATAGGGCAGTCTGAAGTCACAAACAAACATGAAGTGCGTACGCGTACAGGAGGGAAGAAAGTTGGAACCACTGACGCCTGGCATGAATTCTGTCTAAAGTAAAGCATTGGGGGGGGGGGCTTTCGGGGGGCCTACCCACATAAATCATGGGGCACCAAACGCCATTAAAGTGCAGTTTGTACATACATGAGTATATTTCAAAATTTCAAATGGGGACCCCTGGGTATAGGAGGCTACCGACCTATGGGGAGGGGCAGGCAAAGACGTATAACTCCCCCGTGGCCCTCAGGTATTTACGCCTTCGGCATTTGGGGCGTGTGGTAACATGGACAGCTTCGGAGGTTTAAACTTCGCTCGTCGCCAGGCGCCAAACCAGGGCGCTGGGAAGGGCTGGTGCCTTTGCACTGTACTTATTGGCTACTTTGTGCATGATCTCCAACCACGACATTATCTCTCTCTGTTGGGAAGCGTTATTTTGAGTTTTTGGTTAGCCAATGGCAATGTTTTGGTACAGGCCTTATATGATAAAAACACGACCTTGGTACGATCACAGTAATTAATCTTTGCACTAAGTAACACCGATCGCGTGTCTTTTGACAATAATTTCAAATCATTGGTTATCTCGATTAATTTTGGATGAACTAAAATAAAGTGTAGTGAGAATATTTTCAGCAATGAAGAACTAATAACCGCCACTTCGAGCGATCTTGCGCACCTTGCGAAATTTACCCACAAGCGTCTGCGCGTCGCTAGCTGTAGGCCTAACCTCGCGTGACGTATTTCCTTCACTGAAATCTGTGCAAGGCCTTGCAGCCCTTCTCAGCGCCCCGTTTGGGCGCTGGACGACGAGTGGAGGTTTAAACGGGCCATGGTTTACCTAGAAATAGGGGTTGACGTGGTTTCCAGATATACAAAACCAAAAAATCGCATATTTGAAACTTTGCAGATTACAACCCCCCTCCGGCTTTCGGTATTTTGTTTTCTCGTTTGCAACATTCTGGTTCAAAATGAAAATCATGCCCACACGTCTGGTCAATAAATTGATAAACCAACACTGTTCTTTAACTCGTATGGCCTATACTAACAGGTTTTCCGGTAATTAGCATGATTTCAATTATTAGCATATGCATCTGTTTAAAAATCGATACACATTCATAGGGCGAGCCTGTAATCCCGATACTGTCATGGAGACTTTTCGTCCCGCCATTAATGTTGTAGTTGAAAAACTGCGATTAGAGGAACAAATCTACCACTGCACGGACCTTCCGAGGAGGGGGATCTTGTCCTCTAACCGAAACAAAGGAGGAAAGGAGATGAGACTCGGTAGTTTGTTTGAAGACACTTCGAAATCAGTGTCCCTCTACCGATGATGGTTTGTTCGGTTTATACGGATGGGATCCCCCTGGCAACGCCCATGAACACAGCACAGTTCCGAGGGGCGCCTGCAGGAGTTCGGTCGTCGCCCAGTGAACAAGGCGCTGCGGATGGAAAGGGCTGATGGCCTTTCACAGATTTTCGTGAAGGAAATACGTCACACGGGGCCTCAGCTAACGATGCGCAGAAGCAGAGCAAATATCTGCCAGGCGCGCGAGCTCGCTCAATACGTTACACAAGCGGCGGTTAGCCATTTCATATTTTTTCTTTTTCTTCCTCCTTGTTGAAAATATTCTCGCTACACTTTATTCGTTCATCCAAAATTGATTAAGATAACTGATGATTTGAAATTTATTACCTGATCAGTTATACTTAGTGAGACGACAAATTACCACACTGTGATTGTACCAAGGCCATGGTTTTTATCATAGCTTTACCGACGTACTAAAGGCATTGTCATTGGCAAACCAAGAAATTTAAGTATTAAACGTTTCGCCAACAGGAAGTGATAACCTCGCGGTCGCAGGTCGTGCACAATGTGGCCAATTACGGTGCAAAGACATCAGATCGGGGCGCTGGGCGACGAGCGAACTGTAGTAGGGCCCAAGTTATTTGTCCACAGTTTGATATTAATTTAAGAAAACCAGAGCTGATGAGGCAAGTCCTATGAGAGAATGTCCAGTCATGGAGAACTGCAAAATGGGGGGAAGGCGCACATCACTTCGGTCAAGGCTTGTGCCCCTGCTCCTAATTTCCTGCATTTACCTGTGCGAACCAGTTTGGTATTGTTCATTGCGAAACCAGTGAATTTGAGAAGCACAAAGTACTCTGCAAATTTTGACCAAGTTATGCAATAAACAATATCATAAGCAATAATTGAAGCATTTGTCTTAACCCCCCCAAGACAAATTCATTCTCCTTTCTCAGGAGGAAATATAGACTTTCCTGCACTAGACACGAGATCACAGGATTCACGATTGTGCGGTGTTAATTAATAATGTGCAGCCCGGGATAAACTACCAAAAGAGAACAGAAGTTCTTGTTTTAGCGCTTAAAGTAGAGAGAGGGCGCTATTGCATTTTCTCACTCTTCCAAATTTGAGGCCGACAGGTTTGGACAACCAAATAATGTGCGTACTGCAGCTTTTTCTCAATGCAGAGAACAAGGGTGTGTTGGAGCGCCCCCATATGGCAAGATATTGTCAATAGCGTCAGCTGAAGGATACTTATGGCTTTAATACTAAAACAATTTTATTTTGAGAATTTTATTTTATTGTGAGAACTTGTCTACTTTTCCGTGATAAGTTAGCATTATATTCCATATTTCGTTGATACATTATTATTGAAATCTATGTTTCCGATTTAAGTTGAACCCTGTTATAAGAATGCCCTTGGGACTTTTCAAAATAACCTTGTTTTAACAGATACCTTGTGTGGTCAGTAATGGAAAACAAAGATTTGGCACCCGTGTTTTCCTTATGGAAAACAAAACTTGGCACCCGTGCTTTCCTTATTTGTGTTCGACCGTATATTACTTGTCATTATGCATGTGTTTCTTTGTTAAGTTTTGGTTGGTTTTTTTTTTCACGAAGAAGGTGTCACTCAAGTCTATATTCCACAAACTTTATGCACTTGAGTTTCGTGTTATTGCCTGTTAATTCAGTTTGTAAACATGAAATTGTGAGGATTAAAATGTTATTATCAGTCAATTATTCCGCCGCAGCTATGGATGTTTAAGGTATCAAACAAGATCAGCTATAAATTATCAGCATTAACAGGCGTGCCCTGTATTCTTAGAAAGCGTTAAGGCTTTTTTTCTACATGTGACAGTGATAGATGAGTAAAGCGTTGAGGTCCATCCGGCATTCTCAGCGAAAGTGTTTCTCTGCGCTGGATGTGTCTTATGCCGTAAATACCAGGCTCATTTCTGTTCTCAGCCATGGAGGCCAAGCCGCATAGTGTTTCAGCGCATGTCATGATGGTCCCGCGGTACAGTCCAAAGAAAACTGCATTTGAAACGACCCCAAAAAGCATACTGCATTTGAAACGACCATGAAAAAGCGTCTTCGCAGGCCAGGACAAACAGAAATTAGATTTTTTTCTTCCAAGGTCCAAAGGTCAAGAGCGCAGGGAATATGACAGTTCCTTCAGCGCGTCACTACTGGTAGAGTACTTACACACGAACCAAGCACAGCTTGATCAAGTGAATTGCAGTCATTTTTTACAATAACATAAACTCGTTGATTAACTCAGCTTTGCTATTGATACTACAAGCAGATATTGTTAGTGAGCATTGTACATGTAAAATCCAGTCACAGGCCAACTGTCATGGCTATACGTGAGGTTAAGTTTTAAACTCGACCAAAATGGTAGTGTCTTGGTGTTGTATTTTGGAAAAAGAACAATTAAAGCTTTGCCGATTTTCCGATTGAATTTACATCTATACGTCTCAATGGGGAGAGAAAGCTATTTAAGGTGCAGTTTCGTCAAATCTCTGATGGGTGGCAGGCCTTTGGCAGATGATAGAATCAAGTGGTCGATTCCGTTGACTGAAGTCCCAAAAGTTCACATAGGCCCCTACTTCGTGCTAAAATAACCTGACTACCACCTTATACAAGTTAAAACACTTGCAGGCGCGGCCTACATCGAGCGGAACCTGGCTTTATGAGTACTGAATTACATAAATGTGACGTCATCATTAACCTCAGGTAAAAGCATTTGCCTGTTGATAATTGGTATAAGCCTCACGATCAGCCCGGGAATTGTATCTGTAGGTGTTGAAACCTGCCGAATTTGGGCAGTACGTCTCCGGTAAACATATCCATTTCTTCCTCTGAGAGCTTTCCTGGAGTACGTGCGCAGAATTAGATGACTTGACGCGCCTTGTTTACATCTTACCGGGTACCCTCGGAACAGCGTTCCTCTATCCCTGTATCTTATGTCTTATTGCCGCGGGCGCCTTTTCGTCGAGTTTGTTACCCCCCCCTAAAAAAATGCTTTCTGCTCCTCCAAGCCATCCCGTGGGTTTGGGGGACAAGCCCCCTTATCAATTTGCGGGAGCCAAGCCCTCGACTGTAGTCAGACCCAGTGGACTTCAGTATTGCATAGGCCGACAACATCAGACACATTTATTGCAGTACTTTAGACGCCATTTTGACTTTACTATGCATCATCCGACTAAAAAAAAAAGAAATTCAATAAGCCTACACCTTTCAAGAGAGTGGTTATTACAATAATATATTAATTTTATGGTCTTGTCCCTTTTTCTCAATGTCCCATTCCATTAAATGTGACATATTTCTTTGTTACAAGTAATAGTTTAATTATAGTGATGTTTAAATTGAACTTGCCACAGAAAGAAAATAAATCAAAAGTAGACCTAAATGAAAATTTACGCATTTTTTTAAGTCCTAGTAATCTGTCCTATAAAAAATCGCATCAAGGCAAGTTACATTTATGAAAAGCATTTAAGGTAGATATTTTGGAGAAATTTCAAGTATGTTCGTCATTCAACCAGGATACCGTCATTCCCAACAGCGATTTCATTATCTTTTTCAAATTCTAATAAGTTGAGCTTGAGAAGCGCGAGGACGGTTCTAACTTAGCATGCTCCAACTTGGTTTCCCTTAGAAACGTCTTTAACCCATAAGTTTAGTGCAGCTGCTTCTGGCTCAAATTTGTCGCACATGGCAAGTTGATTCAGTCTTCAATACAATTAGGGGACAATATTCACTGGCATACCCGGTCAAGAACTTGGTCGTGATGTGATGTGTCTGGGAATGCGGCCAAGTTGAGTACTCAGTGCGCGAGGGCCGCTTTGCAATTTCCTCGCAGGATTCTGTAGATAGACGATCGGATGTGATGGGCAGAATTCACCCACCACCTTTTATGAGTAACGTGTCTCCAGTAACAAAGAGGGAAGAGGAACTATTGATGCAACCTCGTTTCTCTGTCGCGATTAAAATTCCTCAAAAAGGGGACCCCACTATATATTACTTTGACGCTGCCTCCTCTGGGTTCATTCGTAAGTTTGGGTTACAAAGTACATGTATCTCGGAGGCATTTTCAATGAATACGATTTATCTAATATTTGAGTAATTCGTGTCACTTATTTCTTTCCATCGGAGAAATTGTGCTTTATGGTAATGTGATTTCATCGGGAAAAAATGGCACTGGGAAGCTTTAACATTGCCCCCCCCCAGCGGACGATGCAGTACCAATACAATGATGTCGGCCGAATCGTTGATGGAATCATGAAACGGCAGTTTGCCAGCTGTGTATAGTTTCGTGCTCCAAAGAGGCAAAGGCTGACGAGTCTGTCATATTGATAAGGTTGAGGATGAAAACACCGCTGTGGTGGTGTGAACAGATCAATACAATCATTCGGCCTCATGAGACAACAGGTTTTGCTGAAGGCGACAAACTCTAGGAGAAACTACGAGGACCGTACCGTCTACATATCGGTTTAACCGGGGGGATTTCCTTAGGGTCGGAAGAGGCAGAAACGGGCTCTTCCCTACAAATCGATAGCTTCCTTTGTGAGTCACACAAAATGAAAACAGCGGGGTGTATCGTACCTAGAGTTGACGGTGTGAGGTGGAGAACTTTTTTTCTCGATACCGTCAAGGAAAGAGCTTGTTATGAGATCGAGCGCTTTATATTACTTGGTTCGAGAAACTCCGGTCTTTCATCAGCCTACAAAAGGCTTACCTGGTTGTTTAATTTCACCAACACTACATCTGGCTTAATTTTATGACTTGAAAACCACAACGACTATCATATTATACATTTACTCCATATTGCCTCCCGTGTTGCTAACTACGAATAGATCTGGAAAAACGCAATCGGGGCCTGGCTTTGTTTGGCAAATAATGGGAGGCCCTCATATCAAATAACACTACCTGTACACCTCAAAGAAATTTAAACAGTGACCCCACGATTTAATTGCGTATCATACACTGTACAAGTAAGAGTCCAACCCAAAACGAAGATACCCCCTCGAGAAGAATCACCCCCTCATCAGTCGAAAAGAGTCGTTTTGATTGGGAGTGTTCATTTTGTTGGCAGTTGTTAGTTCGTGAACTAGCGACGTTCAGTTCCGACCAAAGGAGCCTCTGTTCTGTTGCTAAGAAATTTGCGCACTCCCTTCTGCCAGCTCGAGACTCGTACCTCTTTAATTGAGGTGTATGATGTTCTAATTTGATCAACCGCTATTCCAACCAGAGTTGGTACTCATGCACAGACGGTTCACGACACAAAATGGAGCTCAACGTCTATATCCAAAATAAAGGCTTGTGGCTCTTGCAATTATATGCAGTATTGATCCAAAACTGCAATGTTTCATAAGGCAACAGATGTCATCAAACCTTGGGATTGACACATATGTTGAATGTGTAGACATGAGGTCATGTCGAATCTCCATATTATCCGCACATACTCGAGCTGTAAATACATGCACATGTACAACACACGTTCCTGGCGACACCGTGACTCGCCATGAACTGCTTTGTACGTCCAAAAACCTCGTTCTCACAAATGTTGCACGCCAACATGAAGCGGGACCACTTCTCTTTGCAGTGTGCAAAGGACTTCATGTCAATGCAGTTTAGGTTTACTTCATCACACACAAAGCTCATCAGCCATGGCCGACGAGCGAGCCAAATTCAATCCCGGGCGGCACTAACGGAAGAAAAGGTTAGTTAGGATGCCAGCTGCGCTGCCGATTGCCTCTAATTACTTGGAGAGGCTGATGAGTGAAACATAAGGTTGAGACACCCGTAAAGTTGAAATCGAGACACATAAGTTCGTTAGCAGAGCAGTGATTTGTTTTTCGCCTTGATAATAATCATCGTCTACCGTGCTCTAAAACACTTTACCTGCTCATGCAGCTGCAGTTAATGATAAAATATCCAATACGTCATTATTTTTTCCTATTAAAGCCGGTGAATCAGAATACAGAACGACAAAGGGAAACTCTTGGACGCTTGTGAGAGGTTTGTGAGAGATTAGACTTGGAGGATGTTACGGAAAATACCACGGAAAAAATGTGCTTTTGATATTTTATTAAACACACACGAAAGTTTTTTTTATCTGTACTAAGTTAACTGAATATCTTATAGCTTAGTTGGTAGAGTACCGGTACGGTATTCCACAGGTCACAGATTCAAATCCCGCTCCAGTCAGTTTATTTGTTCATCTTTGTAATCATTTGTAAGCGCCTAGTCAGTTTCCCTATATAACTTGTTTCATATTTTGCTTTCATTTAGTTTACACTTCTTTGGGGTTTCCAGAGGAATATAAACTGATAAAATAGTCACTGATTTATATTTTGTGACGGAATTTTATGGAGGGCGTGAGGGTCACTCAGCTCCGCCAACTAGAGTTGACCATTCAGTTGCTAAGTCGTAACAAAACGATCCCAAAACTGAAATACAATGTAGTATTTACCAGTTATGGTATCTGTGATGCTTTTCGACCTTCGAGCCTTGTTCAAATGCCACGCGTGACGTGGTAGGGGAAAAAAGAAACAAATCAGGGGTCTTTAGGGGAAATCCTAATGACAGGCACATCTGTCCAGTTCATCCGTATAACCGTCTGACTAAGACAGGCATCTCCATATCTTCATCAGCGTGTCATTTGATGCATCCTTATTGTGATAAGATCCAGTCTGGTTCTCACAGCACCCAGATGCGGGTATGGTTTTCACTGTGTCCTTTTCTTCACTTTACAGAGAATAACGCCGTGGAGGGGGATATCACAAATATACAGCGCAATATTATTTGTACTTTTCAGAAAACTATATACTGTCCTTTACTTCTTCGGAAGTCGAGAGGAGATGTATAGTTCAGAGGCTTTTCTGTTCAAATTGTGATCCAAGAATTTACTCACTGAAAACATTTAAGAGAAAGGACTGATGCATGCGGATTGCTATGCCTATAAACCACGATGTATCAGCATAGAAGAGAAAGCTGACTCCAGCACAATCTACAAATGCCCGACTATTTGTGTACAAACCAATGCAACATTCAGGCTTCTTCCTGAGATGATATCACAGTTTTGCTCATGAATATGGAAATCTCATTATCATAAAAACTAAAAAGGCAGTGAAATACCCTTTGAAATAGTGAACCAAAATTGAAAATAAAGTTAACTGTGTCACAGAGGCGCATTTTGAAGGTCTGCATTCAAACAAATTGATTGTAGCTACGCTTTAAAAATTGGATAACCATTTCATACAAAATTGAGCCCAACCGACTCAAAAACGCCACTGAATGTTGTCATAAACTCTTAATAACCATTCATTGACCATTCATTGTCGGCGGGAAACAACTAGACGCTAAAAGGCCACAATCAATCAATCAATCAATCAATTCCAATATAATTTTTCTCGCATATCCAGTTCATGTAAAGATTGTAAAATATATCTCAAGCCAGTGGAAATCGATTCCTGGTGGTTCTCGCTGCAATTTAACGGTAAAGGTGAGAGATAACAGAGTGAAGTGTTTGGTATTAAAAAATACAAAACGTTATTTGATCTCAAAATGACGAAAATGAGAGCAAAAGCTGGCATTCCTTTTGAAATTTTAAAGTAAGCAATATTAAAGTAATCAAAAGGGGAAACTAATTCGCGCAAAACTAAGCTCATTCTGATTCCAAAAAAATCCAAGGTATCCCTGTTATGCGCGACGAGGCCTATCCAAAAAAAAAAGAGAGAGAGATGAACAACCTAGGTCATCAGACATCAGAATACGAAAGCCACCCGGATAAGGAGGAAGAGTTCGCCTTAAATCTATCCTCAGGAAACGACTCAATCTGTGTTGACAAGCTCTCTACACCGCAGATCCAGCAAGCTTAGTGTTCATTCTTACAACTGGAGCAGACACATCTGAGCTGTCACCATGGACGGTCGAGGTGGCGTGAAAGCCATCGGTTGAAAAAAAAAAGAGTGTATCGACTGTCTGCCTGGATCGATCACGACATGGACAAGGATGGATGCAGTCAGTCTTTGGTGGACCCCAAAAGATAACATTTGTTCTTGGCTAGGATATCTGAAATAACACATGGCGTCATCAGCCCATGGGGGCTACACACGAACAGGCTGCGTCCATAATTATCAAAAGGAAAAAAGTGTTTGTGCACAATGTACACAATGCATGCATAAATACTGTATGGTGAATTAATTTAAGTGGAAAATAATACATGAAGGCCCCGACGGGGGAAACAAATCAGTGTTCAAAGGACTAGGCAGCGATTGATAATACAATGATCAGAATTAACTATGAGGTCCTGAAGTTGAACGAACGTTTAGAAAGGCGCTCTCCTTTAGAATCTTATTTTTACTCCGGCTGGCATCCATTTATCCGGAGGGATAAAGTGAATTGGCTGCCGTTGCCGACAATATACTTTTTTTCTGTCTTCAACAATGACGCTTCCAACTGTGAATGCTTTTGTTTCTTGCCCCGCACTTTCTTTCCTTTTTTTTTTTTTTTACAGATTATTATGTTCTTTTCTTTAGAGGTAAAGGCGATGAAGTTAAGGGGTTGCCATGGCAACCGAAGTTGCGTGTAAGTCCGAGATGTGATTGAGATCCCGCAGAGGAGTGTCTCCCTGAAGTCCCTGCAGGACTCCCTGATCTCATCTGATAAGTCCTCGATAGGGAAGAGAGGAAATTGTCCAAAAGGGAAAGACGATCGCTTCAGATCTTAACGTCACAAAAGCCTCGGAAAGGCCGTTCCCTGGCTTCATGTCTAACATTAAGAGCCGTCCATATTTATTGTGGTAAAACTAGCTTTTTATTTGTAGATATGCAACATATAATGAAATTTACAAAATGACTTTTCAAAGATAATACACAAAATCAGTGAAACATGTTAGTTTCGTTGTTTTTTACCACTGGTGGTTGATAATCCTCCGAGACGAGGGATGCTAACAGCACAGTCAGGAGTTCAAAAAATGAGGAAGGGTGGCCATGTTAGAAGAAAGTTCCAGAAGAGGCAATAAATCTCACTAGAAAGCCTTACCTGATCACCGTTTAGGGCTAACCCACTTAGTGAAACTGGGAAAACTACAGAGAGATGAAAAAGCAAGAAAATCACCCAAATTTCAAGCTTTTGGATAGAATGAAACAAAACTACTATGAAGCTGTGAACAGGAAAATACAACACGCGAACTGAATAATTCAGTAAGGGAATAATTCATAAATGCAAATCCTTTGAGGCAATCACTGCGCGCAGCAGGCTACCTGCTGCGTGAATGCTAATCGTTAGAGCCAAAATCAAGGGCTTAGGCCATGCAGCTATTCAGGGTAGATCAAAACCCATAGTTTCCAGTTGCCAAACTTGTTTCGGGCCAAAGATTTTGGCCTATTATGTTCTTTCTGGGGATTGGGGTTACTTTGGGGACTTTTTAAGCTTTTGGGGAAGAAAGCGAAATGAACTAGAGCAAAATTTGGCTTTCTCTCATTAATTTTTTTCATTGTTTGGCTCTTTTTTGGGGGGGGGAGTTCATGACCCCCTGTTGGTCCCTCCCCCAGATCCGCATTTGATTAAGACCTCCACTTCCTAGCATTTTGGCCAAATTGGTCGAAACGTCTTCTCTGTTGATAATATTATTTTTGCTATCAAGCCGCCAGAAAAAAATAAAAAAATAAAAAATGATAAGCCTCGTAAAACGCACGGTGAACGGCGGTCGTTGTGAACGATGGTGAATCGACTCGCATGCTAGACTTTTTTCAAGCACTACATATGCCGCACGAGACAAAAATTCAACTATCGCAGCGATCGCCTTGACTGAAGGCTGTCCAACTCGTGGCCGAATACTTGTATACATGATTTTCAAGTGATCCGTGCTGCCTGAGGGACCTATAATAAGACTTTTTAATTTCTGGGAGTGAAGAGATCCGGTCCTGATTCGAGCTCTTGTGGCTGCGTATGGAGAGGGATCCACTCCGTTGAATTCATTCCCTTCCACCCAAAAGGTGTGCTGAATAATTTCCAAGACATGGTACAATTCGTTTTGCTTAATTTATGTATGACGCCGCAATCTAGCTTGTGAGGGGAAATGTAAACGGTGTTTGCAGAGCCGTTTTCAGTGTGGGCCACGAAGTAAAAGCCCACTTGACGTGGACCGATGTTTCAAATCTCCTGCAGTTTTCACCATCATTAGTTCCTCCCTTGCACGTTAAAAACTGAACTGAAACCCCCCTGAAAAACTTTAAATTCGACTGTGAAGAGGGTAGCCGGTCTGTTAAGCAAACTTATGTCTACGAAAATTTAAAAGTTCGGTTTCTGATGTTTCTTTTGAAGTGGAATGTCGGAGGTTTTCGTCGGTTATACATTAAAAGCTAGGAAAGACCATTTTATGGAGAGACACTACAATCGTGCAGATAGAACCAGAATTTTCGAAAGAGCACAAAGACAGAGTGAAGTCCTTCTAAAAAAGAAAGGATCTCAGAAATCTATTTTTTGAGAGCTGTACTATACTGCAACATTTATAGTCATTCTGATACTAAGACTATTCTGAAACTATTGTGATAGTCTCCAGTCACCTAGAGTGTTTTTTTACGTAATTGACCACGAAAGAGAGCAATCATTCAAGTTCAGATTACTTGATCCTTGCATGCACTTAAAAATGGATTAAACATCTGAGATGAATGTAGGCTACTGTAAAATGATGCATGGAAGCCTGAATCGGGGCTGTCTTCTTCATTGGAATTCGCTGGAATTGATGTCGTGCCTAACAAAGAACGGGTCAAAGTCGCCAGCACGAGGTCTGGTTTCTTGACGTATTTACTACCCGGCTGACATGCAGGAGTTTCAGTGTCGTCAGAATGACGTGAATTATGTGCGCTACAAGACCCTCAGTCATTCAACATTTTTAAATGGTTTATGGACAGGCAAATCCCAATATTACTTTCCTCTTAGGAAAATTACTTCATTCTTGTATGAATTAATGCAACTTGTGGATTTTGTTTATAATCGTAACAATGAGAAAACAAACGAACCGCAAACATAGGACGCAAACGTCATGCGCAAGTTGTTTTAACACAAAGTGTCAACATAAACAACGTTACTGTTAACATACCATTCAGCCAGACTAAAGCTCCTTCTTTACCTAGTTAAGTAAAAGAAAATTAAAGCACAACTTAATGATTTTGAAATGTTCGTGGAATTTTGCACTCTTAGCATTATCACTTTAAAAAACAACGCTATTTAAGTCCCACAGCGAGAAAATTTAGAACAGTGTGTACAAGGCTGAACAAAAATTACAGCTTTACTTTCTTAAGGGACCACTATGAATTCATGCAGCGTGGAAAATTGGCGCCTGTTTAGATAGCTCTTTGTGAAATTGTGATTAGACATGCAAATGAGGCTGTCATTCGATGGAATCGTTCGAGCCGATCGCGCCTCGGGACAGAGCAAGACAGGCGTTTTTCTCCCCGATCAGAGGGGCCAATTATCGAGGCGCCCCACATATAACATGGCGCGCAAGCCGTTAACAGCCTCCAAGATTCCATCCACACTTTCCAAGCACGTTGCTAAGATGCGGTCCTAATTAAATTGTCTCCCCTGGAAGCACGTTCGTGTTCGCCCATGACAATCTAGTACTTTGAAGAGAAAACCTCTGTAACGTTGCGTGAATGCTTTATTTGGGTACACATCACGACCAGTGCATTGTCCTTTTTTCTTGTGGACAAAAATGACCCAATTTAGTAAAGCATATTTCTCATCCTCAAGACTTAGTTGCACTATTACTATGGTATTACGATGTAACAATATACAAACTTCCTTTTAATACTAAGTCATTGCTAACAATATTAATGCCGTTTCGGTTTACGTATTGTAAATGTTGAGTTACAAGTATAGTGATAATGTTGTCCACTTTTCAGATAAAAAGTGCAAGGAAAATGTATTATCCATTCGTGAATATACATCGTTTTGTCTTTTGGATAAAGTCAACTATGGAGCTTAAGTACTGGCCCTATCGAAGTACCACGGATGACTAAGATCTCCATGAAGTATCAACTGCATGGTTGGTGACAATTTGAAATTTGAACCCGCCTAAAACTAGTGATATCACCACGGGTTCTTCTGCACCTTCCGTTACCTGGGTTACTGGCAATGTAAAACATACAGTTTCATGTTTGAATAACAATATCAGAATTCGAGTAATCGTTAAATATTTGCATCTAATTAACTTCAATGGTTCAGTGGTTTTACTGGCAAAATAGTGTACGCAGCATGTTGTTACAAGGTCTTTTTTCATTCAAACTAAATGCACCAGTGGGGGGAACCAGCCAAGTGTTATATCTAAACTACCAGCATATTTTACGGAAATATAAAACGAACCGTGGGGGTCAACAATAATTTTATATCTGCACACATGGTCTGCATTAGAACAAACAAGGCCCTATTTTGTATACACAGAAGTTCATACAAAGCAACATAAAGCCACATGTGGCTGCCCCGTGCATTTTGTACATGGGTGTACAATTACAGGGTACATGCAATACTTTATCAGTGACAAGTCTCTGCATGTGGTACGTTGTTCATCAATGAACATTGCTATCTACTTGCGATAGCCGTTTCAAGAATGAAAGCGCCTGGTGTATTATAATAAGCAATCGCCAGCGGTTCGTTAGGGGATAAAACCGAACATCGGGAAACGGCAACCAAGAATGAAAACTCAAAGCACTGAGTGGTCGGAAATGTAAGTTGTTGATGAGGAAGGACAGCCACCAACGGAGAGCTCAAGAAATTAGCTATGCAGCAGAGAATGGTAAAAGATCATGTGCAGCCAATCAAGTGCTGTTATGTCCACTGGACACGCTACAGTCACAAAAACCGAAGTCTACACATTTCTGTCACACTTTCACGCCTATACTTTGTAGGCCTGCATAATGTGCCACTGACCCTCTGCTCGTTGAAAATAGATAGCTATTTGATTAATGCAAAATAACCGACACGCGGGGTGGTATTCAAGGCTATGCTGGCGGAATGGCTTGTCGTTGCACCTGACACAAATCATTTATGCACTCCATTTTCCCCTAATTGATTGAATATTGATGCGACGGATATCTACAGGTTGGCATTCATAAGTAATTGATGCAAACACATGGATCAATATGTAAACATTTGTAGTTTTCACTATTGCTTAGATTGCACAATCACTGTTTAACTTTTTAATGTTATAAAGAACGATAGCTACAAGATAAATATCCTCCGGATCATGGATCTGTGAAAGTAAAAAAATTCTTACAACATATCAATCACATCCTTCAATCTTTGTTAAGCATTTATCTGAACAAATAATTATATTTTGGTTTAGTGATTCGCGTCTGTCCTTTCGCCAATCCTTCCTCCTCACACGCAGCAGCGCAGCATCAAATTTGTCACGTCTCTCTCTCAAACACTTCAGACATCCCTGCCTCGGTTCAGTCCCAAGCAAACACTGCAGCTGTGACAAGAGGTTAGAGTCTTAGAAATAACTTCTTCCAAGCCAGTTTCAATATCGACGCTGCAGGGTTGATTTTCTACACGATGTATCCTTATAGCGCAGATAATCGAGCCAGCGGGGGAGGCAGCTCAGATGAGGATGGGACGATGAAAGAAAATAGCGGGACGTTTCTTCGCCCACAATCGTCGTGAATTCAAAGTGGGAGAGTAACCCAAGGCTACGGCATTTATTATCCCACTACAGAGGATGCTAATAGCTTAGACTATGAAGAGACAGTGCCAGAAATGAACAACAAAGGCCAATGGACCTGTCAGTGTGATTTGCAATGACGTTCACAAATATAATACATTGAAAAGTTTGCTATTTACTCAGTAGAACTCCCTACCTTTCCTACTGATATGGTCCCATGCTGGATTTGCCACTCAAAATTACACTCCCAATATAATACATCTACTATATGCGAGAGCCTAAGAGCACTAATGGTGCTCACTCCGTAATTTGGAGTAGATAAATCTGGCCAGCGCAGACAAAACAGCATCATTTAATTTTTAAGTCAGAAACTAAGGCAAATATTATGGGATTTTGTACATAGCGACGGTTACCAGCCATTACACATGCCCTAATCAGTCACTTATTTAGGGGGAACATCGCTTGCGCGCCAAAACAGCCGTTCGCGAGCGGGAGCAAGACTAATCTTGTTGAAAAAAAGAGAGCATCCGTGCGTGCAATGCTGTAATGTGGCTCCTCAAGTTATGAATGATTTAGTTTTCGGTGCCTCAACCGCTAGCACTTCATTCTGTCGGTCTTTGTCTACGGAGGGAGAGTGACATACGAGAGGGGACGGCGGTGATAAATCGACGGCACTCGGTGATGCGGTTGCTTGCCCCAAAGGATGCGGCGACATCTGACTGATGAGACACGACTATTAGAATAGCGAGGAAGGAGTGTAAACATAGGAGCTGAACGTGTAAACCTCATTCTGAACAGAAGGGGATAAATAAACAGTCTACCTCAACGTCTTCTTTGAGGCATTGCATCTCCTTCCCGCAGTAATCAGAAGTATTGGACAACTTGAAAGGCGCGACGGGACAAGCGGTGCTCAATGATTGAACTGTACTAATTGAAATCAAGACGAAATTGATAATCAAAGTCTTAATCTTTTCAGCACAGGAAATTCCATATTTCCAAATGTTCCGTCATAGTATATACCTATCATTCACAAAACATATAGGCCTACGTATGCTAAGTTAATTGCATTCTGTGCCGTTTGTAAATGAATGATGATACTGGGGTTTTTTTGTCACAGCACATGATGCTCTTAAGCTGCAACACAAAAGTGGGAATCGAACAAGGTGATATTAAAATGTCTAACATGTTCCCAGCCTCATTACGCATGCAAGACAATGATCATAATCCACAAGAAAACACGAAGTATGTAGTTCAGGAAGGACACACTGCGCAACTCATGTTATGAGATGATATCGCTCCCACTGACATTACACATCAACAGTAGCCAATTACAGGCTTGAGCTTCGTTGTCATTATACGGCTGCAATGGATTCATCAAGCTCGCGGTCCTCACTGATTATAAAAAGACAACAAAAATGGGACTACTTTACTCCATGCTTATACCTCAAACTTGGCCCTCATTTCTGGCCACAATCTTGGGCTCATAATTGCTGACTCTAAATTCTTGATTGTACAGGATATGCCTTAGTGTTGGTCCCATTATTCTAATGCAAAGAAACATCTAGTCGAAGCTGCGGTTTAAGAAGTGCCCCGCAATTTAGAACTGCCTCAAAATCCAGCATCGCAGATATTTCAGTGTGTATTTTTTTATACGGTAAAAAGTTGGTTTCCACATGTCAAATAGACTAAAGATGTGTATCAGATTTTGTCAGATCACGGGTAAGATGATCAACCCGATCCGATTCGACTTTTTATAACATCAATCAGAATCCGAACCGAATCCAACCGATGCACGTTCAATCTCATCCAAAGTCGGATTCGGATCGAAATTGGAATTGGATTTGGATTGGAAGTGCGCATGTTTGGTTCGAACCATACGGCAGAGGATCACACCAGTGTGCATTTCTTTGTGCAAGACTTTCGACCACAATCGTTCATGTGCCCCAAGGACAAGGTTGATGAATGTGGGCGAGGCCTTCAGGTCAAGAGCTCTCAGATGTGTGCTGCGCATGCACGTCCAAATTAGCTAGAAGGGGTTTTGGGGGTGATTAGTCCTTGAGGCTCCTTGACCCGGTAATGGCAATTACAACTTGGTTATTTCGATTGTTTCGTCAAAGCATCAAGCCTTGTATGCGCATTAATTTTCATAATCGAGAATGTTGGTGAACCTTAAATACGCTCAATACTTGTATGTTTACGCTTGCCATGAGCTTATAGTCGTCGTTCATAGTGGACATAGTAAGTTTTTCCTTTCGCTTTTTGTTGTCAGGTTTGGGACCTGTTGCACGATCGCTTCGATCGATGAGATGGCTCTATCGTGGATTCCTTTGCAGCACGTCTGAGCGTCCTTTGAGGTACTTGTTGAGGCAGAGGGGATCTAATGACGGCAAGTAATACACAGAGCTCGTGACGGTGCAAGTGGAAAATTGCATCCCTTATGGTTTGATTGCCATCAGGTGTATTGGAACTTTCTCCATAGTGTGAGGTCTACGGCATTTCAGAGGAATTTTACGCTTTGTGAGATTTTCACCTGACCGGCTCGACACTGCAGGATGCAGTGGGCGAAATAATATATCGCTACAGGAGTGGACAGAGATCATCCGCTTGGGGATCACTAGTTATGTGTGCAAAGAGCTTTGACCTTTAATATACAAAGTAATTCGTCTTCATCATACCATTACTGACTCATCCATCAGGAATACACGCGCGGTCTATCGTGTGTAAGTAAATGCACCTGCCTGCATGTGCTCATAATTGTAAAAGAGCACTCTAATTAGACTTCCAGAAAGGCGATCTCACTTCAAAATCTTTTTCTTTGGAGGGTTATTCAATGGAAATACACAGTACTGATTGTCATAATTGTAAAACAACTAAACGGGCGAAAGAATCATGAACCAAATCTTGTGGAATGGGGCTGCCAACAAATTTTAAATATTTTCTGCCTAATACAAAAGTCTAAAAGTTGGTATGGAACGGGTGGAAATTTTTCTTAGGTATGAACGCCAATGGTAAACTATATATATGTGCATGTATTACTATGCAAAAATATTCTTATTGCTGTCATTCTAACGGTGCACATATATCGATTATTGTAAAGGGGTCAAGCAAGACGAAAAGACAACGATTAGGTGGACACAAAAAGGCCAAGGTTATACACCTGGCCTAACTGGATTATCCCACATAGCTGACGTGTTAGAATATTATATTACAATCCAACATGCTCTTTGGGCTAAGCTCTAGCCTTAAAACCTATCTCGAAATGTCACTTGTTATACCCACAGCAGGTTCTCTGCATACCTCGGTATCGGGGAAAAATATTCAGAGAATCACTTTTATTTTACCCTTTACCTTCTTTTTTCTTGTCTATACTGCACTGCCTGGGATGAGGATTATGCCATTTATTTTGTGAATGATTGGACATTTGTTTGAGATAGGCCTAGTTGGAAAAGAGGGGACTTGGGACCACATCACATGCGACGATTGCTAAATTAGCGATGACATCGCGACCACGACAACTGACATTTAGGAGTATACCGGTATGCGCTCTTATGTTCAATTGTCTTTATCTGCAAATGAATCCTCACCCGAAATGCGAGTCATTACCACTTCTCTAGTGCATCTGCTGTAAATTCCTGTCAAATGGCAACATCTCTGGGGGAGGGGGACATTTCTTCCCCCAGCTTTATGCGCCACAGCAAGTTTTGAGAAAAAGAAACCCTTTTTTAAAAATTTAAATCAACAGAGTTTGATTATGCTCGACATATCGATTCTATCTAATTTATATTGCTTTACCAACTGGTTAACGTACAAACTATACCATCGGCAATAAGAACACAGAGCAAGGACGACTCACTGCAACCGATGCCCTGACATTGTATAAGAGAAACTGATGTAAAGAATTTTCAAGAACACCATAGAGAACTGTCTAGCCTTTCGTTGCGATTTGCACCAACAAGTTACACAGACCAACAGTAAAATGCAAAATAAACCAACCACCACTTTTAACAGCCATCGTAAACTTCCAGCGGGACCGATTGCTTTTCGGCCACTACAACGAGGGATGCTTTGTAATCATTCCAATTCCTGTTTCTATAGCGGAGTCTTTCCCTTAAGAGATGGTCGAGCGTGGCTTACCTTCTCCTCCTTGGTCAACTTATACTGGCCGAATGTCGGCTCTCCTCCGCCATGCACAAATGAGGGCATCCTCCTGAAGTAACTTTGAAGAAAACTTCTCCTTAAATCCACGGAATTCTATGCTTCCAAAGGAGTATTCCACACCAAAATCTGTGTGACGTTCTCCGTTCGTTTAACATCTATTGCAGGACAGACGCCCGAACCTATTGCTTCTACCTGTGCCCAACGGACACACATCTTGTTGGGTCTTTTCAAAAGGACGATATAAGTCTTCTTCAAAAGACACCATTGTTTGTTGTTATTGATCGGCTTCTTATACATGAGCTCCTTACCGTGTCCTTACGGTATACAAGTAAATTGGGAGGTGGTCTTATGGAAGAAACAGCAGACGAGTTGACATTCAAGTAAGCTTCTAAGTTCTATTCAAGGCTTGAAACTCTACCTGGACGCTCAGTAACCTAACATTTAAAAAATGTGTTTTCACATTGTTAATTTAGCACTCTCGATATCCACGTATGACAATCAAGAACTAATGCTGTCCTAAATACGAATACCGAGGGTGTTAAATTTGGAGAAATAATGTGACGGATCTATATCTCTGGCTTCGTGTAAACAGTCGACAGTGACAACAAGAGGGGAAGCATTCACAGGGGGAAAATGGAGAACACTGCTCCAGAAATTACGCCGTGAACCAGTACGGTATAATATTCCAACTATATCATTCCCTCCACCAGACATACAGATTTACTTATATTCAGAATGAAGTGTCTTGAGCTACGACTGCGTCTATTATCAACACGTGCTTAATATATGTGTATATGCAACCAGCCTGAGGCAAAGATAATGAACTAGACTTAGCTCTATCCAAATATAAGAGGCGACCTCATTTTAGAGATGAAATGAGGGCATGTCAAATTGTACTACATGCCCACGTCAATATTACAGAGAGTAATTGTAATTATGCAGTAGGCGAAAAGTAAACATTGATACCAAAATCTTCTTGTAAACTTTCGTTGCCATTTGATCTTAGAGTTGGGCCGCGAAAACAAACGAGAAAACCAGGTTAAAATAGCTTGAAGGAATAGCTTACTTCAAAGTCATCGTGTATAGCAAGTCTCAGATAGACTTAAAATCAAGAACAGGGAAACATCCGCTGTTCTTTTCACGTTCTCTGGTGTAAAGTAAAACATGCATACACGCACGCACGAAACAAACGAAAACACTGTGCAGGCAAAGCTGGGATATACAGTTCAGGGTTATTGGGAGTAATTAAAACCAAATTATGCAGAAGAGTTTTCCTAATTATGTTAGTTAATTGTATGCAAACGGCAACCACTATAAAAGACAAAGCCATACAGATCTTGCGTTCGCGGGCCTGAAGGATTTGCAACTAATGAAAAGCAGGTCTCAATCAAGACATTCATCCGTCTCATTACAGCTACAGGCCACGGATAATCGCAAGTGAAAACATTCCTTATTTTCTCCACGAGCTTTTCCTCATGATACACTGTACCCGCTTCACAAGCCCCAGGGTTCATCAACCCAGACCGTGACGCGCTGCCCGTGTGATCCGTCCCGCAACCGCCAACTATAGTCATTCATCACCGATGTACGTTTTAATGCAAAGTGTGGCCAAGCACGTCCTGGCCTTCTCCAGGTTCGAGTCTAATGAAAAATAATCCATCTGCCCGTGTCACAAAATCGGGGTCAGTGAAATTTCCGATGTGAGTTCCAAGCAACGATAAAATTTATGAAACAAGATCTAAGTGTGCAGATGAGCAGTGGTTTGGGAATGATATCCTTTGAATTTTTACTCGATTTCTACTCTTCATCCTCCCTTATGTGAGCAAGGCTTACAGCTTCCATCTCTTCTTAAAAGCACATATTTATCACAGGAATTACAAGAAGAATATTTGGACAGACCAACGCAGAAAACACCGGATGATCACATCCGGAAAAAAGAACGAGCCACGTCTGATAAGCGGAAGGAGTGAATGCTCGCCAATAAATCAAGAAGGGATGGTCGCCACTTCAACTATCGGTTTACCGGCGCCCTGCACTTCGAAAAATTCAAATTATACCCGCAGGGATCATATTGGTGTACCCTGCGAGTTCCAGCTTGGTTTCTGATGAAATGAAGAGTCAACGAACGACGGGAGAAGGGAAATTACAAAATGCGTGTTTGGGCATCAGAAAGCAAGTACGCAGCACTGTAAGTAACCTGCCACAGATATCAATGATATAAATACCCCCCTCAAAAAATAAGGAAAAATAAAGAAACACACCAAACTAAAGATTATTTCCTCGTCTTTCTTGTTCTCCTCAATTGATTTTGGTGTTGGAGACAACATTTGAAGATATTTATATCATCACACCTCTAAATCTTTTAGTTGTGAAGCCCATCCCCGTTTGTTTTTACTGGTGCCCATACTCCACTTCAAAATTGAGCCACTTGGATGGCTCCGTTTTGTCCAAAAAATACAAGCTGGTCGTCCTGTTGGTGACATCAACCCTTCTGTTTTACAACCCCCCCCCAGTCCAAGGACCACAAAATGTTGTAATAGCCGAGAATTTGAGGGTATGCGAATAAACCTCATCCTTTACGTCTTCTGATTAGTCTGGTTCCCCGCCATATCAATAAGCCACCGTACAATAATACTGTGACAGGTAGGCTCCGTTTACAAAAATAAAGTTTGTGATGACATTATCTTAGGAAGCTCCATGTATTTTTTTATTCGATAAGCCGCGCACGTCTGTTAGCTTATAAACCGGGCAGCAAATTGTGTAAACGTTGAGATCAATATGGAACTGATGCATGGGGAAATTTGCAAAGATAGTCAATTAATCGATGCCCGATACTGATACTCGCTAATGTTGACGACAGAACCCGAAACTCAGTGAAATTGGATCTCATCTTTTGGGCCAGTTTCAAAAACAAACGCATCTTCGGTCCCTATTGACTCTTTGCACGCTGCCGCCATAGGCATGCAGAGCATCGAACCGGCAGCTTGTACTCAGAGTCACGTCAACGCAACTTTTTGAAATATTGTCCTCTCGCATGGTGTAAGAACTAACGCGGCACGCGCAATTATTATTAAGCAACACGCACACGAATCACTGAACCAGCTACATGTATATATTGAGTGTGTAAAGCTGCCAGATCGAGGCTCTGCGTACTTATGGCGGCAGCGTGCAAAGAGCGAGCCGTTGGTCTGAAAAATTATTCTAGCAGACGACGCATATCCGTGACGACCCATGTGAGGGCATTGTACTGCCAAGAATCTATCAAATGGTGGTATTTAATAGCTCCTATGTAAGAAAGACCTTCGGAAAAGAATCAAAGAAGTTAAAAGTGTACATTTTACGACAAAGGATAATTATGAAAAGAATTCCTTCTCCTTATTTGTATTGCAAATTTTGCCATGTTTACCTTCAAAACAACCTTGATGCTACGTCAAAGACTAATAACTGTTATGAACAAAAATTTTATTACTTCTAGGAAGAAAACCTTTTCTTTGAAATTCACTTTGATTTTCATTGAGACTCATTTCGTCATTTTTCGTGTTTTTCACTTTACTTAGTGCCATATTTAACATTTTTGTCCAATTTTCCTCAGAACATCGTGATACTATTTGGAAGACTGATGAATCGTTTATATCTGTCAGCTCATTTCTTCAAGATCGAGAGCCAATTGGTTGAAATGGGGTTCTTTTCAAGCGGATTAAAATTTCCGCACGAGTGAGTTTGGGTTCGAGTTAATTTTTACTGCATTGCACTAATTTGTACAATGACATCAAATTGCCTGACTAAAAGGCATAAACTAAACCTCTCCGTTCTCATTTATACGGTTTCCTTCTTCCATGAAACTTACTCATTGCATGATATTCCTCACCATTCCAAGTAGAGACAAGTTACGGAAAACCCGGCAAAACTGAAAAAACCTCTAAAATGTTGGCTTCCCTTCCTACTTCTGACTCTTTTATTTTGGAGGTACGTGATAGTTATGGGCAAAAATTTGGCAGCAAATGGATTTTGATCGTAAGTCAGCAAAAGGCACTTTGAGCTTAAATTCTAATGGATATAGAAATGAGGAGGAAACCGCTATATCGTGATGTTCATCGATTACTTTAGGGTTCAACCTACCTGAGTTAAAAGCCATTTTGCTGGCTAATTCTGGCTCCAGTGAGATTCAGTTCGCATGCGCACGAACGAAGTGAGCGGTTCAAACATACCTGAACGGAAAGAGATACTCATATGTTGTTCACGTAACCGCGGCGGCTATCATGAAGGTCATTTTTTTGTTAAAAAAAGGTCTGGACTCGCAGTGGCTTTAGTAGCAAACAGTGTCACTGAAGTCACAGGGGCAATGTTACTCGCCGGATGCGCGGAATACAAAACTTTACAAAGGCTGACTCGCCACCTTCAGCCCTGTGGCACGCGCGTCAACGATATAAATACAGTATTAACGTTGACTGAGAGTCAGGCTTTTTTATCTGTTGTCCTTGGCTGCTATCGTCTCCAAAGGTCGATATATTTTGACCTGGGGACCAGACTACTCATTTTCCAAAGTTCTCTTCATTAAGAAACCTGTTTGGGTGTCCGTGAATTGCCCACCCGCAACTGTTTAGGACTGACGTAACCTGTATTCTAAATGGCATTTTGCCGGATATTCAAAGCACCTTTTATGTTACCGAGCTCAGAGTCCTATACCGTGCAAAACCATGTCGAGGGTTTCAGTTATGACAAATGACTATTCTGTTTCATCGCCGGGTTTGTTTTGATAAAGGATCGAGTTACAAACATTATAATCGTGCGGTTTAAGGCACATAAGAACTTTGTACGGTACATACGTTATGGCGTTGTAGCAGTTGTCATTTTCATCTTTGAATTATTTGGTGTCAACCATGACAGGGAACCCGTGAGCAGATCAATGTCTCCATTATCACTCTTAAGGAAAGTTGAGTAGAATCGGGTAAAACTGTGTACCAATATTGACGCAATACCGACTGCCTACAAGTTGGTCATTTCCACCCAACCAGGTTTGTGGTACAAACTTTTCTACCAAAGTTTGGTAAACGTGCCCTGCTTTGTGTTTTTAAGTGTGGAAGTTTTCAATAAATATAATGAAGGTTACATCGTGAGGTTGGCGGAGGTTGAAGGAGGGGGAAGGCTGGAGATTTTTGTCTGAGGGGTCTGCGATGTTACACCCGGTAATTCAATTAATGTTATTAATTCACTGAGGTAGCTAGTGTACATGATTATGGTTGTTCTTCGTACTTAATGACGTGTGCACTTCTAGTGTAATAACAATAAATAGGCTACATGAAAACGTAGTCCTTTTCTGGTATCACTTTCTAAAGCAAACTGTATGAAGCACTTTATGTAAATATTTTCCAAGGAATTGTGAGGGACAAAAACAAGCTTACTCGGTTTGGGACTCGAATAACCGTCTGCTAATTGACACTAACAACCTGTCGCCCCATTGATCTCGCCACTATTAACTGACCGGTTCGAATTTTGATGTAGTTGAGGCTTACCGTGTTGAGTTCCACGTGCACCACGCCCTCCTTCTGCTTGTTGCTGATGAGCTGCTGCTGGGCGGCCTTTGCTTTCATCTTCTTCTTTTCCCGTCGCAGGAGGTGGCCCAGGGCTGAGTGACTGCCGCTTCCTGTGACTTGGTTCATGCTGGCCAGTAGATGACAGTAAAGTCCTGCCGTTGATGTGCGATTGTTCCCTTGTTAATTCCTGAAGAGAGAAAATGGCACTTAACTTAGTCTTCATTGGTGGTGTTTCACTGTAGCTAGCCACGTTCATATCAACTCTTTAGAAAATTTACAATATAGCAGACACATTTTCCTATTTTGTCTCTAAATTTGGTGAAAGCAAACTGACATTGCTCGGCACATTGTGCATTTGTTTCCTTTTAAGCATTGCTTGGTAAAAACAACCAATGCAACGTAACCTTTTAATACAAACAGTAGGCTGTCTGCAGTTCTAGTCACTGCTCCGACATAATACGCACGAACAGTTCTATGGTAACAGTTCTATGTACATGTATATCTATTCGCACTATTTAATTGGCATGGGGAAGCTGTTATACAAAACACATGCTTGTATATTTCCAAAGGAATGGGCCCATTTATGACTTATTCACAGGGTTCAGTTGAGTGCTTTAAATATACCACTGTGTTTTATTCCGAGGTGGCTATTCCGATAAAAATATTACCTGCCACGTTTGCTATTTTATGTCCATATGTTCGAGTAAACTGACTGAAACCAGAAGTACTTAATAACACGTTGTGGCCGTAGCCGCTAGCAAGTAACTTCTGTAAGCCACCGTGCCAGCCGTAGCCATAACTTTCAGATGCACAGTCAAACTTCGCAACGTGACGCGGCAAGCCTGTTAAGGCGCCTTTCCACAATTATGTACGTTTTGGGGGATACGTTACGTACACGGGTCTGTGGCCAAGTGGTAAGGGTTCGTGGCTTCCAATCATAGGGTTGGAGATTCGAATCCAACTGCTGGCAGTATGCTGTGGCCCTTGGCAAGCCACTTCACCCCTACTTGCCCCTCTCCACCCAGGAGTTTGAATGGGTATTAGCTGGGGAAGCAACCTGCATCCAGCGCAAACAGAAACATTCTCAGTCGTTTTATGCCAAAGAAACTGGAGAATACCTGCCTGATGAGCCAAATTGGTTCAGATCAGACTTGCTTTTTTACGTACACGATGCGTTTATGCGTTTCAATTTAACAGACACAAAATTCGACTCCACTAACACAACACATGTGTGCGTTGCGTTCGGCCTTCAAAATCGCTCCGGGGACGCATAAACGCATCGTGTACGTAAAATCGCCCCGGGAGCGACTCTGATGGATACGTAACGCGCTTGGCGCAAGTGTTGACATGCATATGGAAAGGTACCATTCTGCAGATGTTATACACGGGTCGGGGAGGAGAGAAATAGGTATAGCGATATAGCTTTCAGTCCTGTAATCAAACAAAGTCAGAACTGTTCCTGCTTTCCCTGAAGTAATGTTGAAAAATCAGTTAAAATTCCCATTTTAATCTTTGAAATGTAACAGGCCTACTTATTAGCGTTGTGTTCATTAAAAATGCTTCTCAACTGCAGCGTGCACTTGCTCATCAGCACACTTCGTGGAATAGACACGTTTCGGAAACGTGTGATATATTTAAATATGTCTTGCCACACCTCTCTGCTAGAGCAAAAAGAACCTATCAGCGCATAGACGTATAGCAATAACGTTGGCACTGCGTCAGTAAATAGGCTACTATATACAGACAACAATGACAAAGTAACCATCATTTAAAAGTTAAGCAACAATACAATATGTTTAAGTCACAAATTCTTCATCAATTTTGGCTGGTCTTAGCTGTAAGTTTTTTGGAGAAATTTCCATTCAAACATACCGCCACCAGCCCCCCTCCCATAGTCCTGACGTGCATCGCCATTTTGAATATTTATGCCTACTTTTCAGTAAAAAAATACAGCTTGTCGAAAGCCCCGTTTGTCCAAATTTCACGAAATTAGAATCTGGCAGTCAAGTTGGAGGCTTGCACCCTTATTTTTTTAACCCTCCAGTTCACTGGACAGGATCATTAAAAAATTATCAATCCGCGGATAAGTTCAGGGCATACAACTTCTCCAGGGATATACTGGCCTACAACCTTTACTGCTTGTGCACATTTTGCAAAAAAAAAAACTATTCGGTCGAGGAGCAAACAATACCATCTATATTGGTGGTGTTCGACTCTGACAGACAAGACCAGACGATGTTGCCAAACCACAAATCCGCCGGCATGCAGCTTCTTGACATCTTCTAGCAAGTGTTAAACCCCACTAAATAACGTCCCTAAAATATTAAAATACGACACTCTTTTTGATTAAAGATAAAGTTTATGTTCTTTCCGCCAAAGCTGGCTGGGTGTAACCTGATTTGTATGCAGATAATTAGTCATTGCTTCATTATCATAACACACGGGCCTGCACGTCAACCTTGACGGTTGAGTCTGTTGAACTTTGCGGCAGATGCTGCTGAGAAAAGAAGGGTTATCCCTCCGCGGGGTGTTTTGTGTGGAGGGGCACAAGGCTACTGTTAGCATAGGTATCCCATTTCACTCTTCATAAAAGACTGCTCATCAGCCCCTGCAGCCGCGTGCATTTCAAACTAAGTATCATCTTCGTTCACTGCCTACCGCATCCCTTCTTGAGATGGCTGGACAAGGTCCTCGAGTGCTCAGAAAGGACAACAAGAGGAATACCGCTGACGCCATCGGTGGGCAAGGCTTGTCCCGCAGGAAATGAGTGAAAGGTGTTCAGAAAATACAATATTCATTACTGCTACCTGAACAAGCGGAGGGGTATCTAAAGTGGACAAATTCTTTGAGTCAGCAAGCCGGATCAACCTCCAGTGAATCGCAAAGAGTGTCAAATAATTTTACATCCTAGTGTTTGGCTCATATTCTTGATCTATGAGTACTATCTACACTGCTTCTCTCTCCTGGCAACTGTGAGAATATGTAGGTAATGCCAATGACCTTGCGACCATTGACATTAGCCAGGTTTGTGAATGCGGGCCATTGCGATGCAAGGTCAGTTCATTTCTGGTATCAACATAAAATGCAGTAAAATAAATTGAGTGTATGAGAAATCACCGTAGTTCCTTATAGATCTTTCATTTACAAACACAAGTCACTAGTACAACATAATAGAACGCGCTGGTGTTTTTTTAATCAATTTTGGCTTCTTGGGCCCATTTCCCAATTCTGTGAAACTGTTCACTTGTTCAGCTCCTCGAAAATGTGAAAACAATTACAAGCACAACCAAAATATGCATTTTTTTTCTTTTCACAATTCGAATATTCTTTTCTGTTCACGCGAACTTTTATAACACCAAATTTCTTTATTTCAATCACATTACAATATGGCACACAAAACAGGGAAACTGTCAACTGAACAGTGTTACAATAATACTGTTCTTTAAATACTTGTACATCGTTTCAAAAGACGTTTCTGCGTAAAAATCATTCTGTAACTGAAGTAACCTTTACACAATATGTTAGCATGCCGCCATGTAGGTTATTTCGGCATAAAGCTTGATATACGTATGTTCAAATAATCATGTAAGATAAACCAAAAATCAGTAGGCACGACGCACTCTCAAAACCAAAGAGGGATAAAGGGGAAACTTTTGGTATCACTTTGGATATAATGCAGTACACCCTTTGGTTGATAAAAACGCGTACAGCTTCACAGAAATGTAAAAATGCCGAAATAGAGACATTAATTTGTGTAAATTTGAGCATCATTTGAGAAATTGAGTTTTTTCATGGTGATGACACGCAACAAAGTGTCATCAGCATTAGCATAGCAAAGTGCAGTCTCTCTCTCAACATCAGTCTCACTTCAGTAACTTCATCAACAACGCCAATTAGGCCCTCTTCATCTGCACTCCTCTGATATAAGTCCATTGTGAAGAACTTCCAATGGCAGTGCACTCTTGTAATTTCCGGTGGGGGTCGTGTTCACATCAGTTGGTCTGCACTTCACATAAAATAACGTCTTCTTTGGTTGGTAACATCATCAAAACAGGTACGCTGGCCTTGTAGCTGTTTACAGCTACCTACACGTCTATGGACGATGCGGTGGAGTTGCACAGTCGAAGGGTTTCAGAACACGAAGTCCATACAAATTCAAGTCAATGAACGTCATGCACGATTACAGGGAATGCTAAAAATATTATAAGAAGTTAAAAAGGGTATTAAAGAAGGGGACATGTCTAGTTCCATGCAACAAGAACCGTACGCGTTGCTTTCTTGTTGCGGACGGTCTAACTAGGTCTGTGTTTTGATACTGCGATGTTCTTTAAAAGGCCAACATGTAGGCTGTGAATCCGATGGGGCAGATTAAATTTGTCACGCTTCATCACGCGAACGTTGCTCGTTATTTCCTAGTGACGTCACAGACTAAACTGGGGATTGATGAAACACTTTTAAGGTGAGTTTAGTAGTTTTCAGTTTCAGTGTTCACTTGTAGCTGCTGTCGCTACTATATTAACTTCTTTTATGATGTAGTTGTTGTTACTGATGTTGATGTCTGTCATAATTATACTGAATTTGTTTCGAACTGGAGAAGGTACATTACTGTCGTCTATGTGTAGCATGACCATAATTATATGGTCATGCTACCAGCAGGTATGTATATATGGGTTAATGGACCTGTTTAAAGTTATGACCATTTAGCGCTCAGTTAAGGGGATAAAAACTTCCTGTCAGTTTCATGCACATTGCATGGTAACAAAAATGATAGGCCCTCTACTTCCATCTCTTTGGGAGTTGGGTTGGCGAAGTTGTTCTTTCCTCTGCGGCCCGGGTTCGATTCCCGGCTCCATCCACCCGTAAATTGGGTTTTCAGTCCCTACCTGATTCCGTGGGTCTCACCCAGAAATTTCTTCCCCGGGTTTTCTTCCCACCTCTAAAAAGTGTATAAACTGCTTCTGCTTCTGCCAGAGGCGCTCTTGAATGCCGTCGGCTCGACCACGTTTAAGGTCTTCATTGTACCACACATTTGAGCATATCTGTATGAAATGCGCGCTTTATAAATGAAAATGAATAAATAGATGAATAATGGAGGTTAATCTCCCTTATGCCCGTGTAAAAATGCAACAAAATAATCTGGTTTAGACTTATGAAGTGTCGAAAGTTTTGAGGTATGTTGATGGACTGACCAGTTAGGTGTACTGCAGAATCAAAAAAGACTTTGGCAAAATCCCGAGAGAGGCCAGTTCGAGGTGAAATTTACCAAAATGTACGTGCTATCACATGGGATATCATGTAGATCTATAGAGGCTTTGCGTGGTGGCCATTTTGCAGGGCAGTTCTTTGTTCCACAGGGAAGCCTCCATTATGCATAACCTAAGGAGATAAAAAGCACTGACCTGCAAGATGGCAGCCATGAAAATCCTCTATAGGCATAACTACTCTGTCCATAGTCCTACCGCGCTATAGTAATACCACTGTCAACTGCTCCGTTCACGCACCTCTGGGCAAACAAACCCACGCGTCCACCCCGTCATAATGACGGAAGTACTTCATTACCCATGACACTCAGCCCCAGTTTCTGCACAAAACTGACCACGTTTGGGACAAACAAAATATTCCATGCTTTTGAGGGAATTATGCAAAAAAGACTGTAGATAATATACTTACTAAAATGTGGCAGTTATGTTTCAAACTTTCATCAGAGAGCTAAATCCATCCACTTCCACGTACGTTCTACAAACTATGACGTGAAGGCTCGGAAACAAATATTCACATTTCGTCCAAGGAGAAACTGCCTTCAAAATCACACTTTAACATGCTTGTCTGTTCACCACTATTTGGACACGATGCACCAAATTGACTGTCCACTAAACTTGTCGCAATTAGCGGTTATAAATTCAAGCTTGGGTCACTTTCTCGGCTGATATTTACAACAAATCACCGCTATGGCGCTTTCCCGCAGTCTGTCCACGTGCAGACAACATCTCGAGCAACATTGATAAAAAGGCGGGAAACTGGCCCGTGACGAAAATACAAGCATTGACGAATCCAGTCGTGTGATAATACAAATTAGACCGTCACCTGGTAAATTCCAACGAAGGCTTGCAGTCTTTTCTGAAGGAAAATTATCAACAGTCTTTTGTGTCACGAATGAGCACCAGGTGTAGCTGCCAGACAGCTGTTTACCCGGCGTTTCACCAGGACAGCGTGTGGAGTAAATAATTCCCAGTTGCTGGTGCGTTCAGTCCTCCCCCGTAAATTCACGATCATCATGGAGCTGTAGCTCTGCGCAGCGTGCGTGCAGCGATCTTTATTAATCCACCGCACTATCTGCAGCTTGCTTTCACATCACGCGAAGTGAAAGATGTGCAAATGTTTTGATGCGACGGCTGTTTGAGGCGCTTGGAAGCTGGCAAAAATTACCATTGCCGACAGTTACAGGCGAACTTTACAAGTTATAGGTAACTTGATCCCACAAAATGAGTCTCAAGACCTTTTTAGGAATAGCGTTTTTAATTTGCATTAGGAAGAACAAACTGGTCTGTTTTGCAATTTTACTCGGTTAAGTATCCTGATGAATTATATATAACGGGTTTGCCCTACCCAACGTATATTAATAAGCACTGTATGCTCAGTGCTTGTCCGAAAGCTTGCGAAAAAACCTCACAAGCTTACTCGGGTAAGCAAACCCGTTACATATAATTAACATCTCCCCAACGCAAAAATACATCTTGAAAATATCCTGATGAAAACTAACATTATGTGGGTCAAGGTTTCTCTTAACTGATTACTATTCTGCCCAAGATTCTTTAAATTAGATTTTACACACGAAGGGCTTGGTGATTTCGGTCGGGTCACATTTTTGAAACTCCATGCGGTGGCTTGTACTGTTATAAAAGGAATAAACACATATTAAATAATTAAAGATTAAATTGGAAATTTGGATTGGAAATCTGTTAATATGCCTAGTGTCAAGCCACACCGCTTCAATTACAACAAAATCAATACTGTTGATTGAGTAGCCATTATGTAAAACAGTGGATTGTTCAATCGTTGCTTATAGCCGTATTCATTCAGCAATAATGGTTTGCTACTATCATTGTATGTTTATTGTTTGTATTCTTTATTCGTGAATGATAGTGTGCGTCTTAACTGCATTAAACATGAAAATAGCGTCGATAGAGAAGCAATATTTTTCCAGCAATGTTTAAAGCCCGGTCTGTATGGCATTATTACATGCCTGGAATACCCTATGAAGTGCTGGTATAGATTGGCGTTTAATTAAAAATTATCCATTGATGTAATGTAATATTTACGACGTTTGGGGAGGGACAATGGCTGTCGGTGAAATTTTATCTTCTGCTTCCTTTGGCCCCGTTCATTTTCAGGAAAGTACGAGAACTTTGCCAATAATTCTAAAAAGCGATGCTTGTATTTACTGCTGTCCATGCCCTAGTTTGTTAAAATGGATGTCTGAAATATAATCCAAACGGGATTGCAGTCAGTAAAAAGAGGGGCTTTTTTCCCATGGTTTAATGAAATATTAACACAACGTATTCATTTATTCCTACGTTTTATTCCATTTTATTTATTTTGGAGGGACGGCGTTTTTTTTTTTTATTTCGGCCTTGATTTTTGCCTCGGAATATCAACATTTGCATATGAGTCACACACACACAGAAGTGTGTATTTGCCTGCAACTGGGGACCCCCTATTGTTCCTCTTTTGTTTGTACTTTTTTAGAAGACCACTCATAGATTTTGTACACAGTTGTCAATCGGGGAACACCTGTCAATCGGGGAATTTATTGTCCTCTGTTGTTCGGGGTCCCCAATTGAATGCAGAAACAAACTCTCACACACACACAAATTCCGAAACAGCTCGGCAAAGAACCTCAAAGGGCCCTGTACGATTTCTGGCGGTGTAGCATGACTGCGCCCTTTGCAGTGTGGAGTGGGGCTTGTATTCAGTGGTTTGCTCGTAATACTAAACTTTTTTTAGCTCGGGGTATCAGAAAGGTTGTTTGGGAGTCGCCTTTGAGTCATTGATCTCCGTGTACCGGTTCTGTAGAAACTCGATATGGGGGACGCTGATTTTACTTCGAACCGTGCGCGTCGCAAGGATTTTGCAATGGGGCAGAGCAGGCAATTAATACTCCCCCTAACATCCAAAAGTACATCCAGTTTTTATTTGTATTTTTAGTAATTCTAACAAAGGAGATCAATGTTTTCAAAAGACTTCATGCAAGAGGCCTGTAATTTCTGACAATGCATTAAAGAGTTACAGAGACCTTTCAGTTTCCTCAATGAGTATGGAATTAGCGCCCATTCATGAACAAATAACGGGTGAAAGAGGCTGGTTGTTTTAGGTGTACAGCGAGTTATGCGTATGGTCGAAAGAGAAAGGCGATTTGCATTTTGTGCTTGCTGTCCGTGACGCGTGTGCGCCGTAGTGATCATCAGGTTTACCGGGGGGCTGTGCCTCCGCATTTTTGAGTTTTAATCTTGTCGTTTGCATTCAGTCAAGCTGTGTTCAAGTATCAAAGACATTGTGTTCTTTCTTTAGCCGACAAAACTGCGTCTCGTCTTACCGTCGCCAAGACGCAACGGGACGATGGCTCCGTCGCGTCGTGCCGTCGCCTCCTTTCTCTTTACTTTTATGCTGTGCTTAATGCGTCGCGTCGTGCCGTTGTACCGTCACGTCGCCTGTCATTGTATGTTTATAGTCTAGGTACACCGTCGCCGTCGCGTCCAGATGTCGTGCCGTCACGTCGTGTCATCACACCGTCGTGTCGTGCTCTTGTCGACTGTAGTGTCGTGCCGTCGTGCCTTACTGTTTCTAAAAATGGCTGGTGCTTATCATAGCCAATAGAGGGCGTGTGTTGAAAGTGCGTGCACTATGGGGCTTCAAGATGTTATCATGTAATGGTATCTCCGAAAGGGGCTTCCAGAGCTACGGCTAGGTCTATTGTCTGCGCATCTCCACGTATTTCCAATGGAGCGAAGACCTAGACCTAGCTCTAGACAAGAGATTTAGATGTAGCCTTTGATCCGGCTCTAAGGGCGCCCCCTGTTCCAACAGTAATGCGGCGACGACAAGAGCACGATGCAACGGCACGACGCAACGAGTCGACGGTACGACGCGACGTCAAGACGGTACGACGCAATGCATTAAACACAGCATGTCATGAGAAAGGAGGCGACGCAAAGACGCAATGGCACGACGCAACGCAATTTTGTCGTCTATAGAACACCATACAAGGAGGACAGGGTTATAACCGTTCAAGTAAATCAGCCTGGCGGATTGTATACCTGGCACTGGCAAGCAGTAATCATGCTTATTCCCTGATTTTGTGCATTGTGATTGGTCAACGCGTTGCAAACTCTTGGAGGCGCGCTATCCGTCCCGAGCTGAAGTGCACCATCAATCGGCGAAAGAAAACAGGTTTCTTGTTCTTGCTCTCGAACGGTGGGAACACGACTCAAGAACACTATTCGCGGAACAGCATCAACACCAGGGTTTTAGAGGAATACACGGAAAAACTGGTGTGATATTGATTTTTGAATAGCTGCAAAAATAGAGAAATGGCTTACAATGTCTGAGACAACAGGAGGTTTTGCAAAATTAACATTAATTATTTTCCATAACACAGAAGTGAATGTTTCTGTTTAAATAGAAAAGATTTCAGCCCAGTTATCCAAACATTGACTATTAAACAACGTACTACGACATGGACGCCGCCATGTTGCATTTTGCTTGTCATCACTAACTACCAGCGATAACCAGTTGTACGTTCCCGGCGTTCGAGCGGCCGACCCAAGAATAACAAATCGCACGGTGTACTACAGCCGCCAAAATTGCGTCGCGTCGTGCCGTCATGATGTCGCATCAACAAATCACGACTGAACCGAACCAAAGTGACAACATTGCCCGAGTAAGACCGTAGACAAGAGGTGTGAAAAATGAAGAAAAACAAAACAAACACAACAAACAGAAAAAGGGTTAATTTTAATCAGTTTCGAGTGGGTTATTAAATAAGAAAATGGTCTGTTAATTCGGGAAATGATATTTTTGCACTAGAATTTTTTCTCCATAATCAATTTTGACTAAATGCGCACTATACAGCATCGCGTTACCATTACATTTTGTACACACACAATGGGCGATGACCTATTCAGTCTTTATAATGGAGATCAAGGGTTGCACCACACCAAGTGCGCGCCCATGGAAACAGGGCAAAATCAGGGCGAAGTACCGACGCGTTTTTTCACTGGACTATGGCCAGAAGATCGTTTCAATTTTATGGGGGTTAGCCAGGTGATTTTTTATTCACCTTTCCCCGAGGATACCCCACAAAGAGTAGTAAAACTGTGCACTCGGCTCTGAATGTAGCCGCCCGCCTCTATCCAAAATTTTGGGCTTTTGTGAAAGAAATGCCCCGAAGTAGAAACTATCAGTCCCAACTTCGGGATTTGGGACTGATCCCGTGGGATCATAAAATATTAATGAGTTCTCGCTTAGGAATCCAACGATTTGGTGGAATGCACCCATAGGGCCTACAAGATTTGATAATGAAAAATGAAAATTGAACTTAACTCTATCTCTAAGGACGCCCCCATTTCTACCAGTAGTGAGGCGACGGCGAGAGCACAACACGACGGCACGACGTCGACGCGACGGCACGACGCCAAGGGGCAACGGCATGACGCGACTACACGCGGCGACGACTGAAGGCCACGACGCAACAGGTCGACAGCACGACGCGACGCGACAGTACGGCGCGACGATACGACACGACGGCAAGACAGCAGGACACGACGCAACAGCAGGACGCGACGGCACGACGCTACGTCACGACGCAACGCCACGACAGCACGATATAATGCATTATACGCAGCATAAAAGTAACGAGAAAGGAGGCAACGCCACGACACAACGGCACGACGCGATAGAGCTGTCGTAGCGTCGCGTCGTGGCGTGAAATCGAGCTGTTCTTGACCATACGCGGACAAGCCCAAAGACCATATATACCGCAATCCACTCCGAGCAGAACAAAGAAGGGTGTTTTTTTGGAGGGGGGTTTTACTTTTTTTTTATACTCACCGCATATGTGCGCCATTAGGCGCGCAAGTACATGTGCGTTTGACGCGGAGCACGCTGAGTACTCGTGACCAATTTATTGCGGCACATGGGTGCGTTCGCTTAGCTCACACGTACACGTGTAAGTCAAACTTACACGAAAGCGTTTGTTTAGCCATCACGTGATCGTCGTGCATGCCCTGGTGGTGTCAGCCACCACTCCTTGGCTGGCGAGCAGGTCTTTGAAGGCTGCCCGAGTGTAATGACGTCACGGACGGACTGTTTGAGCATGGGCATGCACGGAACGTGGTGGGGACTTGACCTTTTTCCCAGAATGCCTTGGCGAACACACTGTGGCGTTCGATTAGCCTCATTTCGAGGCCTCCCTTGGTGTAACACTGGTGTATTCAGGGAAGCTAATCGAACGCACCGTATAAGGTCTTTGCGGACACGCAGAACGCGTGCAAGAACCCGCTTGGAAAACGTGTTTTGAGTAGGAGCTGTCCGTCTTTGAGTTTATGGGGCGGATAAATTAGTTACACGTACTCAGCTTACTCCTCGTCATATGCGCATTTTACTTGCGCGCCTCATGGCGTGCCTGTGTTTGTTTGCCTGTGCCGTTGATTTCCATTATCCGGTTCGTAAGTGACTTCGTCACAAAGGCGGAAGCGTCACGATTTCCAGGCTCTCATTAATTAAAACAATCGCTGGAGTTACGCGTTAACTTCCAGTTTCATGGTTCCATGTAAACGGCGATCAATGCATGTAGGCCTAACCCTACGAACTGGATAGACTGGATAGGACATCACGAAACGCGTCCCGCGTATGCGTATTTTCAGGAGGGTGAATAACGAGCGTTGTGACTTTCGTTGCGTGTACTTTCGGAGTTTTTCAAAAACTGGTTGAGGTTTTTATGCTTCAATAGTCAGATTTCGAAGAAAAACTGAATTCTGCACTTGGAATGGATAAATTTGGAAAGAATAATGGTTAGGGTGTACGCAGCAGTATTACCGAAGATCAACGTCAAGTTGGAAGAAGGAACAGAAGGAAAATTTTAGTTTCACAAAGTTTCTCAAGTTATACTTTATAATGCTTAACTTTAAGCCTATAATTAAAGGCCAAGTAAGAAATTTATGACAGTCTATCTAGCCTATCAGGCTTTGTATATGAAACTTCACTATCTCGAAGTTGGGACCGTCTGAAATGTTACTTCTTGGCAAAAGTGGTTTCAAAAACTGAATGACTAATTTGTCATTTATTTTCCCCAGATTTCATCGGAAAAATATCCAAGGCAGCCATGATTTGCGTTTGTCTGATCTAAAGACGCCCTGGACCGAAATCGTGTGACAGACGATGTGATAGGAGTGACACAATTCTTCTTCGGGGCAGAGATTAAAGCAAAGTGAGAAGCAGAGAGCTGACGCTTCTGTTGAATGAAGTTACAAACAAGGGAATTCAAAGTCAACGCAATGACAGAAAATTTGTCTACATAGCAAAATTATTCGTTCTCTGTTAAAACTGACTTTTTATGCCGGAAAGTAGTTGCTAAATGTAAATCTTTAAGTCACATTGTGAACTCAACTTTTTAAGCTGATTAATAAGTGTCTGTTTTAAAAACGGCAGTAAGTTAGTTTGGTCACTCATTTAAAGCTGCGCTCACTTTGTGCTCAAAAAAACGATTCTCACACTTCCGTAGGCCGCATGCCTCAATATATGAAAGGAATTTTATTAAGTACATTTTTCCTAAGAGTGTATAAAATTAAAATCATTTTATTGATGATTTTTTTCAGAGTTGGCTCATCGAAACAAACAAAACCTATTGCATATCATGGAGGAATTCTCAAAGTTTTACACACTGAACAAATCACGATTGAAGCGACCCAAAGTGAAAATATTGCCAAAGCGAGACCGTAGACAATAGGTGTAAAAAATGAATTAAAAACAAACACACACAAAAACAGGTTAACATTGTCACTTTCGAGTGGGGTAGTTAATAAGAAAATGCTCAGTTATTTCCGGAAATGATATTCTTGCATTTTCGGTTTATTTTTGGCTTGTTTTCGGGAGGGAGGCCGAGGGCTTAGCCATCATCCCATGAGAAAAAAGGTTATGTTGACCAGAAATGCACAGCATACAGCACTGCGCATTACCCCCCTGAAACGCCGCCATTGTTCGGCCGCGCATTTTGTGCATAGGCAATGCGCGATGACCTATTCTGGACCAGTCTATATAATGGAGATCAATGGTCTGTGCTATGCGGTGAGTACCAAAAAACAAACAAACAAACTAACTAACTAACAAACTAACTAAATAACTAACAAAACACGCCCTCTTTTGTTCCGCTCGGGGCGGATTGTGAAACGCCCGTATTGAACAGTGGCGTCTGCACGTGAAACCTGGTCTGTGACAATTAGGCAACAGTCATATCCAACTTTTTATCAAGTTGGTAGCGTGGCCGAGCGGTCTAAGGCGCTGGTTTAAGGCACCAGTCATTTCGATGGCGTGGGTTCGAATCCCACCGCTGCCAAGGTTTTATTTTCCTGAAATGGACCTTATTCACAAGAAAGCTATTTGGGTATGTGCCCGGAATCTATCTATGGGGGTGGTGCCAAACTATTTTGGGTCCCATGACTCACTCCATTTTTTATGTAGCTTCAAACATTTTGACATAATTAATCACAAATTTAAATTATTCATTATCATAAATGATATTTATTTATGATGAACATGAACTATTGCTTTCATTATATAATATTCACAGGTTCTCAAAACGAACAAATTTTCACAGACCTGTATTCAACAAAAGGTCTATCATAAATTCCAATACTTTGGAGCTACATCTAGGCCACTACGCGATAGGATATATCCCACCAGCCAGTTCTTCTTAGACGGCCGGCCTGCCAGGTGGGGGGGGGGCTCTAGTTAGAGCAGATCATACGAACACACATGGAAAGTGAATTGAACGCACCCTTCCTTTCCTTGTTTATTTTTTGCCGTGCAGAATGTAGCATCATGATCAGGGGCCTACAAGTCAAACTGAATAAATTCATTTGGTGCATTCCCCAGGATAATTTATCTTGGTGTCTTGAGTAACTCCGTTCAGTTGTGTGACTTATGATTCTCCAAGCCTAATCCAGCTTAAATCCCCAAACATACAATCATTACATGGGCTTTTTCTGCGAGACATTTACTTCCGCATGTCCCTCTCACGAATTCACATAACTCCCCTTGCAAACTTAATAGAGCAGTCGAGCGTCTACCAGAGTCATCAAAGGTCGAGTTCGTACCCACAATGCAATTGAAATACACGTTTGCTTTCAAGATCAGATAAATTAAACCATTTTCAATCTGTACATTATAAATATGAATCATTATTCTAAAATAATTTTAGTCAAAAAGTTAGATTTAATTACAATATAATTGAATTTTATTTTCTTTTAGTTGCAGAGTTTGTAGAACTGTGGACTATGGTAATGATCGGCCATGTTAACACTACTTCCTTTATCGGGAGTTAGCTGGGAATAGCAACTCTAAGCGATTGATTTTTCACGCTTTTCTCCCGATCGCCAAATTAGTTTTGAGAACTGAGCTTCACAATGGCTGCTAGACTACCTGCATGTGTTATAGACCCTGGGACGGGGTGAGTTGACCAATATTGATGTTAAAACTCAATGCGATCTGGAGACACTGTGCCAGGGCGTTTTCCAGTCATCGTGTATAAAGTTTATGGGGGCGTGCAGTACACGCCTGTGCACTCTGTGAATCGTGTGCAGTTTACTTCCTGTTCGGGAGGGTGTCGCTTCTATTCCTTTTTATGGAAATGATGCACAAAAATTTGACTATTTCTCATGTTATTCAACCTTTGTGCTGATCAGTGATTGCAACTATTTGGATGAAATATTGTATAAAAGTCATTTCTATTCACAGTGACCATGTAGCCCCACTAGTGTGGCACGCACTCTCACTCCCGATCCATCCTTAGCCACACATCCGTATACGCAATTTCGTGTTGACGTATTGAACATTTTTGGTGCACCCACTTATCATCGTGGGCGCAATTTCTTTTGCACACGAAAATGATTCTTGACCTTTCCGCTTTCTAAAAACCATTTATTGAATGATTTCACTCACGTTATTCAGGTATTTTCCAGTCTTTTTGCCTTTATCCATTCAATCTCACAGGCTCACTCTCACAGTCGCCATCTTTAAAATAAAGTCGTTGAACGTTATGTCACTTGACCCCTCATCGTCTCGACAGCTGTTCCATGTCAAGACATATGTAATACACGGACTGGTCGATAAGATACTACATGTACCAAGGGCTCTTCCGAAACTTTGGCAGCAGTTTAGATGTCTTGACAAATCATGGCATATTATTGGCTGGCTTGCAATGTCATGCTGGCTGGTGGGCACTATGCTATTCAATCCCAACTGAAACCGATTGCATGTGCAGTAACATAAGGAGTCTGGATTTTATGGAGTCAAATTTTCAAGGGGCACCTACCTATCAGGGAGCTTGAGGATAGTCTGATGCCCTGACATCTACAGTTATCTTGCAATGTACTGTGCGCTACAGCCCAGTCTAATGTGTGCAGGGCAAGCATAGTTATTCACTAACGATGTGTGGTGTGCACCAACATGCCTTGCGTACCTTGGCTGTTAGATTCTGTAATCCAACGTAACACAACTGATCCTAAGAATGGTTTCAACATCATCATCTTTGAAGAGTTCCAGAAAGCAACCTTTCAAAACCCAGCTGGGAGCAAAATAGCACATTCTGACAGCGTCATGCAGAAAAATACTGCTTTCTCTAGCAGAATACTGATTTTCCGCCTTCAGAATACTGAAAGCTGAGTTAAAGGTTTGCCTCTCTGTTTGAAATGCAAATAAATATTCTACAACCTAATTATGGAATAGTATGTTGCTTATCAGAAATTTCTTACTGTAAACACAGGTATACAAAGATGGGCTTTGCTGGGAATACTGAGCCACAGTTTATTATTCCGTCAGGTAGGTATCCAGTTTTCATGCTCTTATTCAGTTTAAAAAATGTTTGCTTCTGTTTTTTTAAGGAACCAGCTTATTTTCTGAACAGTAATGTTTAGCTAAATGTACATGAACTAGATTTAGATGAAAGCCACCTGAGAAAACTAGGGATGCGAATTGTAGATTGAACAAAAAATCACTGAAAGCAGCATCTACTTAAAGACTTTCATTGTTTTCATGTAAATTTAGTAATCACTGAAGACCAGAATGGTAATGACTCTAGTCAATGACTCAACTCAAGTCTGAATTGAGTCACAGTTTTGGTAACTCAACTCGATTGCCAGTGGATAAATGACTTGACTCAAGTTACTGTGAACAGATGACTCAGCTTGACTTTAGTCCCTCATCAGAAGACCTGACTCAAGTGAAAGTTAATAAGACTCAAGTCCAAAACATAAAAGCAAATGTCTTTGCAAAATTCAGTTATTTGGAGTGATTTACAGAGCTGGTTTATAATGTTCATGTTATGTGTTATTGTCAAGAGTAAGTATTGTCAGAGGTAAATTTAAAAAATACAAAAGTGATTTTTCTCTCTTTTTTATTCATAGCTTTGTTTTCAAATATTGGTGACTCAAATTGACTCAAGCTAAATATTTGACTCAACTCCACTTGACTTTTTTGCCTAATGACTCGACTCGACTCACTACGTTGCAAGGACATCTCGAGTCACAAAATTAGTGACTCATTACAACTCTGCTAACAATATGACCAGAATGGTTTGGGTCTTGGAGTGCATGGTTAGGAGTAGTTTGATTTCATCTTTGCTTGTAATAGAAAGTAAGTTGTACTTTATCTCAAATAGGGTACATGTATTTACTCCAATTTCCATAACAACAAAAGATTTAAAAATATTCTGTTGAGGTAAATTTGATTAAGATACATGTAAGTAAAGAGCTACACTTATTAAGTCAAGAACTACTAGTAAGCAAGCTTTTTGTAGTCGGATAAAAGTAGCATTACCTATGACATGAAACTCTTAAATACTCTAAATCAATGTAGCTATGCTGACTTACAGTATGCAATTTGTCAGCATCTCTATTTGCAGCTAGTTACTAAATACGAAGCTCATATCGTTCATTTTTTTGTAGCTATTGCCATCAAGGAGACAGCCAAGGTAGGCGAGCAATCACAACGCAGATTAGCAAGAGGAGTTGACGATCTGGACTTCTTCATTGGTGATGAGGCAGTCGACAAGCCAAATTATGCATGCAAGGTCAGTCATGAAGAGGCAAGCCCCAGCTCAAAGTATGGATGAGATTGTCCCTGGACCCACACTGACCCGCCCTCCCCCCAATTTCATAAGTGTTTCCATTGGAACCGTTGTTGTTGTGCCTTTTTTTCTTTGCTGGAACTTTGAAATGTCAAGTTTGTAGGTAATGTTTCTCCCATGAAGGGCATGAAAATATTGCTAATGCACACATCACATCGTGCTCTTTTGTACAATTTCTAAACCGTTCAATGTTCCTGCTTATAGCAAATAAAGTGTGGCATCAGTGTGTTCAATTTGCTTTGACGTTCAATCATATGTTATTACCATGATGTAATATGATAGTTGTTGACTGATGCAGTGTGTGTCATGGATGTTTTTACGCCCTTCAGACCCAGGGCCCCCTCAGCTTTGCTTAGGGTGCTGTGCATTCCCCAAGTACCCCCACAAGCAGAGTTCTTGCTGAAGTACAAGTGACCAGTGACTGAGGGATATTTGTGGGATGTTGGTGGCATTGCTACAAAGGTTAAAATGATTGAATTTTGATGCAGTTGCTGGCCTAACATTTCATGATAAGGCCAGTGCATGCATGATTGCCACACCTAACAATTAAATTTTGCACCTTAATACATGAACTCTCCTTGATGACTATTAACTGTCTCAAAGGCTTCAACGTTCAGTGTCCATCGATGTCCAGTGTCCTTTAGTGTCCAGCGTTCACCATTGTGCAACTGACTATAAACCACCTTGCACAGAGGCACTTTTGCTCTGGTATGAAGTGTCACTTTGACCAATCTCCTTTCTTTGTCCCCTTTTATTTTAGTACCCTGTGCGTCATGGTATTGTCGAGGATTGGGATCTCATGGAAAGATTTCTCGAACAAACCATCTTCAAGTATCTCAGGGCTGAACCTGAAGATCACTACTTTCTTATGGTAAATCAACTGAATCATTGACATACGCTTAAACAAACCAAGATGTAGATACCGTCTTACAAAAGAGTTTTAATGATTTTTTCGTAATCACAACTGATTTCATTTTACTCTCGCTTCTCCAAACAATTCCTTGGCAAATTATTTGTTGATGGGATTCTTTACATTTGCCACACGAAGACTGAAACATACTCATTTTTGCATTTGGAATATGTCCTCTGCCGAACAGTGCAAGAAATGTTCTACCAAAGTGAATGCATTTTGTTCTGCTGTTGAGCGTTGCTCCCTTGGAAACCACAATATGTTTTCCATCTTTTTTTCTCACAGACGGAACCCCCACTGAATACTCCAGAGAACCGTGAATACACCGCAGAAATCATGTTTGAAACTTTCAATGTTCCAGGATTATATATCGCCGTACAGGTAATGCAAATGTAGAGAAGTCAGAGAAATTGGATTGTACAACTTCCATCTATTTCATTCTTGTAGCAAGAGACGACAGAGAATTCGTGTTATTTTTTGCACTGCTGTGCACTGCTCAGGATATCCTGAATTATGTCACACATACCTCCTACTAAGCACATCCTTGGGAGTGTGGATTGTCTATGTGCCACATAGAAGTCACATATAGTACCTGTTGATGTGAATTGTGTAGGTTTCTGAAGAAGCCAGGGCCTAAATTCATAGCACTGTTCAGCACCTGATTTTATGCAAACACAGGTTCCATGTATTTCAAGGAAATTGTAAGCAGTAAGCACGGTAAAAGGCATGCTTACATTGGAGGAAAAATTTGTTTAACATTTTTACAAAGCAGTGGAAATCTCTGTGCACGCTAAACTGTAAGCACAACCAGGCCAAGCACCAGCAAGAAGTAGTGCTTATGGTTAGCAAATTTATCTGCTATGGCACGACGTTTCTGCTAACTGTTAAGCAGCTCCGTGAAATTGGGCCCAGATAGTGTGATCCGAGTACTTGGGCATGTGATTATCAGTAGAAATTTGACATTTGGAGAAAAAATGTGGAAAAAGTGTCCCAACTACTTGCGAAAGAATTCATAATTGAATCTGAATTCTTTGGAAAACATGTCCACGTTTTGCATTCATGCAGTGTTGTGTCTAAGCGTCTTCCTTCTCACTGAAAACACTCATCCAACATAGATGGGCCTTGGAATGAACATTTGATTCCAAGTGATTTGATTCCAATCTCCTTATATTTTTATATAACAATGAACTGCAATAGAGCAGCGTGGTCATAAAGTCCATTACAAATCCCTGCAAGTCCATCACAAGTCATTCAGTCTTCAGCCATGGTACAAACTGTTCAAGTGAATGGTGACAAAAGCATTCCGTTATCATTGTTCACCCACGACTGGTCTTGAGAAAGGACTTTTGACTGGACTTGTGAAGGGACTTATAAAAGGACGTGATTGATTGGACTTCAACACTGCAGCATTGGTTCCAAGCCACATTATACAAAGCCATTCACCAATTTTCCTGAGAGGCATATTTACACCCAGAGTGCATCAGCTAACTGATGCTTTGTCTCTCATGCAGGCCGTGTTAGCTCTGGCCGCATCCTGGACATCGCGGCAGGTTGGGGAGCGTACCTTGACGGGCACTGTCATCGACAGCGGAGACGGAGTCACCCACGTCATCCCTGTGGTATGTCAGAGGAGGAAATAAGTCCATAACGAAGCTTCCTGATTGTCGCAGATGCTGTTTCATTTTGCAATGCAGAAAAAGCTGATGTTGGAGACATGAATCTTTCTTCGTGTCATGACATAAAAGCAGTCCCATTTGTGTATGGAAACAGATAATTATTTGTTTATATAGTTTATTGCCGAAGAGTATACATTTTGCCATTTGCAGTGAGGATTCAGTAATTTCTGACCTTTTTGAACATGTGCAATTCAGGCTTTTTATGTATAAGTCATGATCTTGAGGGCTTTTGAATAAATTTGTGAATGTGGTAATAAGCGTAGATACACCTGATGATCAGCTGAGGGACTGTATATGTAAGAGGTTGACCATAAAGTTGGCAGGTGGCCTGTACAGAGATGAAATCCATCGAAGTCCATCCATGGTTATTTGTTGATGCAGACTATTTCTCATCTTAAACCTCCTGACAGGCCGAAGGTTACGTTATCGGCAGTTGTATCAAGCACATTCCCATTGCTGGTAGGGACATCACATTCTTTATACAGCAGCTGCTCCGTGAGCGAGAGACTGGTATCCCGCCAGAACAATCTCTAGAGACGGCTAAAGCAATCAAGGTAACTCTGGGCCTCTTAAACCGCTAACCCCAAGCTAACGAACCTAGTTGAGGTTAGCTTTTTTTCAAAGGTGGTAGTCATATTACTTTTGTAATCAAAGCACACATTGATAATTCAGACTGATGGAGGGTAAGCTAAATGTGTACTGTGTAAACTTATCCAGTTCATTAGTGTGACATCACTTCAGTTTAAACCACGCCCACTGCACATGCACTGCACATAGAGTTGCATGCATTAATTGCCGTTTCCACGGAAGCGTTAGTTATTGTGCAACTTCGGTGATCGTCCAATGGGAGCCTGCAAATTGTAGCGCGCCTGCCTGTGTGACGAAGTCATTTACGAACCAGATAGGAGATCCGTGTAGTGTATTGAGTATGTCACAAACCTACATAAAATGACGCCCTGTCTGATAAACCAACCATACATATTCATTCACATGTGAGCCCTCTGCATTAAACAGTTTCACTCCTTCCAAGACTTAAAAAGTAGTAAAAAGTCAGAAAAATGTCAAGTCCCTTTGTTCTTTTAACTCACAGGCTTGGTTGCAAGGTACACTTTTTTCAAATCAGACCAGAATACAAAGTTTTGTTGCATATTAACTGAGTAATGTACTTGTCCTCTTTGCACAGGAACGATGGGGCTACATCTGCCCAGACATAGTTAAGGAGTTCAACAAGTATGACAATGACCCGGGCAAGTGGATGAAGAAATACGACGGGGTCAATGCCATCACCAAGAAGCCTTTCTCTGTGGATGTCGGATACGAACGTTTCCTGGGACCAGAGATATTCTTCCATCCAGAGGTTGGTTCAAATTTATATGCAGCTCAGTTACAACAGCCTCAGAGGGGATGTTATCTGAAAGATTTGTTCTGACCAGGGACATCTGACCAAACCTAGACTGGGCATTCCCCAGTCATCGTGTACAAGCAAAAATGAGGCCTGTTTCCAAGTCTCCCTTTTGAATTGTAATTCTTCTACACGGAACCAGACGCAGTACAGACGCACCAAACAGGACTACACGATTTTATCATTCTTAGTGAAGAGGAAACGGACATCCATTTTGTAGTGTCATGTCCAGTCTAGGTATTGTTCAGATATTTATGGTCTCAATAAAGTGCGTGTGGACTGCAGTAAGGGAAATTGAATGGACTTTGTGCATAAGTGCGCCCTCACTGGTAAAAGAGAGATACTGCGCAGACATTTTAATGAAAATTATGACACACATCACAAAAGTTACGCACTGCAAAAGTCCATGCTTGCACAACAGATTTTGGTTTAACTTTATATGCAGTCATTTTCAGAAGCATAAGTTTCTGACTAGATCAGAAATGTACGTAATGAGACACAACAAGAAGGCCTGGTTCCTCAGTGAAACAGATTGAGCATTGGGCCTAGTATGAAGACTGAGACAGACTCGGGATACGTGTAGCTTACAACACAACCTTGATTTACTGTTGACTCACAACTGTCATAGGCAAAAGCCAGAGAGACAAATCTCCCCATTACATGAAATATCAAAGTAGTGAGCCTCATCAATAAGTAGAGTTTTCCTACACATGCATGTATTGTACATACACAGACTGTACATGTGTGTCGTTGCAGTCATTTTGCGCAGCTTGTGTGGAATTACATAAGGTTTATCATATTACCTGTAGCGATTACATTTACATTCCGCTTGTTAACCTCAAATGTTATGCACCCAACCAGTTGAGCTGGGGCCACCAGAGGACAGTATCATTACACCAATTTCACTACCATCGTGGAAAAGAAATGTTTTTCATGCTATTTAACTTCTTTCTAACAGTTCAGCAACCCTGACTTCACAACCCCAATCTCTGAGACAGTGGACATGGTCATCCAGAATTGCCCTATTGACGTCAGGAGACCTTTGTACAAGGTCAGTGAAAAATGTTTTTGAGAAATGTGTTTAGTATTCCTATATGAACTTTACTGAATAAGGAATTTCCTGGCAAACATCTGTCTTGTTCTGGGGTAAAATGACATTAGTTTCTGTATGTACATTGACGACAAGACTCTTCTACTTCAGAAATCAATTTTACGTTTTTGCACCCAGACATACATGCTCTATTAAAAGAAATTTGCCCCATGATCACTAGCTGGGAAATGTCATCACAAACAGTCTTCATGATGAAGCTCGTTACTTTACAACTTACACTTCTTTTTTGGGGGAGGGGGAATGTACTTTCAAGGGTAGATTTCTGCAGGAAATATCTGCAATCCTTACGTACATTCTCCAAAAGCCTCCAAGGGAATATGGAGGATGTTGGAGGATTGAGGCTGCATGGCAAAAATATATGGCTGATCCATTGGTGTCGTGGTCTTGGGCTGAGCTCGTGTTGTTTATAAATGCTCTGCCATGCTAAAATTCAGGCCAGGATTATACATGAATCATCCACACTGCTCCAGGATACCATTTGCACTGTCATGACATAATGTCAGGAACTGCCAGAGGATTTTGAAGGGTTTAAGGCAGTGGTCACTCCTTCAAGGAACATGTTCAAGAAGTAAAAGAGGATTTCGGAAGATTGAGGTTGCATCCTAGCACAAAAAGCAATGGAATTAGGGTTAAAGTTTACACAGAAATAGTCCTGTGTCTCCTGATCAGCTGGGAACCAGTGAGAAGCAGTGTACCAGGGCTTGCAAAATTTTTAAAAATGTAGTTGCCCTTCGGGCAGGGGAGTCTAAAATCTGGGTGCCGGAACTTCATTTTCAGTTGCCGGACAAGGCAGTTTTAGCCACACGTGGTCTCCAAGCTTTCAGTAATTACAGTCATTTTCCTAGTTCCCGATCGCTTGAAACGAATAGGCCTATACCACCTTTTTGCTATTGCTTTGCAGCATTACACGCTAAGACGACTTCTTTTTTGAAAGGTAAAATGAAAGTCTTGCAGTACAAATTTTACTCCCAGAAAATTTCAAGAAAAGGAATTCTGGCTAAATTTCCAATTCGCGCTTCGACGTTTGTTGATGGTTTGTCAAAAATCCCGGGAGCACAAACAAATCAACACCGGAAAAAATTACAGGTCGGTAGGTAGAACGTTTTTCCTAGTTTCAGATCGCGCATGCAAGTACATGTGCAAACGTCGTGAACTCAACTACACGTGCGTAACAGATTTGTACATGACGTAATGGGTTCGTCAACTTTGCGGCGTGGGGGGATTTGTGGTCGACGGCTCGCTGAGCAGCAAAGTCAAGTCCAAAGTCATGCAGGCTATCCATGTTGATGCACTGAAACTCTAATATATAAACTAATCCCCTTTAAAATAAGACTTGCTTTACTAGAAAATGTGCTTGTTACAATGGTTTTGGCAGAGAAATGGGTTTACGCTTGACTACTTTTTATGTGTAAAGAAATTTTTGAAGCAATCCAGAACTGGCTTAACCGATCCAGAAGTGGGAAAAGTGTCGTCGTCACTGTTGTCAATCTCGTAAGACAAATTAAAAGCTCAAAAATTTGAAAATCTACGTGGAGGCCTACAACGTAGATCTCTGACCCCATTTCATTGGAATTTGATGATAATTGAGCTGTAATATGACTATAGTCTTAGCGATCCGGAACAGGGAAAAGGACCGAATACAGACACGGCTGCGTTGTTCATGCCAACAATTCGACTGTACGTACCACGGTTCACCTACCCGAACATGTAGAGTCGTGCAACATCAAGGCAGTCTTTTTTTGCAATCTTTTTTCGGTGCACGGTGCTGAAATGTCCAAAACGCCGGGCAAAAAATATGTTGCCGAAAACAGGTGCTTGCCCATCGAGCTGGCAGGCTGGAACATTTGGTTGCCGGACAAAATATTTTGGTTGTCCGGGACGTCAGACTACCGATTCTGTGAGCCCTGGTGTACTCCGTAGAGCAATTTGCTGCTTTTTTGTGTAACAGCTTCACAAATGAAACCAGGACGAAAGATTCATTCTTTTGTCTGATCCCTTCCTCTAGAATATTGTTCTGTCTGGAGGTTCCACCATGTTCCGAGACTTTGGACGCAGGCTACAGAGGGATGTGAAGCGAACCGTTGATGCCCGTCTGAAACTCAGTGAGGAGCTCAGTGGTGGAAGGATTAAGGTTTGTTCACTTCTGAACAACTCGCCAGCGGTATTCTTCCACAACAAATTTATTGCACAAGTTTCACCCTGAAACTTTCTGTACAATTCCAGATATCTCGAGTAGTCTTTTGTCAGCCACCTTGTTCTTGTTTCCACAGCCAAAACCCATTGAGACGCAGGTTATCAGCCACCACATGCAGCGCTACGCCGTCTGGTTTGGAGGTAGTATGCTAGCATCAACGGTAAGTTGCACATTATGTGACCCAGTCAAAATTGTCCCATGTGAAGGGTTCAAGAGATCTCATCACACATTCCCAAGTTCTTGGACTTGGTTCTTTTCAGAACTGGTTTATTTTTCCCCAATCCTTCCCTTCAAATTTTATGAGTTGATGAAGTCTAAATCTGGCGTTAGCAGTGTGTACAAACACCCAATTCAAAGCCTCTCTTTCTTTGAAAATGAAACTCAGTTAATATGCTGACTCGCACAAATCACATATATTTTGGGTAGGATATTTCATGGGTAGGATAAAAGTTCAAGAGTGTTTCAGTGGAAAGATTCTAATCTGACATTCTGTAATTTTTTTGTTACAGCCTGAATTCTACCAAGTATGCCACACAAAGTCCGATTACGACGAGCATGGACCTAGCATTTGCCGACATAACCCTGTTTTTGGCGTGATGTCGTAGATAGGCGACTACCAAATGGTGATAAAGTGTTTTTTGTCTCTCCTTGGGTGGGTGGTACCAGAAAATCCTTTTACAGATAAACACTGTGAAACATATATATGCAGCATAGCCAGTATGAGCCAACTGCATTCCAGACCATTTTCGTTGGGTGACAGGACAGTTTTTTCGCTGCCTTTCTCAAGCCTTTGATTTATTTTCAAGAATAGTTAAATGGCAGGAAGTAGCTTGAAAGTGTTCGAATAGTTGTGAAGTTGGTTTCTAAAGAGTTCCATATCTAAAAGAAGAAAATCTCTCTGGGGGTCTATTTACAAAATTGCCTAGTTACATGTACATTGCTTAGTTCCCTGAGGCATTTCAGAGAAGGAAGAGCATGGTTATGCGTTCATGGTACCACCTACACCATAGCAAACGTTTATATTTTGAGCAAATTATTTCAATGCCTTTCTTGAAAGTAAGTGTAGATTTAGCGAATACCTAATCCCCGTTAAAAATAACATCCTGAGATGTGCAGTTTATGATACGCTTAAATAAAACTTTATAAGAATGAAGCATTTTTTTGTAAAATGAACAAAATGCCTTTGACTAGTGAACTAAACTGTAGAAGTCAAAGCAGTGAAGGGGCACGTATGCACATGATTAGAAATCCACACTGCGTTTACTTTTTTATTCAATTATTTCGGAAGTTTAAAGATTTCATGCATCGTGTGAAGGGCTGGTTTTGGCATACAAATTACAGTTCATGTGCACAGGACAGTACAGTTAAGAGTGGAAACAGGAATTGAATATTTGCATATTCCAACTGTAAATTCCTCTCATGAATATTAATACACTTTACTATTCATGGCAGGTTGACTGAAGGTTAAAGGTCATGCAAAAGTTCAAGATTGAAATTGTTTATTGCGTTTTGGTTGACTGTGTTACCAAATTACTAATCCAGAAGCATTAAACCAAAGCTTGGGATGTTTTTAGGGATGTTTTCTAAACAGCAACATTTTCTCTGTTCAGAAATAAAAACCTAAGTTTAGGACAGAATAATGGAATCATCTTTCTGATGCAAAGATGTCAGTTTTTTCCTTTTTGCCATAATGGATTATGAGTATCTGAAGCTATGAAAATAACAGAGATGTTTGCAAGAGCTAAGCTGTAACACCTAGTTTTGACAGTGACTGTACCAATGGAACTTTTTATTTTTGTCTTCATTTAAAAAGGCTTCTTAGAGAGCCCATAGGGTATTTTTGTTAAAGTTAGATTCTGCTTGGGGAATATATCTTGAACGTTTAGTAGTTGTATTATCATGTAAGCTTTTTCCCCTTGTTGAATTTTTTTAGTCTGATACCCTGTGTCTTTGGAAGTGGTGTACTTTCCAGTACCGAAAGCCTCTTCACTGGTTTTACAATGATACCAGATGAACGAGAACCAGTCATCAATGAACCAATCACTGGTGGTCTTTCTGAAGAGCTATAAAAAGTCTCTGAAGCAAGGATTGTGCCCCGTCTTGCAGTTTTTAAATTTCCCAGCGTTTTACATGATCCATGCAACTTTCGTTTCCATACGTATTTAAGAGTGTTACCAAACAATCAATGATAATACCGATTAAGCAGATTTTTGTAAAATGTATGTGAAAATATAAATATTTCAATGCATTGATTTTGAAAACATGATTAGTTGGAAGGTTTTCTCTTGGGGAGTACTTACAGCTGTATAAAATGAAATAAAACATTTAACAAGAAAAATTATTGCCATTCTGTGCATGGTTATTGTGATTCTTTTTTTTTATACCTTGGGGGGTTTTCTCCTAAGGAAGCCATCCGTAAAAACCATTGAGACACTTGTTTCACCAGTCGCTGTCACTTGTTAGGTCCTCACTGGAATTGAAACAGTCATTTAATACTTTTGGGAATTTAGTCCATGAGTCACGATCAGTCTTGATTTGAAGACCAAGCTTTTAAAAGCATTTGTGCGATCCTGACTATTAACTTTCAACGCAGAATTGAAGACTTGTATATTAAGGTCGACGCATTTATGTCTGTTTAACTTCCTACCGCACGACACGATTTTGAGGTTTCTCTGCAATAATGTCTGACGGTAAAAGAAGTACGGTTCTTGCAGCCTTGCACCAAATAGGCCGTTATACAAGACAAACAACTTCGACGCCGACAGTGGTGTAAATTTGTGCCGGAAATTGGGGTGGGGTGGGGTATGACTTACCCGGTCATGAAAATTTGAAAAGCGGGCGGGGGGGGGTGACACCGTATGACTCTACATAGAGGTCGATGTTCATGATATTGATGTGCATCTGTAATACGTATTCAGAATGACATGGCTTTGTTTCCCCTTTTTGAGTGATATTTCATTGAACGCATTAGTCTTTAGAAAAATTCTTCACAATCCGCTTTAAGTATTTGCTCACCACAAAAAAGTGATGGGGAGGGTATATACCCCCGGCCCCATCCTCTAATGGGATTCACACCCATAGACGACGAAGGAAAAAATAGGAGAAAAGCCGGGAAACAAAGCAAAGGCGCGGTTAGCTGCTTGTATTAAAGTATTCTCGGTAAATAAGATACTCATTAGATCCAATCGGCAAAATTGTTTCAAACCTTGAACTGGACATGAGAACCATCGTCCTGAAGGGATCCAGCTGGGCTTGAACTTCTGGCGTGCATGATTTCCGTCGGTTGTCGGAGAAAGTGGACAGCTTCGGTCTGCTCGGCAATTTAGGTGATGCAGCAATCGGGGTAAGCGCCATGTCCCTCTCAGTCGTCGGGATGTGAGGAGTGGTCTTGGTCACCGTCAAGGAATTCCGTTCCTGCGGGATTCTTTCAGATTGAATCGACAGGTCAAAGTAAAATTCTTGGACTTACTTATATACTTCGCAACTCAAACTTAATGAAGCCGCGCCTTGAACTTCAAAAGCTAGGAAACTTTCTACCCAAGGTAATTCAGTCAAGACGGGTGATAAAAGAAAATCAACCTGTCTTTAGTCGATCCTCCAACATCACGAATCCCCGCCCTCTGTCTACACAGTCGACAGGATATATTCCTGGGAAGACTTCCAACCAACAGGAAAGAGCCTGATCCGCATTCTTCGCAAATGCTCCTGCGCAATTGGTTGTCAGGCCTGTCAATCATTGGCGATGTGTCTGAGATGGAGGCGCGCACTCTCTGCGGTCGTATCGGCTTCTTTAGCGTGGTGAAGGAGTCCACCAAGGCGTCTTTATTACCCGTCAACAGATGACGTTGTTTCCAAAGACCGCTGAGGATGGCAGGTGCACTGGATGTTGTCTTGGGTAAGCTCTGAACTTGCGCTTGAGGAATTGTTGCTGCTTTGTTTTCGGTTTCTCTGGCAACAACGCTTTTGAGTGGTTGCCTTTCATTTAGCTCTTCTGCAGCTGGGTGGGTGACTTGCACAATTCTTATATACCTGAAAACGGATATACGACTTACTCTCCTAATCTTAAATGTAAAACTATATTTAAAAAATATCATGAGAGCGAATAGAGCAGTAATTAGATATAAAACACGTTTTCGTCAACTGTTAAGACAGTTTTCCAAGGTGGTCTAAGTGACGCTGTTAGGCATAAGAGGGAAAGAATCAGATAAACATAAACTATAATTTATACATAAATAAAATTTTAGCTGTCGTGCTTCGTTTCGAGGAGAAGAATAGCCCTAGTAAGGAAATCTTCGAATGTTCTCCGTCATATTAGGTGCATTATTATCAGGTATTACTTTGAAAACAATTGCACATCTTCGTATCCCAATAATGCCCACCGCAGGTAATTTTGCGATCAGTGCTGACGCTTGTCCAAGATACAAAAAGAGATAGCATTTGATACCCTGGGGCAATGGGTGGATGGGATGATGATCCGGTTGTAGGCCTGTCTCCTTCGATGTAAGGTATTTGGCAGGGAAGACTTGTGATGCACGGTGCTGAGCTAGTGGTGAAAACACATGTAAAGATAAGTTAATAAGGTATAAATGTACTAACAAAAGCTAACGCCATCTCCATTATCTTATCAATTCGATCACTATCATCTATTCACTATGATCGACAGAATCACAGGAGCGTAGCAACCGGGGTGGGGTGCGCCCCCCCTTCCGCACTAATTTTAATGCCAGTCGGCACATGCAGCTTCGGTCGGCAAATGATTCCAAAATTTGTACATAAACGATATATACACCTACGTTGGCTCTCGGTATTTCCCCTAAAGTATGAATTGTAGCGTACCGCGGATTTCCATTTTCCGCTCTGAGTGAATTTTACACTACATGTGGTTGGCGAACAAGTTACAAGTCGGCAAAGTGACTCTTGAAGTCTGGCACCCACCCCCCCCCCAAAATGCCTTCGCTACGCCCCCGCAGCGTCATCTTCATCACCACCATCAGTGCAATCAACACTAGTGTCACCACCATACCAAAGAGTATCTAAATCATGAATACTTGGTAATGAGTTCAATTAACGTCTGCCCTGTCAACATCACGGTTTTCTTCACATTCGTCTATTGTTGTTGCATTCCTCTCTAAATCGATTAAAAAGTATCTAAACAGGTTTAGTCCAGCCGATAGATGTTAAGTGCATGCGATATTTTCATCTACCTACCTGATTTCATGCTGAGCAATTTGCGTGTAGAAAAGGAAATCTTTTGAATCCATGGTAAGTGCCTCCCGTAAACGTCGATGTTGTCTAAGTGGTGCAACGACATCAGAGAACATTGTTTCTGTAAACATGCATTATGCAGGAGCATGGTAGGCCTATTACAAGTGGGAGTTCCACGCGTTTTCTAAACGTAATTATTGTAGGATGCTAACTTTTCACAATTTAAGAAAGGAGGAATCTTGAGGGTAAAAATAGGAAGTCTTTGATTATTTCTAATTTCTTGGAGTACAGGAAAGGAAAGTTTTATAACTAGGCCTAGTAGGACAGCCTCTGTGTTGAACTCTGCGTTGAGTTATTCGACAGAAACAAACAGTAAATTACCTTAACTTGCACCACAAATCATGTTCAGACCAATGTGTACCTTTTTGATTGCCACAAGCCATAGATTACAAAAGCCCCGGACGTAACAGCAGCAAGTGACATAATGAAAACAAAGACTATGCCAACATCATTTGTAGAGGTTGAAGTCAGTCTTAGGCGCCTATGAAACTCTAAACCATCATGGCTAGAGTTCGTCTGCGTTGGGATGAGATGATGTCGGTAAATATCGTTGTCCATAACTATGTTAAAATGGGAAAAGAAAATGATACATGATAATGATAAATGAATCGCACGTACAGGTTGTGGTATGCCGTACATCGTGCTTTTTATTTTAGAGAGGACATGAATTCGGCTAAAATCATAACTTCACAGAACACTAAACTGAAAAAAATTATGTGCGTCTTAAAAACCCTACAGATTGGAAAACGAAAACCGAGAAGTAGGCAGTCTGCAAATAAAAAGAAAATGATACAGTGTATATGTTAAGTGCAAAATTTAATCAATCAATCATACATTTTCGTTCATTTCCGTGACATGACATGTAGCCTAATGCAATGACATCATAGGTAGCAAAATCGTAGTCCAGAAAAATTAAACAAACCAACCTTATGTGATTAGGCCCCGTCACAATACGAATTGTGGTATTTTACATTCACGCAGAAATGTTTGAAATAAAAACATACCAATCTCAAGCCTCTTGAAAGAATAGCAACACCTTGCAATTTATCTAATAAATGAACGAAACGAGAACAGTCTTCACTTAGTGCAACGAGTGCGTGTGGAAGCGCTTCGATGGAAAAAAGAATAGACGAAAAATTCTCACACACGCAAACAACGGTGCGCCCTCGCAGGTAGCGTAAAATAAAGAGGCAGATGCGCGTATGAGGAAAAAATCATAGCGTAAACGCCGGACCGTGGGTGCTGAAAATCATTTTTAACTGTAGGTTCTATATTTCTTTGCTCCAGTATTTGTGCACTAGCCTTTGATTCTCTCTTCAATTTCGACTTTTTTGAACTTGTGTAGTGTGCTACAGATTATCAGAGTAAAAACTATCCATCGTCCATGTCATCCGATCAATTTCTTAATAAAGTGAAGGCAACGGTGTACAAAAAATCTGCCATAATAATGATGCACAGCCTGTTGATATTTTTGGGTATAATAATAATGACAGTCAAGTGATATTATTTCCGAGAATAGTAGATCAAACATACAGTTAATTTCCTGTATAGGGCCATTTTAGGCCCAGTTTTATTTTAGGCTTATAGTTTTAACTTCAACGGAATTTTCCAAACAATGGGGAGTTTCCATAGAGCTATATTGATTTATTTATATATTGCTTTGCGGGATATTACGATTGCGTAACATCAACTACTAAGCTATATCTTCATCTTACTTAATCGGTGCATTATATCTAAAAGCGGTTTCGATGTCAGACGGAGACGAAACCCGATCGAGGAGACGCTTGCCAAAATCGACAAAATTAATGAGCTGGCCAAGATTTTGAGACACTGCAACTCAAGAGGGCGCTATGTATGATGAATATCGTATAAATTTGCATGCTAATGTACTGTATCCGCCACTAGTAGTACAGTATATTCCAGCACAGTGAGGTGAAGCAGTGTGACTGGCGACTAGCTGCTCTGTGGCCGTTTTTGAGCAACTTATTTCCTCTTTCCCATTTGATTAAGGGTTTTACCAAATACCCAAAATGTCAGTAGACCCTCTAAGAGAATACTGATATACATTTTGAGTGTATTTCAAAACTCGAATGGGAAAACTCCATCGTGGTCTGTGATCCATCTGCACCTCTGTTTGACAGTGCACGAAAATGGCCGTGTACATGTACAGCTGACAGACAGCTAGCCATTTCCTTGTAATTTCCCCCATAAATAACTGGTCTGAGAAGCGAACTGCGGAGTCCCTCTTGTTCTAAAGACCCTGTTGAGGTTATCGAGGATGGCGAATGAACCAAAAATCACATCAATCAAAGAACTACGACCGGGAATGAAAAACCTAAACATGGTTTTTATCGTTCTCGAAATAGGTACAGTATTCCATGACGTCACTGGACTGGTATTCCAATGAGACTGCGTCCTCCCTCTGAAAAACTTTCGACTCTGGATCATAGAGCCATGCTTAGTTACAGCTCTATCCTTTTGATGTATACAACAAAAGATAGAAAATTGAGAGAACACCATTGTTAATTAAAATGAGACTTATCAACCTGCAGTTACTAAATTATAAGATTGGGAATTTTGATTCAGTGGAAATTATTTCGCAGTGGAAGTTGAAACTTTTTCTCAGATGGGAGATAGAAAGTTGGATTGAAATTGGCATCTGCATTAGTAACTGCCTTTGTCACTGATGCAAGTTGCCTTTTTAACTTACAATCATATCCCAACTGCACTGATTCATGTGTTAAAGCTTTTCATGTTTCTGTATGCATCTTTCCTCATTTTAGATATTCATATTTCCTTTTTATTTATGAATTTGCAGGTACATCTTCGAAAACAAAAGATGGCCATGAGATCCGTTCGTGCAAGGTAGCTGATAAAACAGGTTGCATTAATATGTCTGCGTGGGATGAGCTAGGCCGTGTCATCCAAGCAGGTGACATGCTGAAATTAACAAAAGGGTAAAAAGTACTTTCAAATTGTCATCATTTTCAAAGCAAATTAATTCTTGGAAATATAAATTATGACAAATGAAGATGGAATTTGTAAAAAAAATTGTGCAAACTTGAATGTTCCAAGCAGTGAACTTTTTTCCCATTTGTCATTAGTTTCAAATGTTCACTTTATTAATTTTCTGTGTTTGTGTTTTAGATATGCATCCCTTTTCCGAGGTAGTTTAACACTATACACGGGAATTGGAGGAAAATTGCACAAGATAGGGGAGTAAGTATTTTTAATGATTCCATCAAAAAAAAAATTAGTTGAAGGAATTTTTCACATTTTACTCACAAAATTATCATTAACTTGGACTTTTTTCTTTCCCCGTAGCTTTTGTATGGTATTTTCCGAAATTCCCAATATGAGTGAGCCTAACGCTGAGTTTATCGCACAGCAAAAAGTAGTAAGTACCTTTACAATCTTGTTTTCAGAACTTACAAATGCAACTTGTTTTATATTTTCTTTTGAAATGATGAAAAATTGAGGCGAATCTTAGTTTATTAATTTTTGTACTTGAAGAATTTGCAAGAGCAACGAAGTAATTCTCCAACTGGGCCAGGAGCCAGTGATGGGAGGCCACCAAATAACGGAGGTATACGCATAAAATTCATTGTTCTTTGTTTCATGTAGGAATTTTACATTTAACAAACTTAATTTGCAGATAAACAAAATTGAAAACTTCTCCAAGAAAGTGGGAAAGTGGTTTACCTTTCCATCATGTTTCGATTTTGCTTGTGTTGGTTGTTCATACAATACAAAATATTTTACTTGAGGCCGGTGCGATGAACTAAATTCTGTTGAATGAATTCTTCTATTTACTGTTTTCCTAACAAGACTGGGCTTTAAGTTTTCTTTTTGTGCAGTTTATTATGACGAAATGTGTTTTGAAAAGTGTTGGAATTTTTCAAAATGAAGTAAAATGCAATTTGTTTGGCACAGAGATAAAGTAAATTCAGACTCTTAAAGGTATTGTTTTCTCCTGTATTATCAACCATCTAACTACAGACATGAAATACCCATTATATGTTTGTTAGATTTTCCAGTGGAGGGTATTTCTTCAGTTATTGTGTATTTTTATATTCATTTTTTTGGGACAGGACCAAGGATGGGGCCCAACGGCAACCCAAACCAGAAAAGTACATTCGAACAGCAGCCGCCAAGACCTCCCACCCCACCGATGGGCGTGAACTTTCCTCAACCCCACCCTAACCGCGGTGGAATGGGCCAGGGAGGTCCAAAGAATGGTATGGGGCCAGGCTTTCCCACTGATCAGAGAGGGGGGAGGGGAAGAAGAGGAAGATAACGATAGGTTCATCGTGGAAAAATAGCAGGTGGTTTAGCATGAACAAGTACATGCATTTTGTTGAGAGATGGAATGAAATGACCAATTTCTTTTGTGGCTGAAATCAATATTCTAACGTAGCTTTGTGAGATCATTAATAGAAGGAGAAATAAAGTTAAAATGTAGGAAATGGGAAAGTGTCCTGAAGGAATGAGCGTGAACTGATAAACGTTGTCAAAGTTGGCCCTTCAGTATAGGAAATCATGATATTGTGATGAATTACAGTAATTACATTAATTAGAGGACTCGTATTATTCTTTCTTATTCCTAGTTTATGATTCGTATATTTGTTGAATATACAATATTTACTTGTGCACCAGCCTCATTTGAACTCGATGTGTGGACTAGAATGATCATCTGTTGAAAATGAAAAAACTGCTGATTTTGTTTGCTACCAAATCAAATCTACAAAAGCAATCTTGCTGTTTGCAGTGTATTGTTTAAAGTCTAAAATGGCTTTGAGTGGAAATGAATTTCAATGCGAATATACGCTTCAAGCTAAAAACAGTGTAGCTTTATTTGAAAATTCTTTGTTTTTGAGATTAACTGGTACCCTGTTGATATGATATGTATGCCTATGACAGCCAGTGAACTGGCCTGTTGTTTGAATATTGCATAGACAACTTCCTTGTACATGTAACAGTTCGAGATTTCCACCCTAAACCCATGTATGTGCACAAATACACATGCCCCACAGATTTGCTCTGAGCATGTGCATGTTTTAGTGGTTTTCATATTTGTTAATATTTGTACATACATGTACATGCCAGGGATTTCATGGAAAATAAATGTATAATGTTGGTCATTCATCGTATGACAACCACTTTTTGCAGAGATGTTTGAATTTGGGGTGAAATAAAATAAAAACAAACAAACTGCTGCCTGGGTAATTATTTATGAAATGGACAAATTTCCTTTTGGGTGTGTGTGCGTGTGTGGTATATATTGGCTATAGATTACTTTTTAAAATACCAAAAATATGTTAGGAATTTGGAATGCATGTTCACAGCATAATTGAACTCTGCATTGAAACTACAATAAATGTAAATTTCTGTCTGCCTTTTAGACATGTATAGGCATATAAAGGTTGAAAAGAATGTACGATTTATGTATGGTGAAATTTTCCGTTTCATCTCCCAAATAAGAGTCTCTCTTCTGAAATAGTTTATATGGGCAATTTCCAACAGGCCCATTCTAAAGCGCTCGCCGTTTACGTACCAGGAGGAACAAAGTCTGGCATTACCGCTTGAATGCTAAAGCATGCATTAGCCGTCGCATTTATAAGAAACATCGAAATGTGAACTTGTTCCCTGTTCGCAGTAAGACATTTTCTTAAAAACAGTTGCTTGGCACCAGCCTAGGTATATTCTCGCGCCATGCGCCAGCATGCGTCAGTGACGTGCCAGCTCTCTTCCGAGATCAGAACTTCTGATCGTTGTTTTCCGACAACATGCCTCCCAAAAAACAGCAACAACCAAGCAAGAAAACGGTAGAAAAGAAAAAAGACAAGATAATAGAGGTGAGGAATTGTTACGTTACATGTTTTCATGAAATGATGAATCGAAATACCAATTTTTTGTTACAAGTATAGCCACTTTTTTGGTGGCAGGTCGATGATGTCACCCAAATTATTAGTTACAGACAGTGTATGACGTGTGCAGTGTCATGAAGGTATTTTTGATGGGTACACACGTGTTGCACAATCTGTTGGCAGTGGAGTGGTTCATGCGTGAACCAGTTCAGAATTCAGATCAGGAAAACAATGTCTGTGGAATTGTGAAGTAAAGAATCAAGTCAGATGATTCTAAATCAGCAGACATGGCAGATCAGTGCGGAAAATGTTTGTGTTTCTGAAGCTTTAGTAAAGCACATAATATTAATAATTATAGTAATAATTTATAAAGCGCAAGTTTCATATAGATATGTTCAAATGCACTGTACAATGAAGACATTAAGCGTTGAACAATGAATACATTTAAACACGGTTGAGCTGATGGCATACAAGGGCACCTCGGGCAGCTGCCAAACGACCCACATTCACCAACGGGGGAGACAGTAAGAAGCAGTTACAGTTTTTAAAGGTGGGAGGAAAACCCCAGAGGAATATTCTGGGTAAAACCCACGGAGTCAGGTAGGGACTAAAAACCCAATCCACATGTGGACCAGGCCGGGAATCGAACCCGGGACCACAGAGGTGGAAGATGAGGAAAGAACTACCTTGGCCAACCTGACAAGGTGCATAATCGATCAGATGATGTGTAAAAACATAAATAAAAACATGGACATGTGTGCTTGTTTTGATGGAATGACCAGGCTGATGAAGCTATTTGCACATTGCAGTATCAATGGCTACAGCCTTAGAGATACAGGCATAGCATGATTTCAACATTCTAGTTGGCATTACGTATTGCTAATCTATATCAAGTGGAGAAGTTTCAGATATCTGTCTGTGTATGATTCCTCATTAAAATAAAGCATGTGCCACTTTTCATGCATGTAAAAATGGACTTGGGTTCGAGTGCGACATCAGTAGAACTCAAATCCTGTGTTTACTGTCCTTAGATTTTTTTTCTTTTCTTTTTGTTCATTTGGTAGATTCATGCACAAAAATAAAGAGAGTCTGAGATCCATTCATTGCAGACTTACCTGGTTTCTGTTTTCAGCGAGGGAGATCGATGCATCAGTCTGTAGATGGTTGCAAAGTGCTTTAACTAAAGCTGTTGTGTCATTCCTCTTTTTTGAAAGAGTTCCATATATGGACAACACTGATTTTCCCTTAACCCCTTCGTGCTGGGACGCAGATAGAGACGCCGTAAAAATTGAGATCCTCAGCCCACTTTTCAGCTATTATTCTCGGCCCACGCTCGAGCGAACACGGTGAAAGAAGGCAGACCCTGGCTCTTGTATAAATGGTAATTGGTCTTTGTGCGTAGCCCAGAAATGAAAAGACTGAATTTGCATCATAATCACCAGCTTCACAATAGTCCCCACTTTGAAAAGAGGCAACAGGAATGTGGAAGCGTGAGTAGAGCCGCATGCCACCGAACAATGAGCCTTTTCACTGTGTAATTCAAAGCGTGCAGAGCACGCAGGGCCACAAACATAGAATCTGCGGTTTGGCAGGTGGCCTTCGTGGCCAAGCGAGGCTGGAATTCTTGGAGTCGGCTCTCAGGAAGAAATTCCCGTCGTCAAGGGGTTAAAATACTATACCGCGGAAAGTGATAACATGTCCTCAAAAGTGAAATTTGGCTGAGAAAATTCTGAAGCATTTACTTAGAAAGCATGTTTGTTTCAGACAAGTCATATAGGATTGTGCACAGGTCATCAAGTGTTGTCTGTAAATGAAACACTTTTCCCTTTTTTCTAATTCACAGTGGCTATTGTTACGGAAGTTGAGACAGATTTTTGTCTGCTTTCTTGCGCCAGTCGGGTGGATTGGAAACAGGAACCAGACCACTCTACAATGAATGGATTTTGGACTTCATTTCCTTTAAAAAATCCTCCGGGGATATAAATCTGCCTCCCAACCCACCCCCCCAAAAAGAAAAACATGTATGAAAGTAAACATGCGATCTGATTGAGAAAATAAAGAAATAAAGGAGGGAAACAAAATTTGGAAATAAAATTCCATGATGAATAGTTTCTATCCAAGCGCATCAGAATTGTTAAATGTTCTTGATATTTTAAGGGTACCTGGTTCTGACACAGAACAGGTACCCGGTTCCAAAAATACCCATAAACGCACCCCCCTTAACGTTGGATTTACAAATGTTGACCTTAGGTGGGTATTTGTTTGCAACATTTCTTACTGCATCATGGTTTTTTTAAAACTCTGAGACTCTGCTGTGGAGCAATTTTTTCTATGATGCTCAGCCATGACCGATGGCCATTTGAGGGTGATAAGCAAACTTAAGGTCCCCCCAAATTAAATAGTTCTACTTCCTCTGGCCTGACTGGTCCTCTTTTTTCTGCTTTGTATTAATTAAAAATCTGCTTAGTATCTTTTCATTCTTCAAACACATCTCTCAACAACCTTCCTACATAAATAAATGTTTTTTCTCGACCAATTGACCCTGATTTTGAAAAGCATGTAATGAGAAGCAGAAGTTTGTTCTTTGTCTAACCTGTGTAGATGACATACCGGTAGTTTGAGTCTTTTTGTCAACAATTGTTGTCTGTGGTTACAATACAGGAAATGTGCAGGTGTGTGAGTTTGGGTGCGTGTGTGTACATGCCATCGGGCGTGAATATGTTCAATTTGTTGAAGTAAATATTAAGTAATGCACTCATCTCAGAAAATTATGTGTACTTTGCAAGGCAGCCTAACCATAGGCTGGACCTTTGTACAGAGAAAATGACAGAATTGTTCTTTTTATTATAGGATAAGACTTTCGGTCTGAAGAACAAGAAGGGTGCTAAGACACAGAACTACATCAAGACAGTCACCAACCAGGTCAAATATGGCAATCAGAAAGCCAAGGTAATTGCTTTAGCGTTCTCTCTACCATCCTTTCAATTCCCTGCTCCAATTCCTCTCGCAGTACCCCTTCTACTAACAAAATCTTGAGAACAATTAAAAGTAGCAATAAATAAAACGCGTTTCATGCACACTGGTTGTAGACAACTGCGGTTCATACATTGAACGGTGATCATGACTACTCCAGTTCTGTGACGTTCTGGTTGTTAAAAAGAGAATACAGGATGAAAGTTGCATGAAAGTGCCAATTTTCAAAGTGCATGTACTTGCATATAGGATGTCCCCTGACGACTTGTTAATAGTGAGAGACATGACTGAAGCACTGATATGCGATCATCCCCCGTGGTTTATTGTTGTCACTGATGTGTTAGTAACCAGTCACTGAAAGACGTTGACAATGTCACTGTAGAGTTCAAATGATCAGACTTTGATGTGGTCGCTGGCCTACACTGTAACTCTTCATGACTGGTCCGGTACATGGTGGATTATCACACCTAATAATTGTGTCTTTGAAGTGTATTTTGTGCACTTAGCATGTGAACTTTCCACCTGTGGACCTTCAGTGTCTGGTGTTCGACCCACTGCGACCCACTGTACACAGGCCTGTAATGGTTGTAAGCCTCCAAAGTGAATGTTACCAAAAACCGACTACTGGCTATATATATGTACTTTTTCCACCTTCTATGAGTTGTTTGACTTTGGTTCTGAAAAGTACGGGGGGCTTACATAAATGGCGTTTCTGCTACACAGCAGTGTCATTTGAATCATTACAGTGTCTATTTTACAGGGCTCTAAGTCTTGATTTGAAGCTCTCTCCAGCATCTAACCTCAACACTGACTGTGTTTTCCTTCTGTGGTAGGCTAAAGAGCAGCAAGAACAACTGGACAGAAAGTCCAAGAAGAAACAGGAGCAAGAGGAAATTAACATGCTCTTCAAGCCTGTCACTGCCCAACAGAAAGTTGCAAAGGGTAGGTTTCTTAATTTGCAGTTGGCAAAGCTTGCTCTCCTGATTTTTAGTTGCTTTTTTAATGGCAACATCCAAGGATGAGAGTAAAAGGAAAAGAAAGAGGCTATACAAAGGTTTTACGAACAAGAATGCTTGTATTCATGAATGAAAGAGAGTTTGATTGAAAAGGATAAAATCAAAATCAAAAGTAAAAACTAAAACCAAAACAGACCAAAACACCCTTCAAAGTAATGCATTTCAATTTTAGTTATCTTATTTTAAAGCCTGTCCACTCTTGTGTAGAAGTGAATATAAGAAAATGATTTCCCGGCAGATCATCTCCTATTATCCCTTTTGTCGCTGAGCCACATGAAGTTGGGCAGCCAGTTACTACGGCAAGCAGATTGTTGGATGGTCATGGATTGAATTTAGAGAAACGAGATGGATGAATTTGGATAAATACATTGACCAAAGGGTTCAAAGTTTGGATCCTCTGTGGAAAATACGGTTTAATCTTTGTCAAAGTTGTAGTGCAAGTCAGTGGTTGAAGACGAAAAATGATTTTGAGATTTACCCATGACTTCTGTGTAAATCCCAACTCAGCTCTGTAGATGTTGCTGATGATCTTGCATTTTACTTGACAGGTGTGGACCCTAAGTCTGTAGTGTGTGCGTTCTTCAAGCAGGGAACCTGTACCAAGGGGGACAAGTGCAAATTTTCCCACGACTTGGCCGTAGAGAGGAAGTCGGCCAAGAGGAACTTATACGAGGACACCAGGGAGGATGACCTGGCCAACGGTACAGTGAACTGACACTGAAATCTCACTTTAGTTTAGAGCTTGATTACACTTTAGACTCTCTGCAAGTGTAAAACTTGAATGCTAATAATAGTTGGCTCTTATTCCCAGAACTGCGCACGGTTCTGTTGTTTAGCGGTGAAACCGTTTTGGCAGTCAAAACACGGCTTACCGTTGCTTGGGAGACAGCACACAGTTTGTAGTTCACACTCATCACTTTAGACTGGATATGACGCTAGCGCTGTAAAGGCAACAGTGTACTCTATCCAATCTACCAGACACAGTTGACATGACAGGGGTTTCATGGATCAGCCTTGGTGATTTATACTTCATATCCTTTGTCGCAGACACAATGGACAATTGGGATGAGGAGAAGCTGAAGACAGTTGTCGACAAGAAACACCAAGAAGAGAACTCCAAGAAACCCAAAACAGACAAGGTCAGAGTTCAAGTCGAGGTCAAAATCATAAGCCCGGTATAACTGTAACCACTTCCTGCCGGGGTTCCCGGTACTGGAGACCTGAGGTATATACGCATACCCGGGGGTGCCCGAAATCGGAAAAAGGAGCTGGGCCTTGTAACAAAAAACCGTACTCAGAGCAAAGGACCGAGCTGCTGGGAATTACCAACATTTTTTCAGTTGTCAATAGCGAAGGTAATCCGTCATTGTTTTGAAACAGTATACCACCATTTGTGGCATTAAGGGAAAATTGGATTATCACCAGGGACAAAAGTGCTCCAGAGATGAGCGCTACAATACCGCTGCACACTAATTTGGCTGCATTTGTAAAGACACCAGCAGCGCACTGAGCCAATTTTGGGAACAAAGGAAATTATGCAACACCACACAATCTGGGCTCTCTTTACAAGGCGGCAGGCTTGGCTGCAATACTTGAGTATCAATAGATGTTGTCTGTCAGATTAGAGTAGCCACCAGACAGTCATTCATGTGGGTGTAAACGTCTAGTAAATGAAGTTGTGAATTTCTGAAGAATTTTGAAGGCGGAAAATTTTGAAAACCCCCGGGGAACTTGTCGTGTAATTCTAATTAAACCCAGCAGCATATGGTTAACTTGACAATGAACAGTGTTCCCATATAGGCTTTGTTGTGAAGCTTTACTTTTTTATAAATGATGCTCAAGAACTATCACATCCTATTTGGTATTTTTGCTGTGTATTTCCTTGCAAGAGGGCTAGACTTGTGCAAGTCCTACAGTTGTTGCCCGTCTTGTTATGGCTTTAATTGCTCAGCTTAATTTACCCTTTGAACCACAAAAAATCTCTGGCCATCATTTTTGTGTCCTTGTACATGTACTCTTTATGCACCTGTAAATGTACTGCTCTAATACAGGTGCACCTATGTGGGTTCGGCCAATCAGATCACAGGAACGGCATAACAACCAATGAAATTCAGGGAGCTGCAAAGGCAATACCTGGTCAAGTAGTGATTGGGCCAGATTCACCTTGCATTTAGTGGAGATACTATGAATCTTTTAGTGAAAGAAATCCTTTTTTTTTCTGTAGGTGTGTAAGTATTTCCTTCAGGCCATTGAAGATTGCAAGTACGGTTGGTTTTGGGTGTGCCCTAATGGGGGCGACAAATGCATGTACAGACACGCCCTCCCTCCAGGCTTTGTCTTGAAGAGTCATAAGAAAAAGCAAGATGAAGAACAACCAGAACAACAGATAACAATAGAAGAACTCATCGAAGAAGAGGTACGTAGGAAGTGGATTGTCACATGCTGAGTCTGGAGTGTCTGAGGTCTCAGTGTAATGTCAAATCGTGCAATTCAATTCAAATCTGGAACAGCAAATCTCAAATGCAGAGACTCTGAATCTCTGAAATCACAGGTCTCAAGTCCACTGTCTTCATTACCATAGAATAAAACAACCACACTGAAAAATGAGAGATCGGGGCATTAAATGGAGAAAACTTCAACCGACAGAAAGGCTGTCACCTGACAATTCTGTGGAGGGGATTGAAAGTAGATGTAAATTAAATTATTACTTTTGACGTTCAAATTTTCTTTTTTGTCTTTTTTCCGTTGCTCTAACACAGAGGTCAAAGTTAGGAGCCCAACAAACGAAGATAACCCTGGAGACGTTCCTCGAGTGGAAGAAGAAGAAAATTGCTGAGAAGAAGGCACTCCTGGAGAGTCAGCTCAATAAG
>NW_019091362.1:999837-1013275 GCF_001949145.1 Acanthaster planci
AGTGAGTCGGTATTTATCAGTTTGCCAGTCTTGTAATATGGTAATTTTAACTCCCCTGGCAATTTTTTTAAGAGACTCCCTGAATCTTGCAAAATCCAGTATTGTGTAGGAAACCATTTGCAAATGCTCCATATTTGTATCTTTCAATGAACAAGTTCCATCCGATGTAATACGGCCTGGATTCTGCCTTCCACAATCCCGCAGAATCCATTAAAAAATCTTGATGGATTTTGGAGCCCCTGGGAGAGGCAGGGTTAAGTCATTTGTTTGCCGAATTCTGACTGTATATTGTAAGACATGAATCTGGATTTCTGTCTGGTCATCTCGTAAGTTCATCAAGTTGTCACGTGGGTTTGGGAAAGTAACTGAACCCCAACTCCCTAGGTATTTGTTGAAGGAATTTCCTAGAATTCTCCAAAATTCCTGTATCATTATGGAATGGAGTGAAACAGGCTTTTAATGACGTGAAGTAAAATGGGTTTAGCAGTGTCTTTTTCAATCTCAGAAAGCCCATCCCTCAAAACCATGTGCTGGAATTGGAGAGATATGAGAAAGTTGTAGTAAAGCAAGACTAGGCCTAAATGAATAAAACAAATTTAATTTGGGGGTTTCAGATCACGGGTCGTGAGCTGTTTGCCTTCAACCCAGACCTGGTCGGGGATGACGATGATGAGGCTGCAGATGATACGCAATACAGGCGAGGAAGTGACGATGAAGGGGTACGTTAAACTTTCCTGCCATTTCCATGGTTACTCAAGTCCAGTTGCACCCCATCTTGTTGTTTTATGGAAGTTACTCCTTCCTATGATTGCTTACCTCTGATTTGCAAATCACAGAGCGCCAACCAGTACAATTTTTATCATATTTCGTACAATTTTTCAGTGACAATATGACACTATGATTTTTCTCAATAAAATACGACTTACAAAAAAAAAGTTTCTTAGTTTTTTAGATTTTTACCCATGATTTGGCTTGAAAATTGACGTTTTTCTGAAGACAGTTTCATACCACCAAATGCATACCACAAACATAACGTGGTGTCCATCCATGAGGCCCTCTATTGTCTGTTGCTGCTTGGTTTGTACAGTTTGTCTGTGTGCTGTATGTAAACTATGAATGTATAAGCAAAATCAGTCTGGGGCCCAGACTATGCATCGCGCTCCTTCAATCGTTCAGTGTAGGGAATTACGCAACACTGAAGAGTACGAAATTATTTGGACAGATAAAAACATGCATTTAATTTTCTCTGTATAAAAGCAGATTGCAGTAGTGGTCAAAAGTGGGTCTGTGATTTTGCTGCTTCATTGATAAAAATAGTGAACAAAGTTGCTCATTCATTTAAATCTGAAACTCAGGAAATTTCTAAATTAAGCTGTCTCCTCTGCCGTCCGGTCTACAAATAGTTTTCCTTGAACTTGGAAAAGAAAATGAAAGGATTTGGGGTCACCCTTATCCAGTGCTGAGTTTAGACTTGCACCTGCTGTGCATAAGGAGTTTGATTCATATTGCAGTTAATTTGCAGTAATTTTTTCCAAGGCCATGCTGTCGTCATTTTGTATCTCCCGTACCATGATGGTTTAGAGCAGACTTTCAAGATATTGCAAAGACTTCTGCCTCAACAAAAAAAGATCATTTCATCCAAAAAGACACTCGGAACTCACATGGAATCTCTTTGAATCGCAGGTCATTTCAATTATTTTCTCCCTCCCCAAACCACAGGATGCAGTTGTGAAAGATGTCAGGATAGAAAACATCACAGCCACAGAAGTAGATGGCTCGGGGACGGTATCAATGACCCACAACAGGGAGGGGGAAACGAGTACAGTTGTTGAGGCCTCGTTGCCCGGAACCAGAATAGACGAGAAAGAAGCAGAAGGTAAGGTCAACTCTCATTATGACAAGCTCTGCTCAGGGATTGCTGTTACCTTGTATAACCAGAGCCTTGTTTTAAAGTAACTGGAGAAATTTGGACAGAAAACAAAAGAATTCAAAAAATTGAGACCCACCGAATTTGCTTTTTGTAAGAGTTATGTTAACGGTGTTGTATGTGTCAGGAGTAGACTTTAGAGTCAAAATTGTTGGAGGTTTGACCTCCTTGTAAAAGACTTGATGATACGTCTTTGAGTTATACCAGGCAAGATATGGGACAGAGGGGTACCCCCCTTACCTGTCTAATCCCTATACACACTCTAGACTATTGTTACCTAACACATCCCCCCTAGAAGTCTGTAAAGAATTCCTGAGATTCCGATAAAACAATGACCAACACAAATGATTTGAGCGAGAACTCATGCCTTCTCAATTGATAAAAGTCCATTGTATCTTATTTCCCAAAATGTTCCCCAGAAAAAACGTTAGGGCTGCACTGTCAAAATAGGGAAACAGGAATCTTATCTAATTAGGGGTGGAGGCTAAGTGAGGAAGCTTCTAATTGGGTACACTAATTATGTGAGTCATTTCTTAGATGAAGACAGCAAACTCGACCAAGCGGCTGCCCTTCCTGCTGACGAGACGTCAGATCAAGAAGAACCAGCCGCCGCAGCGGCCACTGTCAATGGAGTCCCAGTCGATGAGAATCTCTTTGTTGAGGATGTGGAAGTCGACGAAGACCTCTTTGATCAGGAGCTAGACCTGGAGGAGGATATGGACGACTTGAACCTCAGAGATTGAAGTAGCTTGTGACACTCCAAGACTAATAAAAAGAACAAAATCAGACCTAAATGCTGACATCTCGCCGCTTCCCTAGTGATGATGAAACTGTATTTATTTCTACACACAGGTTGAAAAGGAGAATGAAATGACTATCATGCGGGATTTTAGTGGTTCCGAAAAAACTTTGGTTAGGCTCCAAAATCTCTTAAAGGATTTTGATTTTAAAAAAATACCAAACTGTGGAGTGTGGACCCAGTGAGGCTACAGTTAGACCGAAAACTACAGACTTCTTTGGCTTAAAAATCTCAGAACTGCTTGTCTTTGATTCTTTCACAGCCGTTTCAGATACAAGTACATCCCAAATTTGTCAAGCGGAATGGTATCTCAGTAAGACACAAGGGGTGCGTCATTTTTGGATGGAATTCACACTTTCAAATTTGGATTCCTTTTCTGTAATTTCTTGGAGTGTCACAGTGTGTAAAGCCTGAAAATAAAATTATTTCCTTGCAATAAGGAAAAGGATTGCAAGTAGTTGAAAAATATGTGTATTTCTTAAAAAGGGGTTGGGGTTGGGGGGGGGAAGTGTTTTCATGAAAGGCAGCATGGAAGCTTGCTGAAGCATTAATCAAATGAAAAAGTAGTTTCAACCAGTGAAAGTTTTGCACAAATCTACATAGAAGTGTATCAAGATTTTTTTAAGGACAAACCTGATGTTATTGTAGATGGATGGTAATAAGACATCTCACCATTTTCATGTACCATTTTCGAGTACAGAAAGTACACTTGCTTGTACATGAAAGAGTGGCATAAATTCTGCAAGCAGGGCACACGATGGCGGTTATGTTTTTGAAATGATACTGAAATGAAAGTTTGGCAATAATCACTTGATCACTTCCTCTGCTCTTTGGACTTTCCAGGAAAAGCTGGTTCCCCCAAGATATCCCCAGCAAACTGCATGCATTGTAAACCTTGTAGAAAAAAGAAATGAATACAGCATTTGAAAGATTCTTTTATGAATTGTGTTTCTTTTATTTTTTTCCATCAATTATTCCGAAAGATAAGAAAGAAAATAATTTCATTTTGAAGGAACTCAGTTCTCGTCAATTAAACTTTTGAAGTGGGTACTTCCAAACTACTCAATTCATTTTTGCATCAGATTTTGTGGAGAATGTTTGTTTCACCAGGCTCCTGTTCAGACAGAATTATGGCAGTCTTTGAAAAATCATGATAGCAAAATTGTTTGAACTAATAGGGTATTAACAAATAGCCATTAATTTACACTGTACATAAATATATTTCAGTTCTATGAATTAATAGGGTTTGTGTTCTTTCTTTTGTCTGTTTTAATATTTATTTTATTCCCGGGTTTGTTTCTTATTCCCTCAGCATTTGTCCTCACTTTTGCTGGTGAGCCAGGGATGTTATTCCCTGCTCTTACTGCTATCAAGTGCATTAAGTGTACCAAGATTCGTCCTAGCATGATAAAAATCCAATACTGGATAAGACTGCAGACTTTCTGGCCACCATGTCAATTAGTTGTAATTTTTGAGGGAGCCCACTTAAGCTGACTTCAGCCAGTCTGGATGGGAATGAAGTCTTCCAAGTAACTATTTGCATACTCGGTCTATTTGTATTTTGTAGGTTAACTGCTTGCAACATGGGGAATGGTACATGTAGTCGATACATGTAAAGTGTGGCGTCATTTGTTACAGATCAACCACTTGATACCGGATGACGTGTTAACACATAATTTTCTATATTTGTTCCATGGAGGACGTGTACGCTCGTTCAAGAATTCTTTTCATTTCCGTGGTTGAGGCATTGACATGTTGTGTTTGGTTGGGCAAAGCACAATTGCAAGGTTGAAGAATTTGTGGGTAAAAAACCTCCCCCAACAGCTTTCTCAGAGAAGGAAATCCGATGTTAACTGGTGAAGGTCCAAGCCTGTCATTTGTATACATCTTGATCACATTTTCCTTTTTGGATAAGCAACCCTTTTTCAGGATGGGGCATGCTATTCTGTCCCAAATCAAACGTGCCAAGAATATGATTGATACACGGAGTTGGAAATCAGGAATGTAATATCAATTGGCAAATAATCAAAACCAACCCTCTCCTGACTTTATCTCGTCTTGGTTAGCTACTAAAATTTTCTAACATGCACTTGTGCTGTGCTGTCGTCGATATGTCCCAAATCTGAATACACTGTACATGCACATCACACACCTATTATAAAACACCGATGATTCAAAGTTAACATATGAAAATAATTATTTTTATTGTCATTTTTACACCGGCTTTAATGCACAGGACACCCAACATGCTTGAAATTAAGTATTTGCCTAAAATTGTCAATAAAATAACTTACATCTATAAGAACATCAATGATGAACAACAAAATGTCCGATTAGACATTGACAAAACCAAAGGAGAATCTGTCAAATATCTCATCTCCATTATCAGTATTACAGTTATGAAAGGTCCATGTCATGCGTCAATCAATTGAACCCTAGGACTGAATGGTTAAACCAGCCATAAAATACATTTCAAAGCTGTACAAGACTATGCAATAAAACAATGTGGCATATAAACACATCTGAATTTCAACCAATGTGCACGCATGTTGACAAATCTGTGTGCAAAAAAATAGTTAAGACTGTTAGGCCATCATGGTTTATTTTAGGAAGATGCATCATAGATGAATTCATTAAAGAAATTTGCAAATTGAACATAAAATTGGTCTGTTCCTATTAAGTACATCCATTTTAACAAACTCCTAACCGAGTTTATCTACCATCCAAACAAACATCACAAGAATTAAACTAAATTGATGAACACCCGATGTTAACGTTACACAAAGCGAATAATTTACTGAAAAAACAAATGCCACAAATACCAAAATACACATCCGACAGTTGGAACCAAGCAATATTAGTGAAAGTGTGGCTAATGCAACAGATGTACAAAAACATAGGTATCAGACAATTTTGCCTGTCTGAAAAACAAAAACAGGAGGGTAGACCTGAAGTACTGTCAACATCAATTTGTCGGGTTCTATTTATTTTTTGGCTTATTTGTAAAGGATTACTTGAGAAAGGTAATGTACAAAGAAATAAAAATAAATATTTCTAATAAAACCGAGAGGGTTTCAAAGTTGCCATCTGGTGAGAAAAATACCAATGCTACAGTAAAAAAAATGCTTTTATAAAGTAAAGAACAGTTAAAAAAAATACTTTTATAAAGTGAAGTAGAAATGTTAAAGCATTAAAAAATCATGCAATTTCATGCTAGAAAGACGGAATTCGGTTGCACTTGTTGCTACAAAAGTGGCAAGAAGGCTACCATCAACATTAAAAATCTGCACCTGAGGGAGGAAATGTTGCTACCCTCTAGAATTCATTCCAAAACTAACAATCTCCCTGAAGTTTCCTTGATCCAAAATTTTGACATACTTCCATGGACTTTATTCATAAGAAATGCAATCTTGACAGCTTTCCTCTTAAATTAATTGACTTGATCAGATTGAAGCAATTAGAACTTAAGGAGTAATGACGCAAGAATATGAAATTGAGACTTGTTATTGCTACACGTAGGACGGGGATTAGGGAGACACAGGGTTTAATAGGGACACACTGCCAAAACAGTGATTAGGTTTGGGGGCTGAACAATTCCAATTTTCCTAGAGCATTTTAAAATATTGATATTACTATACATGTGCACTGTGGCTTAAAACTTCATGTAAAAGCAGCTGACAAGAAGAATACGGCGGTAAGTTCTTCACAGTCCACATACACAAACACATATTCAATTGAAACTGTGATAAAACTGCCAATCAATTTACTTGTTTCCAACAAATGAGGCCACAGAGCAGGATAGGTTTCCAATGCTTGTAAAGACAGAATAACGAGAGGATGAGGCAATGTATTGTTTCAGCTTTTACTTTTTTCTGATGTGGAAAATCTCTCAAGTATGTGAGTCTCATGCTCTGTGAGTCTCATGCTCAGTGAGCGAGTCTCATGCCCAGTTAGTGAGTCCCATGCTCAGAGAGTGAGTCTCATGCAGTCAGCCCCACGCTTAGTGAGTCTTATGCTGTGATCCCCATGCTCAGTGAGTCTCATGCCCAGTTAGTGAGTCCCATGCTTAGTGAGTGAGTCTCATGCAGTCACCCAACGCTCAGTGAGTCTTATGCTGTGATCCCCATGCTCACTGAGTCTGATGCTCAGTGAGTCTGATGCTCAGTGAGTGAGTCTCATGCTCAGTGAGGGAGTGTCAGCAGACCTGTTATCCAACTTGCCGACAATGTAAACATGGTTATCCCTTCGATGGTCAACAGAGAGTGAAACCAATGCACATAAAATGTGAAGCTGCTTTTGAATGCACCCGGTGTTTTCTTTAGAAAAGGAGAAAACGAGACAAACTATACTATCCAAGAGTCGATGAGTTGCTCTTCTATTTCCAGTGGTTGGGAGGTCAAAGTTCATCCTTGATATTTTTGCTCTATAGAAGGAAAGCAAAATGATGCATGTGAATATTGGAGGAGACATCAATACAAACTGCAAAATCCACGAACCAAATAAATTAAAAGTCCAATATCTCCGCTTGCCTTTTCACTGGTATCAGAATGTCATCCTTGGGACCATACTTAGAAAATTCCAGACAATTATTCATAGAATTTGTTCTCTGCTGCATTCATGAAATTCTAGGTTTGCTAGAATGTATTTGGTAAAGCATCAAGATAATTGAGTCAGAGAAGTTGACCGCTTCAGCTACTTACACTGCTTAACTTCTGCGTAAATCTTTTCTGAAGAAGCGCTATTAAACTGCTTGGAGTTTTATCCACTTGTTCACCATACCAATTCTGTGAGAAAGACATAAAACAATTGTATCCTGAATTATCTAGTAAAGACATTCTACCCATGAAAACATGGTTAAAAGTCTTAATTCCAAAGGGTTTGGCCATCCTCTAGAAAGGGTGAAAATTGAGAACAAATCAGTAGATACACGTACACTGACAGACTAACGTAACAGAAATAATACAGGTCATTGCTCGAATTGAAACTTTCCATCAAGAACAAGAAACAATCGGCATGAAGAAACGATATTTATCTCTGTTGCAACGCCCAATAGTTCAGGGATTGAGGACCGTTAGGGTTAAATCCTCACTTGGGTATTCAATTTATTGCATCTACATTTCCACAACAGCAGTTTTCACTTTTGAATCAAGTTTCCCTGAAAATTGGATGTTCAACTGATGGATGGAAATCCCTTGCACTTAATTTCTTTTCTCCCATGTTACTTTCCCTGAAATTCTCCAACATATTCACGCAAGTTAACAGCCCGTTAAACAGCAGATGTCATGCATAACATAGCACCCTCCTCACAGCTAGAGGAAATTGTGGAGATGCACTACTGCCTTCCAAAAACCCAACAACACTGAGGATCTTTTGAGGCTGTACAAAATACAACAAAATTCAAAATACTAATGACCTACCTGGGAATGGCCAACCTTGTGCGTGCCTCTATAAATTCGTACAGTGGGGAAGTAATTAACACTGGCCTGTTGACATATATTCTGGTTTTGAGTGCAGTCTACCTTGCCAGCACGTACATAGCCTTCAACACCCTGCAAGAATAAAAGTTCACAAAAATTGTGACAAACATCGGGATANAAAACGTCTACAAATGCATTCCACAAATACTTGAAGGAAGACTGAGCTTAGATCGCAATGGGCTTTGCACAAGAACCCTTTCAATGGGGAGTATGAGAGATGTATACCAGATCTAAAATTCCATTACCTACAACGACACAGGTTTGTTTCCATTCTGACAAAAATCAGACACGTAGAATTTGCACCATACATGTACATTCCTCACTAAAGCTCTTAATTTGGCTAGCTCTCTGCTGTGTTAATGGACGCATCTCTGTAAACAAACATGTCAGAGCAACTGTGTATGCTTAGCTGCACTATGAATTCAGTCCCCTATATTAAATATTGCCTGGTGTACGAAAATGACCTTAAGAGAGACTACCAACCCTGGCCACTTGCTCAAACTCCGGCTGGTACTGCTGACAAGGCATGCAGTGTGGCATGTGAAAATCGATCACCCAGGGATCTGTGCTGCGGAGGACTTTATCCCGGAAGTTGCTCCGGCTGATGGTTTCTACAATGGAAGGCAGGAAGTTGTGAGCCCAGAAGAAGATGGAGTTGGAATCCCGGAACCAACCATTGTAATCACTGCCAGAAAAAACCCAGAAAAGAAAACAAAAGGAAAAAGACACAGTCAATTATGACCAATGTCTGAGCTTGTGGACAGAGTTCCAGGTTCTCTACAGAGTGATGCAATGCTACGGACGGTTTGGTACCAGATCTCCTTTCAAACAAAGTTAGATACTGGATAACAATTCAGTTGGTTTCTTTTAGGTAATGACCAAAAGCTTTTAAAAGTTTTGGCCTTTGCTCTCCAACATCCTTTACATTACTTCAGTATTCACTCAGTAAACAGCCCTGTACTTTGCCGAGGTAATACTACTACACCGAAGTTCAACAATATAGCAACACACTCTAAGGAATGCCAGGCTGGTCCTTTGACACACACAATGGACCCAGAGGGTAGCACCAATCCAATTTTGCATTCAACAAAACCCTTTTGTAAGAGGTGAACCGGCAATTTCTCCAGAAGTAGGGGGATAAGCTACCTTCTTCCTGTGTTTCCAGTTCGTCCGAATGGGAAAGCCCGGATAGTAGGGTAGCTACGAATGCCTTGTTGATTACACAGATCCCCATGGGTCACACAATCGATCGTGCCCACTCCAGCTGTGCCGTTCAATTTCTAAATTAATCCAAAAGGGAGAAAACAGTTATTACGCTTTGTACCCAGAAAAATTGTCATTTATTTGACCAGAAATTCTTTGGAATCAAATCCCATTTTTGTTTCTCTCATAACAGAAGCACACCTTACGAGGAAAATTCCAACTGATAATTCCTGACAACACTTTTAAGTAGACACTCTGTCAATGTTATGGCTTCCAAACACAAGACCAAGACAACTTCAAACACATAGTATTAACTGGAATATATGTTTTCTATGTGGTGGATACAGGGTACCAGACCAAAATGGCTGCTAAGCAGCATGTACCTTGGCTAGTTTCCGCCACTCAGGCAACAGTGCTTGGCAGGGTCCACACCACGGCGCATAGAAGTCCACTAACCACATGTCCTTCTGGTCCCGGTTTATGACGAGATTCCGGAAGCTGGTTGGGTCCAGACTGACCATCGTTGGATGCAAGATATCCTGAAATCCAGACAAAACAAATAGAATATCAGAGAATGCATTACATGAATTTAATTCACTTGTCCAACCTCAGTGCAAATAAATATGTTTTACTTACAAAGGGTATCTTGCAGTAACACGACATATCTTGTCACAGAAAGAAAAACAGATTTCAATACTGTGCATGTATTAGGCCCCCCAAAAAATTTGTTTGCCTCTGGTCTGACTGATGTTCTGGAATTTATGCGGTGATGTGGCTTTTGTTTGTTTTTGTTCTTTCTTCCTGCAGGGTTGGATTGTACAGACCATTGCAGACAAACGTTGCTGAGTCAGGGGACTAGACCAGCTTCATCATGATTATAAGCTGACAACAAACAACTTCGTATCCATAGCCTGCTATCATTGCTCAACATCAATGTCATTGGGATCTATTGCCCGGGGTACAAAATCGACATGCCCGTAAAAATCTGGAGGCAGTGCAGCAATAGAGGGTGCTGTTGCAGCTTTCACAGAAAAACAAAGATTGACACACATGCTTGAAATCGACGCAAGCGCTGACCAGAGATGGAAGACTTTTTAAGGGGCCTTACTAGAAATATTCATACATAAGTAATAAGCCAATTGCGAGTTAAATTTGAATAAAATCTGGTACACTGTGTTATCTGATTGCACAGAAACATAACAATTAAATTCCCCAGACTAAAGACACTGTTGCTATACCTCGTGATTCGGGGCAAGCTTTTGCATAGTGACCATCATCTCTGGAATGGACTGGTTCCTTTGTGCCGTTCTTATCCATTGGGAATAGTGTATTGTTGCAAGGTGTCTCTTATGTAACTAAGCAAAAGCTTGCCCCAAATCACCAGGTATAGCAACAGTGGTTTTAGCATGGAGAATTCAAGTTGTTATGTTCACGTGAATGCAAAGAACTCAGTGTACCAGATTTTATTCAAATTTAACTCGCAAATGGCTTATTGGTATTAACGTATACACAAAAGCACAGTTCACGCATTGGGGGCTTTAATGCCTACTGCATACTATAAGCATATGCAAATCTGATCAACCATGAGTGAAATGAATTTGGGATCAATCCAAGATTAGAGTAGCCTTTCTTCAAGACAGGCAATGTATTACCTCAATGAAATCCACAATCTCCTCTGCTGTCTTGTACCCTGTGTTCATGTGTGGTTTGCTGTCATTGTACATGATGGTAGTCGGGTAGGACCGGACGTTGTGTTGGTTACACAGTGCGTTGTGGATGGTGCAGTCTACCGTGCCAAAGTGAATGTCTGTTCTCCTAGTGGCTGCCTTGCGCAACTGAGGTAGCATCTGTCTGCATGGTGGACAATGCTGTTCATAAAATCAAAGAAAAAAAGGGCGATTTCAGTCTAATGAATGGCAGAAACCAGGAAATAAAATCAGACGACATTTAGATCTGACCTTAACATAAAAGTGAACACAATGCAGTTTTGTGACATCAGCTCAAATACATGACATCAAATTCCCAACATCTGAGTGTGCATAGTCAGGTAGGACCACACGCTGTGTTTGTTACAGAGCGAACTCAAGCAAATTTCAAAACTGTTTCAAAAGATGTCAAATTTTCTTCATTTTGGAATTTGCCTGAAGTGTAAAACGGCATGGCATCGGGGATTGCAAATTTGGGGACCCCGTTCCTGTAACAGAAGGGAGACCTACATTTTAACTTTTGAATTCACCCTGGTAGATGACTGTGACATCATGCTCAATAACTGTAGGGTTAGTGTTGTCAAAAAAGGGCAGGGTTTTGAGTTTTGAGGGAAAATATAAGGGGAATCTGTGAATGTTTTAACACATGACACAGGACATGGTAGATTCAAAGTTGCACAACTGGCTTATCAGTAAGAAAGTCATATTTTCTCACAATTTACGATTTGAAATTTCCAAAAAAAGGGTCAGCCCAATAGAGAGTGTGTTGCCTGTGTTCCTTAAGGGGACCAGTTTTGCAAGATTAAAATGACAGTCTCAATGGCAACTATGTCTTTTTCAACTAACCAAATTCTAATTTTCTAGAAAATGTTTCACTCTGTCAGGCTTTTACAAGATTCCGCCAAAAGAAATACAACCACATTCAATTAAAAAAACTCCCACTTGGCAAAAGAATTGACAATTTGCTAACTTACTGGAGAAAAGAAATCGACAAACCACAGCTCCTTTCCGCCAGTGACAGGATCAGGGAAACTCTCAGGGCCAAGCATGTGCAGTCGAGAGTCTATGCTCTGTCTAGCAAAGGCTGCAATATCCTGGGCAAACAGACGACCTGTGGGCACAAAGGACACATTCAGGCCGTGCTGAAGATCTGAGGACTACAACAAGTGAGGACATGGGGTTCAATAATTATTAAAGGAACCAAAACACTGAGTGGAAACAACAAATCACAATTCAGTCCAAAAATTCTTAGTAGGGTCATTCCATGAAGTTGGGGCACAATTTTTGACGTTGTCAATTGTTACGTGGGTTCCGTAAAAATGAACAGCTATTTCCCTGCGTGTGGATTCCACACTGACATTGTTATACATCTTGCATGGTTGAATACAGAGGTGGGTGTTACTTTTCCAGAGTAAGTGACCTACTCTACAGGTCATGACAGGCGGTAAAAGTTACCCATTGTAACAAGAACACCGTCACAAATTGTGTCCCAACCCCATGGAATGACCCAGTAATAAAATCCTGCCTTTAATGCGACTTTTGTAAAAACGCTGATTGATTACCCTCAATATTTGCGAGTAGATGACGTATGACATGTGAGACACACTGTGGGAGTTCCAGTGGTGTAACCAGGGGATGGGGACCGTGCAGGAGCCCATCTTCCCCATAAAAATGGTGTTTAACTCATCCCTCCCCCACAGGAAATTGAGACAACAGAGAAAATCACAGTATTATTGAGAACACACTGGGCCTTACCTTCTCCACTCACCTCTAGCAATAAGACTAATGGGAAAATTACAGCACAATGCTCTCATTTCTGAATGAATTTTTATGAATCTAACATTCAAACAAAAGATGGCAAGATGTGCATAGAGGCAATCAACCTATTAGTTGGATAAACCTTTTTGGCAATCTGACTGAACTTCAATAAAAATTTCCACAACCTTGCTTTGCATTGAACCTTAACTGTTTATTTCATTTGATGTGAACATACCATGGTGGAATTCATGGGCGCCTCCTGACCTGAACAGCGCCACCTTTGGCAGGTTGGTGCCCAGGTACAATTCCCCGCACACATCCAGGTGCTGCGTGCAGTTGAATTTGCCAACCTACAACAAACAATCAAACGGATGATGACAAACATAGCAGTCCTGTCATCAGGATCTATGAATGACCACTGCTCACACCTCAGCATGATAGTGCAATGTGGATTTCAGATCTTATCACATTGATAGGCTGAAAGTTCACTTCCCTCACAAGCCATAATTTACATCCTTGTTTTTTTTAGAGTGGACATAAGGTCCTACGCAGCCTAAGACATATCTCG
>NW_019091362.1:1014032-1055073 GCF_001949145.1 Acanthaster planci
AGAATATTTTCAGAAGGAAAAAAGGGAAAACCAATCATCAATGCTAGGAGGATATTTTCAGAAGGAAAAAAACAGGAGACTAATCATCAAGGTTAGGAGCATTTTTTTCAAGAAGGGAGACAGAGTAGACGAGCAGGATTATTATTTGTATTATATTTAAAGAGGTTAGTGAAGGGGAACTGCCGGCATGTAAGAGTTCTTACCAGTCTCTTTTTGGCAATTTTGACAAAAAATTAATAAGAATAGTATCTCTAAACAAGCGAGACTCATCAGGTGCAGTTCACTTAAACCATGGGTAGGTTTCGTCCCAAGACTGCACGACCCACCCAATAAGAACTTTTATGGCAACAATGGCTTACAACGTCCGGCATATCGCAAGATATGTCTGAGGCCGAGAAGGACCTTACGTCCACTCTGAAATATAACACACTGAAAGGCTGAAAGTTCACTTCTGTCACAAGCCAAACTTTACCACCTTGTTTTTGTCTCTTATGTATCCTACACTGTTGTGAAGTTGCATCCACAGAAACGCTCATAAAAATTACTTTAAACTAGGTCTCTGGTAGCTTGCTGAATGGTACCACCTTAGATGTTGCCTAACCAGATAAAACTTCCATTTGTAATTTTACCGTCATGTGCTTCAGGAGGTACGGCAGTTTTCGCAGCTCAATTTCATGTTCTTCCTTCCCACTCATGAAGTAGACTAACATCGCTTCATCTGATTGGCCAGACTTCAAATCATCTCGGCCACTCTGCAAAACGGTAGTCAAAGAAAATCAGACGCCTTTTTCTTGACAATTACAAATCTTCTCCTCAACAGAGATTACATCCCTCAATTAATCTGAGCTACATTCTGTACTGAGTTAGTTTTATTTCCTTTTCTTTTGCAAAATTAATGAAGTTATAAAGTCTGTTACAAGCCAATGTGGCCTAAAAGACCAGCCTTTATCTCTGGTTTTACTAGCTTAAAATTTAAGAATATTTCTATTTCCCCTGGATGGGATGCTAGTCGGTTCCAGGTTGCTCCCCAGCTAATGCTACAACCCATTTATGCTCCTACATAGAGAGAAGCATGTGAGGGTGAGATGGCTTGCCCAATGACACGCCCACATGCCAGGAGCTAGACTCAACCCATGAAAATACCTACTGTGACTCTTTACAACTGAATGCTTACCTGCAATTCTTCGTCACTGAGTGTGGAGATGTCAGGGAGAAGTTTCAACACTTCAGAAGCAATGCTTTTGGGTTCATCCAACTCAAAGGTCTGCCAAGACAGGAATGAAATTCTACATAGATACATTCTCGGCAAATATCATCTGCTCCACAAAATGGCCCTCTAGTAGTCATAAATTGGAATAACACCATCAACACTGGGCATTTCTGCTACATATTCCATTGTGTGAATGCATCTGTACAGTAGCAACACCAGCATACCTAATACGATGTATGCTAATTTTTGTGCGCATTCTGCCGAAATTAGTCATATACTGTATGCTACAAAGTGACTCCTATCAAAGGATTCTCAAGAACTGGCAATGCGCTGCCCTCAACAAGTACTGGCATGGTGCCAGGACAGTCGTCTGTTACTATTACTGGTGTTTTAGGGACATACAGAGCAAGAATAAATACATGAAAAAAATTCTGCTAAGCTAGCAATTCAAGCAAGCAAATATGGATAGTTATTGTGAGAGACTAAACTCTGTCATCTTACACGGCTTGATGAAGACAGAGCCTTCTTTCCTGATGGATAGAACTTAATTGTGCTCTCATCAATGTTTAACTTCTTGCACAGTTTGGCTGAAGCAGTACAGTCAACAAAACCAACATTCACAACTTTGTTCTGAAAAGAAAAGAAATATTGCATTTACAAAATGTAAACAACCAATCGAAACCTGACAATATGCTGAAAATTTAAAACAAGGAGGTCATTTCTTAAAATTGTGAATTTGCTGTTTTCTCTGAAAGCAATACTAACTTGCAGGCATGAGCATTTTATGTTATTTAATTTAATTTCAGATCAAGATGTAAGGAAGCTAGAACTTAACAATTTCATCAAGATTACCAAGATGGCGGCCAATTTGGTTCTGTCTTCCAGGTCCAAGCAGCCAGCATGGGCTACATCAGTGGACTCAGCCTCACTTCCTGCAGCAAAGTCAAACATCAAAGACTCAAACTAAAGCAAAACTGAAACTGGACTAAAAAAAAACAGTTTTCTCTCTTTAGCATTCATTTCAAAGCTGATTCTCAACTTCCAGCTCAACAGCAAACAACAGATATACAACACGCACGTTGCCCCACTTTGAAATGCCTAAAGACGCGTTGAACTGAATACGATGTGCATGGAGGTGGGTAAACATCAAAAGATGTTACCACAGCATTCGAAGCGATGTGCGTTCAAAAGGGATAACAATGAGGTTAAACCTGTCTTCAAAGATTTGGTTACAGAGGCCCCCGAGGCCTTGAGGGATAACACTTCATCATGCAACTCAAACTTTGACATAAATAATACTGCAGGGTTGGAAATCTATACGTCCATGCTAGTTGTGATATGAAAGGAACAAAGATTAATATTAATATCAAAAAGTGACAAGTAAATCGACAGACCAACCTTCCGGTGCTCCGCAGTAAGAAATAACCCATGGCTGGTCCTTGTGTTCTTCAGCTAAAAGAGTCTTTTTGAAATTTCCTTGAAAAAGTAGACAGAGAAATTGAAGTTACGCGACAAAAAGATAAAAACAATTTAATTTTAGGAAAGCAAACAAAGCAAGGATTCACAAAAATGTGAATCAAAGTTCTCTTAACATGCCACCTGATATACATTGTAACTTCTATTAGGCTCTTTCTACACTTACAATTATAAAAATTGACATGTCAAAATTAAGGGTCCCTTGAAAAAGGAGCGCAAGACTTTGAGCAATGTTTTTCATTTTTGATCGCATACATGGGACACGAAAAAGGGACATCAGCTGATCTATGGAAAGGTTCCATACCCGTCAAGGTTAAAGACCTATACCATAAATAGAGAAAATAAAACTACAAAGATTTCCATTAGTGTCTCATGTAGACACCTGTCCATCAGTCCTGAGGATAGGCCAAAACAAATTTGGATGGGTGGTTTTTTGCTTGTTCAAACTTAACAAAGCCCAATGTTGGTAAACACATTTCTGATACTGGAGAACAACTCTCCACATCTCCTTCTAAACATACCGGAAATGTGGCCTCAGATAGCACCAGACAGTGTCAGTTTCAAACAATTTCACGAAAAAGGACAGACAGTTTTTAAACTTGGCTGGGAATAAAAATGCTGATAGGTCAATCCTAGTTGGAACCCAAATGTCATTAATCCCTATGTGATTACACATGAGTGTAAGGCTGTGCCGTGTATCCGAATACTTGATCATTTATCAAATATTCAAATATTATTTTCCAAATTTGAATATTCAAATGCAAAATTCATGAAAAGGGAGAAAGAATTTTCTTTTGTTTCAAATGAGAAAAATTGCACTTTGGAGCCTTCTTTCAAGCAGATTCAAATAAAAAGCGACGGAAACCTTACAATGATTTAGAAAGTAAATTACTCATTAAATAATTTAAAAGGAATAGAAATTTTCAACAGGGCAAGAAGTATTGTTCGTCTCTTAAATCTTGCTAAATCATGGCTGGAGATACTCGTAGACATGAGAAGCTATTGTAGTGATTATAAAGTACAATTGTGTGCATTATTGCAACTGATTTTGTATATTGTTTATTTATCAACAATCTGCCAGTCGGTATGACCGAATATTTGGATATTCAATCGAACTGAAGATCAAATATTCGAAAAATAAATTATTAAAATTGACTCAGCCCTTCATGAGTGTTTCAACCCATCCTTACCTGTCCAAATGGAATGGACGTCAGCTTTGACTAGCCATAAGGCATGCTTGATGAGATCTTGGAGTTTACGTTTGCCAGTAAACTCCTCGTTCTGTGAAGAAACAAATATGAAAGCCTATGAGTGGCTGATTCTACAAACAAAATCTGACCTCATGTATATTGCTTGTTGTCTGCTTTGAAAATACCGACATCAGACTGAAGCTTACAAAAAATGGAGTTGTCATGTTTAAGGGCCAAGTCACGTAGCAAAAAAGCCTGAATTATTTACCAACACAGAAACAGTCTTTTAGATTTTTGCTCTGAACACTTCCTCAACTGGATTTTTCCTCGTCTCATGCTTCAGGAGTCAGGATGATGTAGTGGTTCTTTCCTCACCGTCCACCGTCCCACTGGGTTCAATTTCCGACTCGGTCCACATGTGGATTGGGTTTTCAGTCCCTACCTGATTCGGTGGGTTTTACCCAGAATATTCCTCTGGGGTTTTCCTCCCACCTGTAAAACTGTAACTGCTTCTCATTGTCTCCTCTCTACAGGTTTCTTCAGGCTTGCGAGCTAGAGTGCCTGGGGTGCACTCTAGCTTCTTGGTGTCATTAGCAGAAATAAAACAATAATAATTATCCTTTGACCCTGTCAAACCCGTCTCTGCCAAGCATTCCTTTTATGTTAAACATCTTCATCTTTACCTTAAATGTGCATGAACAAGTCAATATCAGTAATTCTTATTACTGTCAATTCCTGCCAAAGTACAAAACCAATGGATTCCTAACCCAGCCAATCCCCAACAAGGAAGTTATGTTGAAATGTCTTCACTGCACATTTCTGCACATTTTCAATTTAAGTACAAATTGAAACTAATGAATACTGACGCTGAACAGAAGACAATAAGAAAGAGGAAACACTATAATAAACAGTGTGACATACCTGTGGATAGACCTTGAGGGTGGGGAAGAATCGCACTCCCTGGGCAGTGCAGAGGGGGTTGTCATCATGACAGTTGACAGCACCGATACGAATCACACCTTCCATTTCCTTGGCAAACTTTCGCCACTGCAAAAAAACCCAAAAAACGAATAACTAAATAAAACTGAACAGAATATAAAATGAATCAAGAACAAAAAAACACAGATGATGTAAAGAAAATACCAGTATCAAGCACCCTAATTACAGATTACAATACGGGCCATTCATGATACAGTGTGCCACCAAGAGGTTGCGACAGAGAGGCCAATTTTTAAGTCTGCAGTCAAAAACATGACCAACTCCCCGAAATCTGCATTGGAGTGAATGGCAGTGGACAAAGGTTTGGATTAATTTAAAGGGCCAAAGTAGGACTCACGATAGGGGCCAGGTCATGGCAATGATGGCACCGCGGAGAGTAGAAGTTGACAAACCAGATGTCTTCACCAAACACCGACTGCTCTATGGGTCAGAGGTCAACAGACGGGCAAAGGGTTACATCTCAGTCAACGACACCAAAAGAGACATACGCAATCTAGTCAGCCCAAAATGCAAGTTCAATGTCATCCTCTGCATCTTCTCTGATTGCTCACATGATGACAATAACACTAATTAATTTAAATAAGGAAGTGGTGATATTTGTGTGCTACATTGACTTCTATTTAAACTCCAGGTTCTGTCCGTCTTGGACAGCAGATGTGGGTGATTGACCAGACACTCAGCACCATCGTCCCCTCATCACCTGGAGGGTAGAGGACCTTTGAGGATACCGGCAGGGCCTTGGCCCTGAGACTGCTGGGAAATGGCGGGCCTTGTAGGACCTTTTTCAAGAGTAGGTGCTGTGTGTGTCTGGGGGATCCCCCCCACGCCTGACCTCCTTCCCTCTGATGTACTGTTGCAGTGAAACAGCTTTCTTAAGCTCTTAGGTGGTTCACATTCTACTAACACAGGTTACTGTTCATATTCAACTTAGCGCATTATTCTTTTTAATTTTCATGTATCTTTGTCTGCTTGGTATTTATTGTCAACTGCCCTGAGGTTAATTTAACGGAAGGCGTTTGCTAAATCCCATTTATTATTATTACAGGAAATTGCCGAGTTGTGTGAAGTGTGAACAGTTTGTTTTCTACACAGCTTGGTCCTCTTAACTACACAACACTTTCCCATGTAAAGCAATAATAACCCAGCCCTGTGGCAAAGTGCTATGACCTCAACACAATTGAATGCCCACACCTGTCTGACCTGAAATGTACAAAAACTCACCAAAATCTGTCTTGCTGAGGGTGACAACTTCTGGGTCTTCGTCATACAGGCCTGAACAATGTCAGAGACAAACAAATGTACAAATATCAACAATACATACGCTATATCTGGTATAGCAAGAGAATATATGAAATACGACAATGAGGTGAACATGTTTCATAAATGCAAATCCTCCTTACACGTGTCCCAATCACCTACATGAATATACCCAAAAGCTGAGGTACTGGTTAAGTCTTAAAGCACTGTCATTGGACAGTTTGTGTAACGTATATAAATGTGTCATAGTACAGGATTGGTCAGAACAGTCTGGCACGATTTGCTTGTTTTACATAGCTCTCAGGTCTTCTGTCATAGGAAGCTGTGACGGAATGTTTTGGCTGAGGCTGGGAATCAGTGTAAGCCAATAGCTTGTGGCTGCGACTGCTTCTCATAGACAAATACGTACATACATGTATATCAATAATGGCCAAGACATGGGTGCACAGCCTCGGATAAGAGTAGGTCTTCCACAGTACACATGCATGTGTTGTTCTTCAACTATAAGACTCTGTGATCACTATTATACACATATGGTTTGACAATAGATAGTCCGTAATAGCTCCTAGAGATATTGCAAGTTGAAAAACTAGTTCTCTAGGTGAAAAGACAACTAATGTGTCAACTTCCAGAGGACTTCATATCTAGGAAACCATATTACATGTCTTAATTTCACCACACCCCAACCATATGGTACCACTGAGTGGAGAGAATTGTTTATCATCATTCAAGTGTCCTGTCATCTTTTAGTGCCTAGGCTAAGGTGATACTCACATTTGCTAACTACATTATATCCACCTGTGACAGTGGACAATTGCCTAATGAAGCACTAGCATTCAACAAATGCACCTAGGAAACAGCCAAAATAATAGCAAGACGGAGGATTGACGGACGAGATATTCAGCTCTAGATCATGAACATGTAGGCCTGTAAGTTATGGTGATAGCTTATAAAGGATTGGCTGAGACTTGCAAAGCACATGCAATACGGCCTTTTCACAAGAGTGCGCCACCAAGAGTTTGCAACGCATTGGCCAATCATAATGCACGAAATTTGTCGACCCAATGCGCGTTTGAAAAGGGTCGACAAATTTTGCGCGTTATGATTGGCCAATGCCTTGCAAACTCTTGGTGGCGCACTATTGTGAATCGCCCGTATTATTCCTCCACTTAATCTGTCGTAAGTTAGCCTTACCAAATTCTGTCTTGTAGTACTGCCAGCTCTCGTATCGATTCCATCTTCCCTGCCCTTGCTGGTCTTTTAGACCCTCTTCGCCGAACCGGTCGTACTTCTTGCGAAGGTCGTCATCTTTCAGTACCTCATATGCCCTGTTGATCTCTACAAACTTATCATGTGCCTTTGGGTCATCCTGTGCATAAAAGATGGCAAGCAAAGAAGAACACTTTATTCAATACTTTATTTCATAGGTGTATCTACATACATTCTACGTGTGTAGCAACAGATGAGACCATGAACAACTGAAGGTTGTTGTAAAGATAAATAGAAGTGTTTTAAAATACTTAACATTGGAATAATTTCACAACAGATGTGATACATAAAGCCCCAGTGCAGGTTTATTCTTGGTCCCAAAACTTAATATTTAGTAGTGTAGTTGGCAAAATTTTTTTGTGTTTAACATTTCTTCAATTTTAAATACACATAAACACCAACTCTCTGGTACAATATTTCTCAATGTACAATGTACATGTACCTTCTGCCAGCGTTCTAGCAAGGATGAAATTAAAGGATAGGGGCATCTACCCAACGTGCCAGATATAGCGGGGGGGGTAAACAGCTTTGTTTTAAGCTCCCATTACACCATTCAGTGTCATTCAGTCATTGTAAAAAGCAAAATGATCAGTTTGAAACTGACTTCTACCCTTTCCTCTACTTTTTTTGGGGGAGGGGGACTTTGCTTTGTGTTTTGTTGGGCTTCTACTTAGGAAACGGGCAAAGGTCTAATAAACTATGGGATATCTGATCCACATTTCATTACTGCACAATTGTTTTTTACATGTGCTTATTCTTGTTTGAGGAGCTCCATGGTACAACATTGTTTTGATGTGCATCAATGAAATATAACTAGCTTAATAGGCCTACACCTCATTTTGATTTTGAAAAACGTCAATCTGGATAGTTTCTAGGGGTTTTAAGTCAACATGTATGATTATTCTTAACTTAATTCACCTAGGCCCCTACCATTGATTGCACCTTCTTGCAAGGTTCGAAAACTTTTGTCGAAGAATATAAGTCACATGATCATTCCAAACTTATTCTCATTATCACAAAGTTAGATGTTTGTGCCGAAAATAATAAAAAGTTTGGTCATAAATAACGAACACACACGACCAAAGATAAGTGAGAATGATCAACGATACCGAAATTACAAAGGAAAATGCTCTGTTCAAGCACCTTCCTCCATGGTTCAAGATAAGAAAACACAAGACTGTGCATGGATATTGCCAGGTGGCTGATATCTGCTTTCATATCCTGTTTATAAAGTAGGAATTTCTTTTAATCAAAAAAGGTTTTAAATTAAGCACTTTCTAGGATGTTTGTGAGTCCATGAGAGGCAGTTATCATGAACATCTAAGATATAAAATATCAGGAGTATACACAACCTCTGAGTAAGTTACAATTATTGGCTTTCACAAATGAGTTGTAAACTCCACTGCAGATTGCACATGTGAGGATTTTTTTCAACAGTATTGATTGAAATTAAAAGTTAATTGATATTTTTAAACTGAAACAGTCAACAAAGGACCCAGCTGTCTGTATACACGGAAACGACAGATGACATGAGATGACACAGCAGACAAAGTGCATTTCAATTGATTTGGTAATATTCCCAAAAAACACTTCAGGTAATACATGGGCTTTTTAAATTATGTAAAGCAAATTAAGTACTTAAGAAATATTACAGTTATGGGCATCACATAAAGTGCACTCGAACAAACAAGTCTTGCTCAACATCTTTTTTAGCAATTTCTTTCGATATGTTAATATTTTACATTTTTATAATCTTCCGTTTGGAAATTGGCATCCGGGACAAACATGGACATCATGTGGGTGATGCAGGTGACAGTTTTTAATGATACCCGTAGGCTTACTATCTTACAGTAGGTACATGTATGTGTCATTTTCTTGGGTTGGGGTACGTACATGTACATGTATAGGCAATATACCGGTACATGTACATGTAGCTGTAGACGTTATGCTTGGACTCATTATTTCAACTTTGCTGTGAAGACGATACACCGCAGCCACAACACACTTCAAATGTAAACTACATGTAAGACAAATGTGTACCTTTGGGTATGGTTCCCAATTTTCCTAAAAGGCCAGTTCATACATGTACATGTGCTTCAGGCAAATGCAAAAGCAAAGCAAATTGACATAAAAAACATTTGTGGCAAAATTTGCTCAAGTTGAAATGTGTTCAACTCAAGCTTCGTCACAGCACGAATATTTGATTTGACGTGAGAATTTTTTGTGCGTGTTTGCTTTCGTGGTCTTGCGCCAATAATTTGTGTGCAGCCCAAAGAAGCTACATGTGCAATTGTGAGTGCATAATGGATCAATAAACGGCTGTGAGACCCATTACAATTTCAACCGAAGCGTGACTCTGATTAAAGTAACATAATTTCGATGACTTGAGGGTGAAGGATCTTTTGCAAGGTAAAAGAAAATACCAAACACAATGGTTCCCTTTGAGACGGTTTACATCGAGAGCTGACAGACTACATGATAGGGCAATGAAGACAAGTGCTTAAAAATCACAGTGATACTTCAAATACACCGCACAAAGGTAGCACTTTGCCACAGACTGCTACGGTTGAGTATTTCCTGGGAGTCTTCATTCTTCCTGTGGGGACTATTTTTGTTAACTGGAGTCAAGAATTGGTGTGTCAATGCAGCATACCTTGCTGCACACCGATTCCATTTATTACCAATGCATTCAGTTACCAATCATCTGTGTCAACAGGCCCTATGGATGCTGGATCACATTTGAGACAAACCTGGTTCTTATCGGGATGCATCTTGAGAGCTAGTTTCTTGAAGGCTCGACGAATGTCCTTGGTGCTTGCATCTCGCTCAATTCCAAGCAACTCATAGTAGTCTTGTGAGGCCGAGGTGACGGTCAACATCAGGCTCAGGAGAGCCACAGCAATAAGGAAGTTCCTGAACCATAACGTCTGAACTCTACTCATCTGTGTACGGAGGCAAGTTTCTAAGTGCTTTGGAAACAATCCCACAATCCCTGTGCCCATTTTCAAGATTTATGCTGAACTGTGAAGAACTAGGAATTCTGTTGATGCTCAGGGGACTGACTTTGTCAGCAACGTTGGTAGTGCATTGTATTTTCCTTCAAGGTTACCTTGATGATGTGAATGACCTGCAGGGAAACCACATGCACACAGTTTTATCAAGATTTTTCTTCTACAAAAGTAACATGTACATTTAAACATACAAGTACATATAAACAAACTCTGGGCAAAGAATTCCTCATGCTGCTGTACAATTTCCCATCATGAGAAACCTCAGAGAAGGCCACTTACTAGAAAATATATACATGTACGCTGGAGGGGAAAAGGACTCGTCTCTGGATTAAAATTGGTTTAAGGAAATGAGTCACTAAAGACTTTGAATTCCTTTAATTAAGAATATCATTTCAATTCTTTTTAATAACTTGAAACTGAACCTATCAGGTGGCATAGTTAAACAAAGCAATGGATATGCAATATAGATTATGCAACATGACAAATTTCACCAGAAGAAAGCATAAGGAAGCCCTCATTTTGCGAAAATATTGAGATGCATGGGTAAACAGACCTGCATACTGAGTATGAGTCCGAATGAAATTGAAATTTGAGTCCATTACATGTTTGTTCCCAATCACTAACTTTTTGAGCACACGTGCTCATGATAGCCCAAAGCATGGAGTCTACTCAAATAAAGGGCCACAGACAGGGCTGGGATTATAACTTTAAATTAGCCTATTAGGATCGCAAACATTTGGAACCCAGAGCAAAATTTGCACAAGTCTAAAAGATTATCAATTTCGGATTGTATGCTTTTGCGCAAACTGCAACTAGTGCACGTAAACATATACTGGCTAACACAATTTTGTGCACTCTGAGAATTGTTGGGCAAATTTAAACTTGTCCGTTTGTGTTGGGAATTTGCGCTAAACTAGTTATTGTTGATGTACCTCAATGTGGTATTTGAATGGGAGGAGGCGTCGAAAAGTTTGTCTTGCATGTGTCGAGCGAAAACAGCCGGATTTTGAAAGATTTTGAAATCAGAAATACCACTAATGCCCCAAAACTTTTCTTTTGTCATTTAAGAAAGCCAGTATGCAGTGAAAAGGGTATTTTTGGTGAGTCTTTGGAATTTTTGAGAACCGTTTTCACTTTACTGTGTGTGGAGCGTTAGTACGTACAACCACTCCAAAATTACACTCCATCCATCAATTGATTCAAGATTTCAAGATTTATTTCATTTTCTACAGCATAATAATCACACACGATAATAAAACTTTTAATAAATATTTACAGGTAAATATGATAGAATGATACTTCAATAGTCACTTTAGAAAGGATGCTGTAGAGGGGTACCCAATGAAAGCAATGCTTGTAGATTTGGGCCCTGTTTGTAACATTCCTTATTAAATTACAAACACACCCACACAAAAAACACACAAAGACAGACAAAACAAGTAAACATGTAGTTGCAAGTTTGTGTAGCCTGAAACCAGCATGGTATGTTAAATTAAGATATAAGTGTTAATTGCCAAAAACACAGAAATACGTGTACGTACGAATTACGAATATGTATTTAACAAGTTGGAAAATCAAAGACTTTTCTGAGGGAGACATCCAGAATAAATTAAATTAAACACAATGCAACAGACTTCTCAACAATCCAAGAGGCATATATGTAGAGTGTTAATTATACTTGATAAAAATAATACTTACGGTTAAATTTCAGTTATGAAACTTTCACTCCGATCCGCCGGCACGTCGTACACCTGATCGATCCACATGCCCACTTGCTATCTTCGCTGATCACGGATGGGTTACCATTCGAAAACGCGCTATACAGCTGGATACCAGCGACTTCAAAGCTTTAAACATGACGTGTCCCGATTGTATTAATGTACAATCCATGATGATGTAGTGTGTGCGTTATCGGAGTGCCTTTTGACAAGAGAGGGCAGCCTTGTTTGTACCATTCCGCTCCATCCACCCCTAGCTCTGCAGGCCCGCAAAACATAAGGCCATGTCCAAATTACTTGGCTGCGGCTTGAAATTATAAACAAAATCTAAGGGAAGTGGCAGTCACAATCACAGGCTCGTACGCGACAATTTTTTTTGAAAATGTACAATGGATTTCTGCTGATGAGTCATGTGTTCTTGGAAAAATGTCTTCACTCGTTCGTGCCAAGGGCACTTGGGCATTCTTGTTTGTTCAGGGAATGGATCCGCTCTTTCAAGTCTTTGTCACTAAGATACTCCCCTAAAAGACGCTTAATGGTGCCCAATCTCGACCATGACTTTAAAATAGGTCAAATTTAGTGAAAAAGCTCAGGGAATACATTTGTTACATTATATTATGACTACACGGTGCACATAAATTGCCGCTCGGGGATACCTAAAACCCTCTTAAATTAATAAAAGCTCATTTTACACATCTTTTCCAGGATTTATTTTGTGAAGAGGTCCTATCAAGTGCGCATTCAGTTCTTATAGGAAGGAAACGTCATATTTTATTAAGTTCGGTATTCTGTTTCATTTCTAAATTGAAAGTTAAAAATCTTTCTGAAGTAGGACTAAATGGACATTCAAAGTCATGTCGGCCTATTATTTGTGAAAAAGACTAAAGTTAATGCAGATAGTCTGAGCATCATCCAGTCGGGGAAGCCGCGCAGCTAGCTAGCCCCATAAACGTCTGTACATCTCTCTAGAATTTAAATAGAGGCGGGTGTCGGCCCAAAAAAATTAAATACAAAATCCCCATTTCAAAAGTGGTAAAGTACGTTGACATAAAAAAGCATGTTTAGAATTTCAAGAACTTTGAACAAACAATCACATTGATCGGGCTGTCATGAAAATTCTATTTTTAAAACAACCGTGCAAAAAAGTTCGGATAACGGTTACCCCAATTCACCGATAAAAGAAAAAATTGAATCTTACACCGTTAAAATCAGATATTTAGTATGATGTTTGCTGATCATTAGATTTGCTCTGATATAGTTATTAGTCAAACATGCTGGCATAACAAAATTTCAAACAACCTTTTTAATTAAAGAGCATCATCGAGCGCTGTGTACGGTCTGGGCAACCTGTCATGTATGATTACATAAGCCACATTTTTTGCGGGGAACCGAAGTCCGGGCCGGCCCTTTGACACGCCAACTAACTGTGTGGTCTGAGCTGTCAGGAAAAAATGACTGAATTGTACGAGAAACTCTCGTTTTGTACGGACTTAAATAGGTTAATATCGAAACTTGTCCTCTTAATGAACCTTACACGTATGGTTCGTTGGCCTCTGTTTCACCATGGTTTCACCCCGTCAAAAGTACTCGTCGCACACTCAGCCTTGGCCGGCACATGAACAGCATGACGTCACCATAGGGGGCAATTCGCCGCTGGTAACCCATCTTAATCTTCCGTGCATCGAAACTTGAAGGTGAACCTGGTAACCATTCGAAATATTGGCACCACGCGCTGTCAAGCGCTCATTTGGCAAATTCTCAGAAACAGGATCTTTGCGGTTTCTGTGATGTTGAATTATAAACGCACGGCAAGTGCGCATAACATTGTGCAAATTCTAGTTTTGTTTACTATCGATTGTTGGGTAATTTTCTTGGTATTCTAATGAAATCATAACCTGCAAAACAATGATAGTTGATGATGTGAATTCGGTCGATGATGTTAATTGTAAACTTGACTCAAAATCAACATATTCTGGTTTTAGATATCTTTAAATAAGTATCATTTTCGCAAATGCCACAGAATTAAAAAAGAAATTAATTCAGAAAGAAAGGTTCACGTGAACTGCGGTCTGTAGTAGTAATAAGGTTTGCAAGGATTATTGTCCCGACTGCCAGTGACCACTGAGGTCACAGGCCTGCAAAATTTGATAGAATACGCAATGAGAAAAATTCTAAATCTGACAACGAGTTTTGTGTGTAGAAGGCTGCTTTGTTGCACAACTTAACGTATGATAAGGTTTGTTTCCTGGCTCTATGATTCAACCGAAGTGGACATAGTATAAAACAATTGCACAGCAAAAATGACCATCCGTTAAATTTACAGTGAGATATGCAAATACACGAGGTCAGACTCTTACAAGATTACTCCGCTACCAACTAGTAATATCTCCAATCGCCAAAAAATTCTCAAAATTACAACTAATGTAGATATTATGAAAATTCAAATAAGAATTCAACATAAAAAACATTAAATTTTCGTTGTTTTGTCAAGATACTCAGTTTCTTTTGGGAACTACTTCGTTCAGGTGGATGTGGTGGCTGCACTGGTTTATAGATTGTACAGCAATGAATGGAGGATGTAGCGGTAAATCGTTTGCTCCATGCCAAAGCGTGTGCGTTGTGTGTATGCACCGTAGGCCAGACCGACCCATACCATTTGCAGGTAGTGCATGCACACTTAGGCGTTACATGTACGTGAACAGGAGGCCAGCAACTAGACAACCGCTGCACATTGCATGTACGACTTACAAGTGCTTCTGCCCTCAAATTGACCTCGTGTGTTTTCGTATCGATTTTCGTCGTTTATTTACGTCGTTTCAAGCGCAAGTTGATCACGCATTGTCACACTTTCTGGTGACTCTGAGATCAAGAGAAGACATTTCAGCCCCACCTGGACAAGACTATTGTCATTCACGCGGGTTTCCTTTCCATTGAATCAGGCAAAAAGGTAAGATTCCCAACCCGTCGAATTTGGCGACATTCAGGACCATCGCAATGCAATTTTGCGTGAAGCATGCATGTCCAAAGCTTGTTCTGAACAGCTGACACCGTAAGCAGTCACTATTTAGTGAGCATGGTGAGGCCGGGAGCATTCCATGTACTTGTTGGGAAAAAAGTAGTAGCCTTGGCCTACCTACAATTGTGTTCCGCACTGCCAATGCGACTGTTTACAGTGGTTTGAAGTTTTAGAGTGCGAGTTTCTACAAGCCACTACAGCTACAGTAGGCGCTTGGCCTACTTGTCCCTGCTTCAGTTTTTGTGTCTTGAAAAGTTTCTGCCATGTCTGCTGACAGTGCTGTCTAATGTTAAACCCTTTAACTTGAAATTAGGTCTCTTCTTTCACGTCTTTCGGACAGAGAAAGGTTCAAAGCTTGGAAAGGATGCTCGTAAGATAAATTCCTCAATTCATATGTACCAGCTGGGTTGCTCTGCTTTGATGTGAAGTTGGCCTTCTCCAGCAAGGGATTCTATTCTTGAATTGTGCATGGTCCTTACTAACCATGTTAGGCCAGCCATGGCTATTATTAAAGTAGGTCAGGGACCAAACCACAATCTAGCGACGTCGCTAGTTTCTGCTAATGTCGCTTGTTCAAGCAGCGATGATGGCATTTTTATCAGGTCACATGATAATAATAAGGTTTTGGGAACATAACGAGACAACCATGATGGCAGCCAGGGTCCCCTGATAACGACTTTATACATTTTTGGAGAGCTTGACATTCAATATGGTGTGTACTGAGAAGTTTAATATCCCCCCAAAATGAATTTTGGTACCTTTTGCCGTTTCCTTGTCCTTAAATTTCAAGACAAATTTGGGAGAGATGTTGCTTAAATTCTGCCACACTTCCACTGTATGTCACTAAAGATCATGGGTTATGTGCCACTGAGCAGGCGTCAACTTTCCTGAAGTATGTCGACAGCTGTTACAAATTGAAGTGGTCGTGATCATTGTAGTTTTATTTGGATATTGATATTACATGTAATTTGTAAACTGTGCAGTGCACTCGCTGAATGTAAAAGTGTCATTTTGTCATACAGCAAAAACTCTGAAGGCGTCCAAACACTATTAAAATCCTAGCCCACTAGGGCCTTTTTACTACGGCACATCCTCAATCCTCCAATTGCCCAACTTCAAAACTGCATTCATTCTCAATATTCCAAATTCTCAATTTTTTTGGCTTATGCGCAAAACGAAAGGTACCTTAATTCTAACCTTCCCCAACCACACAGAATTAAACAGTAAAGTGTTTAATTCGGTGGGGATAGGTCTGGTAGGCCCATAACAGCTGGCTTTTGCATTGGGTTTGGCATACCTCAGAAAACACAGTCCAACAGCCTCTGTGCACAAAGTCCCATAGAGGGATCCCAATACAACGCTTTTAGTGTCGATCTGCGCACTTCCGACTCTCCACACATAAGCGTATGGTGTCGTGTGGCTCACTATACGAAGGTAGTCCAGTATATGAGCCACATTATGGGGCTACCCACTGATACAAATGAAACACCACCAGTGCAAGATTCTACGCTTGGGTGGTTCCACCGTTTATGGAACCGGTTCCTGTTCCGCACAAATGCCCGGGTCTGACTCATACATGTACCCGGTTCCGGGTAATTCAAAGAAAAACGTATCAAAGATAAGGTCCAAGGTTTTTCTATGTCTGCCATTATTGTGTCCTTGTAAAATCATTGAATTTGCGAAGTTGGCAATAAAATGTATTGTCTGTGTCTATTTGCATGAGCTTCTTGAAACTTATCTGACTCAAGGAGGAATAAGAGCTCATGTCGGACTTTAGGAGTTAAAATTTGTGCCGGCTCTCGGTCATCGGACATGACCTGCTGAGGCAGAGCCGTGAAGAACACCGTATACCTGTGCAGTACATGTACTGTACTCGTACGTAATGTACGTTGTACATGTACACCGTACACCCACGTGTATCATGTACATGTACATATCGATAGTGCCATTATGCAGCCAGCGCAGCCACGTAGCCCGGCCCATCGACCACCAATACAAAGCTTGTGGCTTGCCACTCTAGACTTGCCTTGACACGTTATATCTCTTCATATTTCGCTGTGGTCCAGATCCGCATGCCGCAGCTCCATGTAGAGCTGCAAATCCCCAATCGGAGCATCGTTTTCCTTCTACAAGTAAGAGACTTGTAATAAAGTCTGCGGCCCACAAGCTGTGTGCGTATTTACCGCTGTTCGATTTCACCAAATAAACACACCCCCACCCTCCATATAAGGCAAGCCAATGAAGCAGTGAATCCCCGGATGGAGTTCATGTGGTATCGTCATTGGCTGATTATTTTAGTCCTCTTGATTGACGCGGCACACCTTGTTTACAACTATCCATGTTGGGGCCACCAAAAATAACAAGCTCAAGGCGGTGGGATCGGGGGGCTGCCGATCGGCACTTACTTGACAAGGCAATTATGTTTTACGAAAAACTTAGGGGATTCTATTCAACACAAAAACACAAAACACAGTTCTCTTTTTTTCACCAGTGAAAACATACTGGTAATTTGAAGCCTCGTACAAGTAGTTCTTCGCTTCGTTACTCGGTATATACAAGCCATGATACAAGTTAAGCTGAATAAGAAAAAACAACCGTCAGACATTCAGGCACACGCAATTATTAACCATGCATGCATTTAAAATCAGAAGTACACTGTACATACAGATCCCTCACTCACGGCATGCATGTCTATGATGTCTAACAGATCAACCATGTGTAATGTCTGAAACAGGAGAAAATCAAACGCACCCGTACCGGTATGTCTTTTGGGATTTTTTGGTAAAAGCATACACATCAAGCAAACTAAACTGAGCTTGGGGTGTAACCAGGCATAAGACAAGACTTGGTTTCCTCGCTTAAATTCGGTACTGGAACTGAGCCTTTAGCGAGGCTTCGGTTTCAGCACCCTACTGCAGGTACCCGGTAGGAATCAGTAACCACTCGGAACCGACTCCTCTATGGGTGCCTGGCTCTGAAAAATATTGATACCCGGTGCCAGTTCCCGATGTTGGGACCGGGTAGAATCGGGTACCCGTCGGAACTGCCCAAGCTTGCAAGATTTGACCGAAAATTCTCCTCAATCCAGTTCTAGAAATTCCAAATAAAAAGGAAAAGTTTCTTTTATATACCCTGGGTACCGGTAACATGTTTCCTGTAAATTTGAGCAATCATACTACCGGTACAGTACATGTAGCTATTTGTATTGAAGTTTTTAGCTGATAATGAGATCGATGTCTGATCGATGCTAGATTGTGGTTTGATCCCTGACCTGTTAACATGTTTAAACTCTGTGTAGCTAGCAAATTGTCATGTATAAGTCATGGCCATTGTAAATTGTCACTGCTGCCATGTGTCACTTAATACTAGATAGTCACTATTACACGATAGCAAAAAGTGGTTTGCTTGTACACATGTACATGTTCTAGGGCTTACAGCATTCAATGATTCTTCATCAGTGAGTGCTCCAGCCTAAGTTTTGTCACTGCAAGGGTCTTACATCAGTCAATGCAGTGCTGATCCTTCCGACATGTCCAAAGTTGGGCAAAGAAATGTTGGTCATGTTTGGAGTGAACTTTATTTTCTTGTGCTAAAAGAAAGCCTAGTTACAAGGTCTGTCTTGAAGTAAACGTGACTGGCTAGTGGGCCTAGTGATAAAAAGTAACCTGTATACCTGTAGTAATGGTTTAAATGCCAGACAATGCCAGAAGGTTATTCCATTCTCAAACACTATTTATTATGTTGTGCATGTTCAACTCAAAAATATTAGATTTAATGTTTCTGGAAAGCTCCAGTGGTTTTAAAAATCATGTGTAATGGGAATTGTGTATTTAGGGACACCTCCTGATCGCCGTTTTGTTATCCTTGAAACAGGTTCCTCGGTTTAAGTGTTCAACCTCAGGCAATGTTCTTGTACCGTAATTATGGTGACAGGGTTTTTGTGTAAATTCATAACAGTAAATTTAGAAAAATGTGACTTTCTTTCTTACCTGTTTTTCTGGTAACCGGCCACATAAAACAACACCCATGCTGTATACCTACACATCCCAATTCCAGAGTATGCCCCTTAACCCAATGGTTATTTCATTTCCAGCTCTACTTAAGCTTCCAAAGAAGCAGGTAGCCATTGGGGCACACTGCCTGACACCACAGGGACTGCAATTACACAATCACCCATGTGATCAACATGTCTTTCATTTTACTGTAGTAGTTCCTATTGCTATACCAAAGTACTGTTCCACCAGATTCTTGGGTCTTGGGCCTTTCAGCGTGTAGAGGTAAAAGGTTCGTAGAAAATCACTCATGTGCCCTTTTTTGCTTGGACGTGTGAGCAGAATCAACTTTTTTCTCACATCTGCAAGTACAAGTAGTGTAAGTTGCTTCCAATGTTTATCAACACGAATTTTACCTATGGTTTAATATTTTGCATTATTGCAATTACAAGTTTGGGCACTATGGCACAGTTTGAATGTAATGGCCAATATATTTGAGTGTAACGGGAGAAACCCAGTGTCATAGCACAGAGCACGAGTGTGACTGCCTGAGATGCTGAAATGCCCTGGTGAGAACACAGATTGGGATGTGATGACTGACGACTGGACAGTCAAGGATATTCATACATGTAGCTCTCTGTTCCCAGGCATCAGCAGCAGATAGCAGGATTACGGTACATCAGGTCCTGACTTCATGTAGGGGTTTGTTTCAGCACTGTATCATCACTGAGTCCAGAGATTAGATAGGGTAGTTGTGGGTACAACAGCAATTCCCTTTTTCTCAAGCCAACTGTCTTCACCCTAAAATAGTTACAAGAGTTTTTACCATTTTACAGCCATAAGAATTTGGCTCTCCAAATGTTGAGGGGGGAGGGATATTCTGTCCCCCCTCCCCATGCATAAAGAGGTACAGGGGTACATACATGTACATGTACAAATTATGCTCCAGAGGCAGTATTATAAGCTGTTATTTGTCGTCATTAAATTTCAAACAAAGGATTCTGTAGTTTATGAATGTTCAGTCTGGACTTTCTAGGTTAGTTTTGGCAACCAGAGACGCAAGTTTGTTTGTTTTTTTTTTCGTTTGGCTGCCAGTCGATCATTAAATGAAACTCTGCTAGGGCTGGGCTGAACACATCTTCATATCATCCCCACGAATTTGAGATCAAAGAACAACCAGCATGTCCTTGTCCATGTGACCCCCGTCATTAGAGTCAGCTTACATGTACATCTACTGGAGCAAGTTGGTAGTGCATTCTGACATGCGTGGGCGGGTTGCCTTCACCTATGTCAAGGGGAAGTGTTCTGATTTTTAGATATATTAGGACCGTGTTATGGGGTTTTTGGTTGTTAACACAACTTTTTTTGTCTCTTCAGCATTAGTGCAGTGAGAAGTATACCGAGAATGTCCCCAGAATTACTGAACAGATATCTGCATACTCGAGAAGTGAACCACATCAATACCAGTACCACTAATGTGCAGAGCGTGAAATTAGACAAAAAAAGTGCTCAGACAAAATGTTATAACACAATCAATTTTGATCTTCCATTACCAGCTTTTGATCTGCAATATTATAACCCTAACAGTCCCAAATGCTACAAAGTACTACATGTAGTAGTAAATGTAGCACTCGGCCCTGTCGCTTGTAAGAGAACGTGACATTATTATTCTCTGAAGCCATAAAATACAATAGAGAAGACAATGTAGCATACAGTGCTGTGGCACTATGAATGCATAGTTTCATTGTTCTCTGTACGAGTAACAACGGAATAAACCTAGCCAGAAATAGTAATTTGTAGCGCAAGGTCCTTCAGGCTCAGAGTGTTACATAGTATTTTGTAGCACTGAGTATTCTAAGCCAAACAACGCCCTGTACTGTCAGGGTTAAAAAGGTAGAGTTGTAACGTGCAGTGTAAAATTTGTGCACTCTGCACAGAATGCACTTTTAACACTCAACAACATTATGATTATTCAAGAATACTTGCATACATGTAAGTTTATACTTTGGTAAATGTATCTAGGTCAAGCTACGTACACGTGTTTGGCAGGAGTAAGACCCGTTGGTAAACGAGGGTATACTCCCATCGCACAAACAGAAATATAATGCGCACGCACCACACTCAGGTTGACATGGTTAAACTGGAGGAACTGCGGGAACGCAGCCAACCACTACTGGTCCATATTGCCTGGTACCCAGGTTATGTGTCATGCATGGGGTACCACGGAAAATTTAACATGGGTTGACAGCAAAACCTTGATTTTTTTTTTGTTTTTTGTTTTACGATGCGGATGCGCAAGAATTACGGGGTGATTTTTATGTTGACATATGTGTTCCTACACGCATGGCGCTGAGTGACACGGGCCGGTGATGAGCGATTAGCCCTGATGAATGCCTTGGGCGTTATTAACGTAATTCTAACACAAAACTAATAATATATCGGACGCCATAATGCCACATATTGTGTTGATATTTTAAGAGCTGTTATTGATACCGGTATGTTGGTTGGACAATTTGCGTGAGCATCTTTGATTCTGTTTGGACAAACACAATAAGTGCTTGGAAAATGTCAAATGTCCAACTGTATTTTCATGCTCTGAGTGTGCCATGCATTTTGTTTACGATAAGTCTTGAAAAGCACATTTTATTTCAGTTAGCCTCATATTTAAATCATTTTGTTTGTGATGTATATTTAAAGTCGTTTTTAATACAAATACAATTTTGAGTAAGACTGTGGTGTCATTCTAGGGAGAAAACCTCAATATTTCTGCATTTGTGCCCAAATGTTGCTGGCAATTTTATATTTTGCTATTCTAAATTTCCTTTTCTTTTGTTACATATTATTACTGTATGTAAAAGTAAATGCAGTAAGCCAACAAGCAACCCCTTCTCCAAAATATTTCTCAATGAGCAAATTTCAGGTTTCTTATTTTGAACAAAAAACCTTATAAACTGAACAGTGTCTTCCCTGAATGACAGCACAGCAACAGCGCCCTCACTTGACCAGAAAGGTGTGGACAGAAGAACATGAAGAACATTTTTCAATACTGGTACATGTACAACGTTGCTCCCAAAGGCTGTCAAATACCGGTACATGAACTTTTCATACATATACACTGAGAAAGAGTATAAATTTGCACAAAAAAGTGCGTCTAAAAAAAAAAATCACTGCATAGACCTTGCGCTAGAATTTCACTGCAGCCACCTCAGCCTTAGCAGTTGTGCCGAACAATTGGCCATGGTGCCCTGAAATTTCCACTTTGTCCGCAACTAAAGCTGGCCATGTGCCCCATTCTTCCTGGTAGTGGTGCCCTTAAAAAAATACCCTATATTTCCTGTAAGTTTCCTACTTCATATTCACATGAACGTACATGAATTTCATGTTGCAGTCTAACAGTACGCGATGTCTTAACGCCACATGGGTGCACGGCCAGGGCAGCCGAGCTGGCAGACCTGGCGCATCACAGTGCTGTATCGCGCAATGAGGCTTGCCTGCACTGCATTTGGTTTTGATTTACAATACCTAAATGTACATGTATTTTGTTCTGCAGTCCAACATTCAGCGGTCGATTATTCGCCTCAGGCACGTCCAGGTATGGTGTATGGCCAACCAGCCTAGCCTGGCATAATGTGCAGCTACCAGGCAGGTACATGTGTAAATGGGCATAGGCTATGTCCCAAACGGGCCCCCGCAGCTATGGCTACCAGTAGGTCTTTTGTCCCCCTACCGATAGTTTCGGATCACGTACATGTATGCACACACGCAGCAGTCTCAACTACACGTGTGTAACTGATTATTCTGTGACGTAATGGGTTTGGGTCAACTTTATGGTGCGGGGGAGGGATTGGTTGGTAAGCTCACGTTGTGCAGTCGAAGAAGATGTGTCAAAATCGAAACAAAACAAGTTCTTTTAATGAATTGATTTTCTCTAAATTATGAAATCCTTTGTCAGAAAATGTGCCAGTTCCTTCTTGTAATACGTTCTGTCATGGGCTGTAAAATTTTCAATGTGATAGCTCAAGCACAAAAAAACCCCACTATTTTTCATTTTTCCAGTTTCGTAACTCGTTTTGCAGACTATTTTACGCAATGGCCTCAGTGCCTTTCCATCGTAGACATTTTGGCCTTGTTGCCCCAGCTACATGGTGCCCCTATAACATGTCCCATTTCTTGAGGCCAAGATGGTAGTGCCCCCAAAAGTCGAAATTGGAGCCCTGTTGACCCTTAGAAACTTAAAAGAAAGTGCTTGGTTTCACACTCATGTACATGGGCCGACATGATTCATTATTCAGTCTGTCCAGGGACTCGGGGATTATCGGTATGTTTAGGCTCAACAATTCTCCCTAGTCAATCAGAATCAAGGTACATGTACTTATCACTATTATTTACTTTACTTAAAGATAATCTAAATCGATCACCACCACTATTTAAAAGTTATATAATGTTGGTGCAGAAAACAGCACATTCAATCTAAATCGATCACCACCCACTATTTAAAAGTTATATAATGTTGGGGCAGAAAACAGCACATTCATTGTGTGCATTTCGATATATGTCAGTACTGGTATACATGTACGTTTATGTGTACATTTACTAGTACATGGCAGCTCTATTTTACGTGGAATATTGCTGCTGGTAGATTGTGACATTTAGACCCAATGAAAATGTTCACATACACATACATGTACATATATGTACATGAATGTGCCTACCGTAAGTAATGAATTTTTCGTCTGTGATTGCTGATTGGTGTGCGAAATTGAGCTAAACCATGGAGAGACATTGGCACATACATGTACCTGTACATATATATTATGGAATTCATTCATCATCAGTAGGCTTGAATGATGCCATTAAAGCAGTGGATTAACAGTCTACATGTGCATGAACTGGTGCATGCTGAAAGCAGACTCATTTCATTGTATTAAATGTTATATACTGTACACTGTTAATGTACAGTGTACATGGACTGGTACGTACGTCTCAGTTTTGTGCCAGTCCAAAAGAAAATTTGAGCTTTCTGTGCATGAACTGCCGGTATGGTGACTATAGAAGCCTACTCTGTCTATGGGGCGGTGTGGACATCCGGGACTCTTGCCAAATGGCGGGGAGTCTTCGATGAAAACAGCCACCACGGCGGTGTGCGCGTGCACTAGCCAGCCAGAGGATCGGATTACACAAGCATTTCTTTGATCTGTATGTCTGTGTACGTTCAATGCAGCTCTCATTGGTCGCTACCCCGCCATTTTGTGAAACCCCTGGATGTCTGCGCTTCCCCATGAGTTGTGCACTTTCCATTCTAAAACTTAATGAGTTACAATAAGTGTTTTGCATGTACCTGTAGTTGGTTGAAATATTTACCACTATGGATGCCCAACATTCCTGAGAGAATCTCGACATCCATCATTTTTCTTCTGTCACACAGTAACTTTTCACAGGCTCTTCCCTTTGAGTGGATTTGTGTAAAACAGACCACATGCTTTTTCTTGTTTCTGCTTTGTAATAATGATACTGCAAAGCTACATATTGGTACTAAAACAATTTTTAATGTGAAATTAATGAAGAGAAAAGAAAGAAAACAACTCTTTAATGATAAAAATTCCCTTTGAGTAGATTGGAACAACTGAGAATTAATACTGTGAAATTGCCTTAAATCTTTGCATTGTTGGCTTGTCGATACCCATTGGATGAATGTGCCGATTTTTCTTAGGAGTGATTGGCATCTGTGCAGTGTTCATGTACATCTGTGCATGTTACCGTAGATTTGCAAACAAAATCCTACTGGTACCTGGTATGTTTAGCGAAAGAAAACTTTCGTTTTCCTTTTTCGGTATGTTGGTAGAGCTTCACCAGTTGAGAGCAGTGGAAATATTGGGATGACAACAGTGTGAACATCAAATGCATTTGTAAAGAAGTGAATTGAAAAACTTCTTGGACAGTTCTTCCCCTGGCCTCAAAATGCATGTGTTAATGCAATCAGGATAATGTGACATTACGGAATGGCAAAGGTCATGAAACAGATACTCACGATCTGCTTTGACTGCACATGGTAATGTACATGTACAGTACATGTACTCGTACATTGTACCGGTACAGTGTTCATGTACGGTACATGGACATGTACATGTATGTCATGCATATTATTGCTGCAATCAGGACTGCACCTGGTAAATCATTTGTGGAACCCAATAAGAGAATGTTTATGATGTTTCTGTAATTGAATTCCTCAAACAGACTCCTCTGTAGGCTCATCTCCTGGGATTTTTTCCTAAGATAACCCGTATTGCAATATACCTGTAGCTGATTTACCTGCTTCTGTAATTCAGTTTATAATGGTAAAACTGAAATTACCGGCAACTAGAACAAACACTGAACACATAAGAGTTTTGTTCTAATAGTTTAAGATTATTTTAAAGAAAATGTATGCATTTATTTTTCAATCTTATGTAAGCCTATACCCGTACAAAAGTATGGACTTGTGCTTAAGCAGTGCATGTACAAGTTAAAGTACAGTTGTTTTTGAATATTATCCAGCAAAGTCAGATAATTATTTTGGTATCATTTCAAAAAAGGTTGAGGGATGTATAACAATATTTAGTCTCCGTTTCTGTAAATTAGTTCTGGACTGTTAGTCCACCACTCTTCAAGTTACTTTACACTGTCAGTATGTTGGAAATGTTGAGGCAAGTCATGAGTCAGATTTGAAAGGAGTTGGGGGTTAGAGTCTGAGGGACAAGGACACACACTGACTTATCCTGTGCAATCCCTCATGGAATACCGGTACAAAACTTGCAGGATAATTTGCTTCTCAAATTGTGTTGTTTCTAACAATCCATCTGGATTTCCTTCTTCAAGATCTCAAAATTCATGCTGCTCCCTGCAGAGTTATCAGGGTTTAGTTGGGAATAATTGTACAGGTAATTTTGGAACTGTGGTCAGGTATTCATGGAACACAGGTGACAGCTGTACACAGAGTAAAGGTCGAAGCAAGTTGTTTGTCACACCGCTCTCTTCATCCGATGGACGCATTCATACAGAAGCATTGTCTGATACAGTACGAATACGAAACCCAAGTTCTTTTGACAAATGAACAGAAGGGTAAATCATGGCTTCCTGTATTCAAGAGTTACAAGAAAGGATATGAATGCAATTCACTTTTCGGAAGTACGTAGGCAGCACAGTGATTGCCCTCAACGTATTGGCTACTTGAACGACAGGAAAAAAAATCATGCCAGAATACCGGTACCTTCTATTTCTTCAGAAAGAACTGCTTTCTTTTTGTCTCCTCCACTTTAGGAACAGTTATCATCTACATGTGCATGTACGTACATGTACATGTATAATTTATGAAAAGGATTAAATTTTGGAGGATTGAGGGTGAATGGCAAAGGTGCATGGCTGATTGCAAAGGATGCCATGAGTGAACATCCTGGGTTAGGCCTTGTGTTGTGCTTGCTCAGTCATGCATGAATTCAGCCCAGTATTTCTTGAGAACAACCGCACTGCTCAAAAATGTCATCCAGACTGCCTTGACACAATCAGAGGAATTGCTGAAGGATTTTGGAGGATTGAGGCTGAATGTGATTAGTCATGTCAAAAATGGGAGGATTTTGGAGGATTGAGGATGATTTCGAGTAGAAAGGCCTTGGGGATTACAGTATATTAATGTAATTCATAAAAGATTCTACCTGAGTTACATGTACATGTAGTTGGGATTCTTAATTCCAGTCACAGACTTCCTCTAAGACAGTGGTTTAGGTACAGTGTTGTTGTACATCCAGTTGATTCCTTCCTGTTTCCTACGGAAATTCCGGTGATTCTGTTGTGTGAAGGATTTATTAGCCAACAAAATGGGGCAATATCAGTGCAGAATGTTGCGAGTTTACTGTTAACAAGGCCTTGGATTGTCCGGTGAATTTTTTTTGTTCAAAATTCTAAAGTTTTTTTACTTGGAAAATTGTAAACTGGTTATACTATGAATAACACTAGCATTTTTTGTGGGTCAGATCTCATCCATCACACAGCAAACTTTTCAGCAAACTTGCACTCCTCTCTGACAGAAAGTTGTACGAACAATTTGCCCTAGATAACAGCACCCCAGCTTACAAATATCTATAGAAAAGTAAACAGCTTTCTTCTCAATAGACTGTATTTGTTTGTCAGCCACTCAGCCATCTTGAATTGAAAGTGAGGTGAGCCTTTTATTTTGCAAGCCTGTGAGTAAAAATAAATTCATGTCAGTTTATGTTGACTCTAATGTAAAATTTGTGATGAATTCCATCTACATCATGTTGTAAGCCACAGGTATTAAAAAAAGAAAGAAAGTGAGACATGGGCCCCAATTGCTGGTAGTCTGGTACCACCCCATTGAACAAATTTTATCGAATATGATTGGTTGAGGGAACGAGATTGGAAACAGCTTCTCTGTGAAGAAGGTCTTATTATAGCAAAGAAAAAAAGCCTGTGCAACTTTTGAGATTTTTATTTACAGCTTTTTAAAAATTATGTACCGGTACCTGTAAGGCTGTATGTACCCGTAGTTCATCTACATGTAATTGTGAGTGAGAAAAAACTCATGAATTGAATGAATGGTTTACTAAATAACATGGTTTCTGAATTCAGTGTTTTACTGGGCTAATGTCAAGAAGAAATTTACAAGCTGGTGGATGAAGACAGCTACTGTAACTGCTAATACATGTACGTACATATACATGTACATGTAAGATTCTCTAGTGGGAAAAGGACTTACACATGTACATGCAATTGCATAAAGTGCATTCCACTACGCAGGACACAGGTGCATGGCTTGGGGATCCTCTCGGGATTGTGATCATTAAAGGCCGGGAGATCCCATAGACAGTGTGGCTCCCTAGCCAAACAGATGGTGTGGGCCATGTGGCCGGGTCACTTGCTCTTGAAGAAGGTTACTCCAGGTTGTTCAGATGTATCCTCTGGTGTTGAAGTTGAGACTTGAAAGTTCTGTCGTCTGGATGGTATTTTTTGTTCCATCCCTACCAGAAGAGTCCATGGTTTCATGTGTACAGGTACCGTGTGTACGTACACGTAGGCCCACATGTCAGTACACATTTTGTGCAGGAATACTAGTACCGGTACTTTGGTCTTTAGTTTAGCTCAAGATGGAACCTAAATATGTGTAGGCAGGAGGCCAACATACATGTAACTTTGTTTCTTCACTGTTTCTTATCTTTAGTATGAACAGCGTGCCATGATTTGCATACTGATTTGGTAATGAATTAGAATGCATACTGGTACATGTATCCATGCAAGACATCTGGAACTTGAGCTGCACACTGAGCGAAGTTTTGTTTATGCAGTACATTGTGATTGAAACTTAACACCAAAATAGGAAAATCCTTTCCCGTTTTTTCTCTTCCCAGGGAACTCCTTTTCATTTCACAAATTGTGAAAAAGTGTGCCAAAAGTGGGGAAAAGTTGTGGGGGGGGGGAAAGTTGTGGTCCAAATGCGAATGCAAATTCCTTTTGCATTTTTTCCCATTCCCTTTGCCAGCATTATTTTTCAAATGCAATGTACTGTACATTGTATACCTTCATGTTATACATGTAGAGTAAAGTCAGGTGACAGCTGTTGTCCAGACAGCAACCCTGATCAGCTTGTCACTATATGTGACTCACCTTCCCAAAACCAGGCTGAAGTCAGTCTTTGTGATTTTGGGCAAATTCCTCTCCTTCAGCTCTTTTTTTTAACAATTTAAGGTGATCCATGTTAAATCCAAATTCTGTCTGCAGTAAGCTTCTTATGGGTAGTAATAGCTGTAAAACTCCCCTGAAAATCTGAACAGTGGAAGTTCTGCTATTTGAGGGTGATGATGTTACCGACTTAAACCTGGTTTTGGGATGGTGGGTCACATATGGCTCCAATAGGAGACTTGTGTGCGCTGCACATAGATTTCAATGTACTTGTACACACATACGTACATTGATTACTGTTTACATGGAACCGGAAGTTAACATGCAACTTCAGTGATCGTCCAATGGGAGCCTGCAAATCGTGGTGCATCCACGTGTACCTATTGCAGCTCTGATTGTTACTTTATAAAAACCTTTTTGTGTAAGCACAGTAAAATCGTGAAAAATTAAAATATGAAAAATTGAAACTCCATTTATCTTGAAGACAATGATACATCGGCACCTCTTTGCCGCTTAAAGACTAGGCTTAATAAATATATCTATGGATGTCCATAACTTGAAATGTCCAGTGCCACTGGTACAGTTGCTAACCTCAAAATTTTTGTGAGGCAATTCCCAAAGAAACTGCTGCTGAAATGCTTGAAAAAAGTGTATAAGGAATGTGAGACTTTAATTATGAGTCATTACTGCCAGGGGCACTTGGTCTTTTGCCACTGCGTGCATGCTGTCAATGTGATCGAGTAGTGATGTATACATGTACATGTACCACCCTATAACCACAACAAATCCTGGCTTCCAGGTAAGCCCGATTGCCACCACAGGCCCAGTTGTAGCTTGTACGCCGGCAGTCCAATCGTTGATGTTTGCAGTGGCCATGTGACTGCAAAAGGAAAAGTCATGTGATCAAACATAGCAAAACCCAAGTGAAAATCCCATGCACAGAGCATTGCACTCTAGTATAGGCAGGATAGACCAATCGACACAAAAGAAAGATGTGCCACACTGGTTCATGGTTTGAGAACGTTAAAAATTTCAGTACAGTGGTGATATGACGAGCATACACCATTAGAATAAATAAAAAAAAGGAAAGTAACCTCAATAACAGTTGTCAGTAGCCACAATGGAGCAAGTATGGTTACATACTGTACCTGTACAGTGTGCACATGTGAAAATATACATGTATGTTCTGTACACATGCTTTTATGAGTGGGTATGACTTGACTCCAAATCTGGATACCTTAGGTTTTTATCCATTCCCCTGAGGTTCAAGTTGCTAAGATTTCACTGTACTTTTTTTTTTGCAATAATTTCTCTGTCTGTCTGACATGGCAGGCAGATAGAAATGAAATTCTTTCATGGAAAGCAGATGAAATGAAAGTCTTTTTACACGTTCCCATGATTAAAGGAAGTGGAAAATAGGGAAATTTTGCAGGATCAAACTCAGTTTCATCCAGAAATGTAAGAATTGTAAAATGTTAATTGTTGATGCACTGTGGTACATGTACATAGTAGGCCTACTGTACATGTACTTTATATGTGTACATGTACACACATATATACCAGTAGGAAAAACATGCATAATATTTTTCAAAGTTGAAATTAATCTGCAGTGTCTAGTTACGGGATGTTTGACGTTATACATGTACATGTAGAAGAGCATCTGTTGTTTGAAAATAATTGTGACAAGATTAACGTGTAGCAGTTATCGTAAATTTGAGCTGTCTCTGTTCCCACCAGTGAATTGCTGGTACTGGTGCCAATAGTCATAATGTACAGTACATGTACTTTCATACTTCGAGTCGTGACTCAAGGTCAGTGGCTCCCTTTGATTCCACCATGCTGCAGACTTAAGCCACTTTTGGATTGGAGCCAGTAAAGCAAAAACGTGGCGTGTACAGCTGTGCAGTACTGGAACATCCATGTACTGCTACAGTACATCATTTCCATTTTTATATGGCAAATGGACTAAGACCTGGACCCTGACCCTATGTGTGGCATGTGACCTTAACTCCAGCACTGTGGGGCTGTTTACTTTCTATCCAGGTGGGTTTCATTAGTTGTGCATGCATGTACATGTATACAGGAAGGTATTTGGGCAAAGCAAGTGATATTCAAGCAACCAAGCTTCAGAGCTCAAGTTAACCACAGAGGATTTTGCGGGAGTAATATGTATTCCTTGAGGTGTGGCTGGTATAAGCTTGCAAGTATTTTTAAGAAAAAAAATAGGAGCTGAGATGACTATCCCAATGGTGATACATGTACCAGTACATACTACTCATATTCCAATAAAACTATTTATGTCTTCATGAGTGCTATGTATGATGTTGAAAAGGGATGGCATTATTCAGGGCCGTGCCGAGTATCCAGGTATCAGCAGCCCTACTACTACTGATTATCATTTACTGGTACATGTGGACCTGCTTCCATTTTGTCAATTGTATCCCTTGAAATTGCATTCAGAAAGGCAAGCAACCTTTTCTTCACTTAGTTGCTGATAATTGTTTGAAAAAAATGATGGGAAAAATATGTTCTGAGTCTGTTTACCGACAATTTTCTCAATGTCTAGATTGCAGATGAATCAACGAAAAGAACCAGTCACGACACGCTACACATGCAACTTACCATAGGCTGGCTAGCTTTGCTTAGTGCACGTTGGTCTTTCTATACTAGAATCACTTGTCATGCTCACAAACCAACCTGTAACCGTAATACATGTACAGCTCGTCTGATTGCTACCAGGTACCCAATTGTAGCCTGCTAGCATGCAATCCAGTCACTGACTCTGCAGAGGCCATGTGAGTGTAACTGCTGAAAGAAAGGTCATGTGACTGCACATAGGAAAACCCAAGTGAAAGCAAGCCCCCGATTATGCACTGTATGTCGCTCTGTAAAGACATAGACCAAACGTTACAAAAGTTTTGCCATGTGAATGTACAACCTGTAAGTGCCTTATTGCTGATTTATTAATAGAAAAGTAGACTCGTTGGAAAATACTTGACTACTATGTTTTTGTTATTGTTTTAATAATGATTATGGGCACTTGGGTACCCGCCCATCAGTGGAATCGGATACCCAGTTCCCAAACTACCCATAAATGTATACCACTAAAATTTTTTAGGGTTAGTCGCTGTAGTTTAAAAATAGTCTGCATATATCAAAGCTACATGTACATGTATGTGTGTATGCATTGTGCACTGCCATATTTTTAAAACGGTGTTTTTTTCAGACTTTGTAAGAAGTGTTTTGCATTTGCCGTTTCTTTAGATTTGATGAATAGCTATGAATACCATTTGCAAAGTTTCCGCAACCCCAGTGAACTTTCAGACACTGTAATGTCACTGTCGGGTCGCACTGATTCAAAAACACTTGAGAATGCATGCATCCATTTATCTTCTGTAGTGCCATGTAACTAACCCCTCTGAATAAGGTGTATCATTGCTACCCCTGCACTTGTGAACTTTACTTTAGATACTGTCCTGTCATCAGTTGACACAAAGTTTATCAGCAATGCAGGGCTTGACGGTGGCATACCAAGTTGCGGGTGTTTCATTTTGAACACGACTTTACAAACTACATGTAGACATGTTGTAATAGACGTTGTGTGTTGGGGAGATGATCTGAATACCCTTGACAAGATGGGGTGTTTTTACCTCTATCGATGGATGCGTCACATGTCGGTACTAGTACATCAGCTATAACTACACGTAGATACATTTGTTTTGTTTGAATGCAGTTTAAGAATTCACTTCAGAGTCATGTACACGTACAATGTACATGGCATTCATGTACATGTACGGTACATACATCGTACAAGTTGCTTGGCACGTAAGTGTATGCTTTGGATTGTAGAGACTGCCCACATGTACCGGTATACCAGTACATGTACATGTATAGTTGTACATGTACATGTTCCATTTCCTCCCTCTGTGTATAATGTACATGTATGCATGAGCGTAATATCCGTGCTGCACTATAAGAACCAACAGTAAAACCTTACAGGCACGCTTTTTACTGTGCTCTGCATGCATGTACAAGCACCTGTGCCTTCATCTAAAGTAATAAGGCTGTATAGATCAAGTCATTTAAGAATAACACATGAACAGTGTACCAGTACATATCATGACTTTTTACCATTAATACAAGTCTGTATGAGGATGTGTGGACTCGAATAAAATGGTCATCTTCAGTGGTAACTAACGAACTCTTCCTTCGTCCTGCCCCAAACTGGAAGCCACTTGCATTACACATGCAGTGTGTTGGAAATACAGTACATGTACAACATTGCGATTGAAAGTTAACACCAAAATGGGAAAATCTTTTCACATTTTTTCTCTTCCCAGGGAATTCCTTTTCATTTCACAAATTGTGAAAAAGTGTGCCACACCTTTTCACACAAGTGAGAAAATATTTTTCACAGATTTTCCCCCAAGTGGAAAAGATTTTGACGCTTTTTCCCACAAATGAGAAAGATTTTCACAGATTTTCCTACAAGTGGGAAAGATTTTCACACTTTTTCTCACAAGTGGGAAGAGATTTTCACAGATTTTCTCTGTGAGTGGGGAAATAATTTTGCAAGCTTTCTTCATTAAGTAGTATTTGTGCATGTACATGTAGACATCAGGAAGTTTTTGTTCGCTGTGGTTTCAAACATGCCCATCTCCGAATATGGAAAGCGGAGGAAAATCAGTCTGAGACAAAAGTAAGTCTGAGACAAATGTACTTTAATCCTCTGGAATATCCAGAAGATTACTTGAGGAAAACCGCATTAAACTTTCAGGGCAGTATGTTTCTTGGTTGTGAGCAAAATACAATGTACAATGCTACAGGCGAAATTAAAACTATGCCTAGATAGTTTCTGACGTCATGTCCTCAGGATGTACATGTAGTCACATGTATTTTGAGGTCTCAATGCAGGCAACTGTTCAGTGAAGGGTGACTTGCTACAGGGCCATTGCAGGGTTCATTCAGTGATGGCCAGTCAGTGTAAGCACTTCATTCACACTGTGCATGTGCATGTACAATATGTACTCGTACATTACAAATGTACCGGTATCTAAACTTAGGAGCCCTTCAACAGAAACCATTTAACATGTCTCTGGGCCTTGATAGTTTGAGTCATGTACCCCCCCAAAAAAAACACGCTATTAACAAGAACAAAACCAGAAAGGAATGTACCTGGTACACAGTCCATGGGAAAACTGCTTGGTATGCGAAAAGAGCTTTTTACATGTGGGTAATTCTAGAAATAAGGGTTCCAAAAGTGCGACATTTTTGTGTTCCTGTTACATCTGACCTTTGTTATTTGGCATGGAAATATCACTGGAATTGATTTCAAACTATTACTGTTTGTTTGGCAGGTAATTTGCATTAATTCATCGCTCTTGGAAATTACAAAATGTGTTCCCAACTTAGAAAATCATGTCAGATGTGACAGGGACATCAAAAAAATTGACCCCTAATTTTTGGAATTACCCATGTACGTGTATTTGGAAGGGGGAATGCTGTAAAATTTGGAATTTACTATACAGTGTAGTCACATTTACAGGTGCATTATAGAGGCCAAAGATATGAGGACCCAAACACTCACAGAAATTGCTCCTTTCCAGGGATAACATGTGTTCCCAAACTGACAAACGGCTAAGTGCACAAGCGACTTACAATCATTTTAAAACTATTCTTTGTGTGAAAGCCAATTTTTATGTGTTTTGTAGTGGGTGTATGCTTGAGATAGTACATGTATTTGCCAAATAGATGTCATCTCTGCGTAAATGCCAACCACATGATTCATAATAAAGGTGCGATGGATTTTCTTGGTTGCAACAATTCATTATTGGCAGAGGGAAAGTGTTAATTTTTAATACCATTAGACTGTGATGTGTTAGGAACAACTTTCTTTGAGCCCTGTGTGCATTTGCGTTTCATAAGCGTTTATCATTTCTCTTACACCGGAACAGTGATGATGAATCACAATTGTGAACAGTCATGCATTATACACGGAGTTACTCACTCCATATTCTTTGTCACAACATTTGGACAAAGACCATTAATTTAACCCTCCTATGCTGAAGTCACGTCACTGTGCATGTTTGAGTTCCATACAGAAACTGCATGCTCACCAGTGACTGTGGGCATTAGTGCACATTTGTGCTGTAAAACCATAGGAGGGTTAAGTCGTTCGTTTTTCTTGTCACAAATTCAGGCTAAGAGAACAGGTTCTGAAATACTGACTATGATTCGCAAGAGATGGCTTCAACTCTTTTGGCCGTTCATCTTTCATCAACTATTCCAGAGCAACTGATGAAAGATGCTATTCATAAACATCCATCACATGTACTGGTACATGTACGTGTACATACATGTACATGTTCAGGAGAAATACATGTACCACAGTTCTACTGTACAGAACTAAAGGGATGATACTGTATGGTCATCCAGCCTGCATTTACAGTACATGTGTGCATGTGTGCGCTTATACATGGGACCTTGTGGGGTACCAGAACAATGGGAAGTACCCCACAAGGCCAGTTTTTACCTTTTGGGGTACCAAAATTGGTACCCCACAAGGTAAAAACCAACCAAAATTGGTACCCCACAAGAATTTCACGAAACTGATATTTGGAAATAACTCAAAAATCTGTCGCAAATTGAAGTGTTTTACATAAGGAACATACGGTCGAAATTTCAACCCAAGAAAGTTAAATTTGGTTTAAATTGGAGTGATTTGAATATTTGTGCGTGTTGTGTGGGAGTTTTGTACACGAGAACAAAGGAAATACCCCACAGGTGTAGTTGTGTAAGGATGTATGCATACACGTGTACAGGTATTTCCAAGGATGGATTTGCGTCGGGGAGATGTGAATTAATTTTATATTTTTGCCCTGCCCGGCATGTATTATACCACTGCATTCGCAGTGTTTGCCCCCGAAGGCTTGTGAAACAACCACAAGCATACTCGGGTGGGACTCGAACCCACAACCTCCTGCTTACTAGTGCAGACATCTTGTTTAGTTGTTCGGGGTACCCGCTTCTACATCTAACTCAAACCAGCCAGCCAACACTGGCAAGTTTGGTGGTCGAGTGGTTAAGACATCTGCACTAGTAAGCAGGAAGTTGTGGGTTCGAGTCCCACCCAAGTATGCTTGTTTTTTTTTCACATGCCTTCAGGGGCAAATACTGAGTATACAATGTTCATATATACACGTTGGGCAGGGCAAAAGTCCAAATTACATGTATCTGCACTTTTCATTCGGAGGTAGTGCTTCCAGATTACTGTATGTCGTTCTTTCCCGTGATGTTTGGTTTTGTGTAGATTGCTTTCTTTAATCGTGTACGTGCAGGTCATGTTTAAGTTATTTTAGGCAACATTGTACATTGCAATTATAGCCAGAAGACAGAATATTGAGCAGGTACGTGTATTAACACATTGAAATTAAAGACACTGATATCTGGCAGGCACACTTAGTGATGTTAGATTTTTCCTTGTGGCAACTTTGTCCGTTTAGTAATACAAGTACATGTACCTACGAGTACATGTACTTGTAGTAGTTTGGATGCCTTGGGTTCTGCTGCTTTTCTTAAGTGGGCAGCCAAGTGAACCTAATCACCTCTTCGAAATAGCTTCACCCGAGCGATCAATTACTCGGACAATGAACTTCGGAAATTTAACGATGATTTGTTAGGCTGGGTGGTTAGTGCCTGTCTAAGCCACTCTTGTCAGAGTCTGGAAGGGTCATTAGATGGCAAGGAAAGTGCAGTCTAACATTTCATTTGCATTTTCTTGGGGGGGGGGAACAAGGTTCCTGCTTTGATTGTCAGTGGAGAGGAAATTGATTTCATGAGGCACATTTACACAAAGTACTGGTAAATGTAATTTATAGGAACACAGGCACTTGAAATTACTCATTTACACCAAAATGTCACTGTACTTGTGTGCAGATTTTCATTTACATATTAGTCTCATTGCAGTCGTAGACTTTTCTTAAGCCTTTGTCAGTCTTAAAATTCAGGTGCTAATTTTGAATTCTTCATACATATTTATAGTTTGCAAACTGCTAAAAATAAGATATGCAGCTTGTTTAGGAAATGGATGAAAGTTATTTTTCAGTTGACACGCCACAAAGGGAATCTCCACAAAGCCAGGCCTGCAAGCTGTAAATTAGATTGGATCATAAATATTTTACCTCTTGATTGAATTATGATTGGTTGTCTGTGTGGAGTCATCTACCGTATGTGGCGTCTGAATGGTTGGGGTTGATTTTTTGACAATTGTATGGTTGAACCTGCTTGCACTATTTGCCCACTCTGAGTGGACGCTGTGTGTCAATGTACTCAGTTCCCTTTGTGAAAGTACAGTGGCCACTTGTTCAGCTGCCAGTGGTTTGAGCACACTCTGTGCATCACTGCATGTGTATGGTGTACACCTAGAGCCTGCTTCCTCATGCTTGACATCATGAAAAACCAGTCAAGACTCAACATATCTGTGGTTTACATTTACACTAAACCTTGGGAAGATAAGGGTCCTAGGTTGAGGGAAAAATCTTGTTCTTCAAAAGCTTTTATGCACATTGGCAAGAGAGTGGAATGACTTGCAAGAGCAGATAACCTGGATATTAAAGCTTTCTGCAGTTGATAGGAGCAATCCCTCCCTCCCCCGCTCTGTTCTGAGTGATGCTCCTCAAGTTGAGTACATGTACCTACTGTGTCTAGATATTGTGGCCTCACATGTTTTCTGCTGAAATGAATGAGGGCAGTGTTTAAGGTCGTGCTGGAAGCAAGTGGCCGTGGTTGGGTACCACACACACATCAATGGGAAGTGGCTGCAGTCGCCAGCCAGTGGTTATCCACTGACCATCGTGTTCTCAACTCTAGCCACAACTTTTGGACTGAATCTTAATAGAACTAAACCTACAGTGTACATGTAAATGCACTGGTACATTAGCTAGAAATGTTGGCTTCCATTTCAAATTAGTGAGCTTGAACCCTGGAAGGCTTTGATACTTGAACATGAATTAGGCAAGAATGCCATAAAAGAAATGAACAGATATGGGTATGCAGCACATTTATTGTGTAAATTTGAGCCAAACCTAACCTACATGTACATTTTGCAGTTGCAAAATGCATTATAAACACTTGGAATCACATGCATATATGTTGAGTAATTGCCCAATCATGATATGGTATTCATTTTATGGCATGTTCTTCATAAAATGGACCAAAATGCAACTCCGGATGTCACTTTTCAAAATTTCTAAAAGAGTGACTTTGATCATGTAAAATACAAATTAGCACCTTCAGATTTATAAAAATGATTATTTGGGGATAATTAGGCACACTGTGCTCATTTGGTGGACATTTGGTTGGCTACCAGTGCAAATCAAATGGAGTTGAATTCATTTAAAGTTTTATGTCAAAGTGTTTACACCAGAGGACTTGATTTCAAAACTTCTCTCAAGAAGAAGGAGAATTCAGTATAATTTTTGACTGATGTATTTTAAAGCACCTAAAATATAACTAAAAATATAAACTGCAAAAAAAGGGCACAAAATTGATGGAAAATGGTGAGAAAAGTTTGGCTCTACCTTTCAACCACTGAAAATTATCTTTAAGTTTGGCTGCATCCAAAATTTATAATGACTACAGTGTGTTCCTTGCGAGAATGCCGAAAATACTGTCACATGTAGTGCTTGAAAATTCCTTGTGCAACATTCATTTTGCCACTTATTTTGGAGATATCCCCACTGAAAATTAAATCAAAATTAACAACTCTGAGCATTAGATTTTCATCATGAATTGTATTTTCTGTCTCGGATGTCTTTTTTTTTCGAACGTCATTCAGAATGACCAATTTTCTTTCAAGAAACCTTGGTCCGAAGAGAAAAATCGTGGAGCATCGCCACTCCTTGGAGGGGCTCATGAATATTAAATGCAAAAAGAGGGTCACTATCTGGGTTGATGTCAAAGGTCAAACAGGCCACAATGCAGGGGAACGTTTCTCTAACGGCACTGTGAGAGAATGACGGAAGCTGCAAAATTGCCACTACCAGTATTTTGGACTGCAGTTTTCGGAAACGTACTTGAAGTAAGTGTGGTTGGTCCAGTCATAAAAGGATGATGGTTTGGCGGTTTTTTGCACTTTTTTAAAGCTTGTGTTGTACATTGATTTGGATTTTACTCGCTGGTTTTTTTTTGTTTTTTTTGGCAGTTGATTTTTTGACACTAATGACAGAATCGAATGACATTTGCGACTGCCGACTAAGGGATCTTATTACTTGTGAGAGGTATTTTTAATTTCGTGATTATGGTTTTAATATGTATAAATATTATCACCTTTCACCATGTAATCTGTGTAAAATAACCGCAGGGATTATCACTCCTCGGTAAATTTTATTGGCTAGGATTTCAACAGGTTGTTGACGTCCGTCAAATATGCTGACGTTCGAGACTTTGATTAATTAACTCCAATTAAGTTGAAAGATGGACACGGTCATCATTGTTCCAGATACCAGCCATGACTTCCCTCATACATCAGACATTGGGAATTCATTCATTGCTGTTCACTTCAGGAGAAATGAACCCCCAAAGTTGAACATTATCTAATGGTCCATATCTTGAGAAACCTGCCTTATACAAGTTACATGTGTGGTATCCTTACATGCAGATGGATATTAATACATGCAACAGCTGTTAATCATTTAAGGCTAAGGGAAAATTAATGTTTTGGTAATTACTCTGTAGTGTGATGTCTGGGCACCAGAAAAACACACAGACTGGCCTGCCTGTTCCACCGTGCATGGGTTTGAAAAGTTTCATTTATACAAAAAAATAGATAATTTCAAAAAAACTTGTTTGAAACATCTAATATGGTAAAGGGTTTTGCTTATAATATTCTGAACTTATTCAGAGTTCTGCTGAAAATCTGCTTAAAATACTCATTCTGTTAAATTTTCTGTCAAAAGCATTTTTTCCCCCAAAAGATTCTGTCACATGTAGCCAAAAATCTGCTGAAAAGGTCACCATGGTAGGTGTGTTGATTTGTTATGCCGCCCTCTGTTGCTTGATGTTTGCCTGGAAATCTATTTTTTCTTTCAGAAATGTTGTTTTGGTACCGGTACATGCAGCCTTGCGAAGAGAGCCCCCTGGTGTTCAGTTTGACTCATTCCCGTGAATGTTACCAAGCTGTGTTTTATGGCATTTTATGGCATAACAATCTTCATGATGATGTCCCACTTATTGAAAGTATAACAGGAAGTCCAGGCAATACTGCCACTCTGAGTTCCTTTATTGCTTCAGAGATTTAGATTTATTGTCTGGGACTTGTTTATTTGGCACAAAGAGTTTCAGGAATTGGAACATTTCCGTGAATGAAGTTACAGTGATGGACATGACATGTATATTTAGACAGGCTTTTGTCTTGGATTAAGATACAGGTATCTGCCTATCCCTTCCTAGCCAAAGTGAAAAAATGTTTTTGAAACTGACACCCCCAGGTGCTACTGGTAAATGAGGCCATGTTTCCATTCTACCCTAGTATTTTGGAAGAAAATACGATTTAATCACCAGTGTTGCAGACTTTTGTCTAAAAAAATAGGGGTTTGTAAATTTTGAACAAGGAAACCTGTCTTTCCAAACTTGGCTTTGCCTGCCTTTAAGACAGTTGGCCAGGTGGCTATGTAAAATCCTTGTTCTATGATTAGACACTGGATCATACTACCCATAATTGTGCATACACATGTATATATATTTTTACATGGGTTCGTGTGTTTGACAGATATTTCTGTACTTCTCATTCTGCTCCAAAACCTGGCCGTGGTCTTTTTGACAAAATCTCTGAACTGTTGTCTTCTGAGCTGCATGTACATGTATACATGTACACATTTCAGTGTTAAAAATGTTTTTAGAAGTATGCAATTAAGGATTGACTTCTTTCCAAATGGCCTGCCAATAAGCCACTTGCGAGTTAAATTTGAATAAAATCTGGTACACTGTTTTATTTGATTGCACAGAAACATAACAATTTGAATCTCCCAGACTAAAGACACTTTTGCTATACCTCGTGATTCGGGGCAAGCTTTTGCATAGCAACCACCCGTCCCTGGAATGGACTGGCTCCTTTGTGCCATTCTTATCTCTTATGTGACTAAACAAAAGCTTGCCCCAAATCTGGAGGTGTAGCAACAGTTATACCCAGCAAGAAATGAGACCAAGGGGTACCCCCCCAACTGTTCAATCCCTATA
>NW_019091362.1:1055144-1072597 GCF_001949145.1 Acanthaster planci
AATATGGCAACAGTGGTTGTAGTATGGAGAATTCACGATGTTATGTTCACATGAATTTAAAGAACTCAGTTTACCAGATTTTATTCCAAATGGCTTATTTAGTCCTGCCCACAGATTTGGAAAGAATACCTGCCTCGTCCTTGGGGCATCCAATTAACAACAAGCACCTGATGGTGATCTAATCCCCCACCAACGGTGCCACTGGCCCTGACCGATCAGCAGACCATTTAGGGAATCAAAAGCCAGCAGGGGCTGGAGCTGTCCAGACAACTCACCAGAGACCTTGCCCTGTGTGTGCCCCTGTCTGCGCTATGGGCTGACCCTGCCCTCAAAAATCCTTGGGGGGGCCAGATTAGACAAGGATATCTATTGACAGAGTAAAGCCTATATACATTTATGCAGTAGGTACGTCAGAACAATAATCAATACTGTCTGAGACTGGTCTGAGTTTTAGAGGTCTTTATGATGCAACTTCCCTTGAACGTGATGAATGGGCTCCTCAAGAATTTGCGTTTACTGTTCAAAGGACACCTTTTTTTCAAGTGTGTATTTTAATGTAACCACTGGTCATGTTGTGAAAACATTGCTTTTAGAAGTTAGATTGTATGCCAGCCATTTACATGTACTGTGTGCTTCAGTGAAGGTGCACTATAAAAATGAGAAACTTTAATTTCTTGGTCCAAAATGTAGGAGATGGGCATTTGCATGTCTGTCCAGTCTCTCCCAAAACCAATGTTATGGAGCTTCTGAGCACAGAATTTTACTGAGCAAAGCAAAGAGTTTCTTCAGCAGTAACAGGTTACTTGGTGATACGCTACACTATTTACTTGTACATTACATGTACGTTTTGCCACTCACAGATGTTACTGTTGATGGTCACTTGCGTAGCTAACCCATGCTCGCTGCCCTGTGAAATTTGAAACCAACATTTTCAGGTACTCTAGGGTATTTGTGCAAGTAGGTTGACAACTGAGAAGGTTGTTTCAATGTGGACTCAAACTATGACATGCATGTTGTCACAGTAACAGTGTCTCACAAAATAACAACCATGCCACTATTATCTTTACGTATAAAAGGGTTTCCCTTCTTATTCGTCCATGCTTGGACTGAGAGTTACATGTATGTATATCCAGAAATAGTCAAGTGAGTGCTACACATATGTTCACTTATCTTAATTCTAAATATAACTTCATGCTATCCCTAGAGAATTACATGTTCTTAATGATATACATGTACATGTACCTGAGCTGTACAGATCATCTTGCATGTACACGTATTCGTGGGCTTGTAACCTTACACATCTATATTATATCTTTGAGGACACCTCAATATCCAATGTGTCTGGCGCTCATTGATTTCCATATTGACTCTCCCAAATTGCTGAAGGATAAGGCCTTCCTGACTTAATGAGCCAGTCTGTTTAATCAGCCTATTGAAGCTTGTTTGCTAATGGGATGTGGCCACCAAGATGTGGTCACGTTCTGTTCCTGTTACAAGACCACAGCTGACTGTTGTGGGAGGGGGGGTGATGTCATCATGCTGCCTGTTAGTGCTGCTTGTGTTCTTGTAGTACCACTGATAAATTATTACCAGGTTTTTTTTCAGGCTTAAGCAAATCTTGTGCTTAAGCAGCCATTTGAAATTTGAAAACCTGTAGCCTTGTGTAGGCCCAGCCTGTATGCACCTTTTATATTAAGATCAATTCTTGACTTGAGAAGCACTCAGTAATAGACATGTACATGTATGCCTACCCTTCTTTTTGAAGCATTTCACCAACTGACCTGTACATTTACTGTATGATTAGGGTGCATCACCAGTACATGTGTACATGTATGTACATGTGTACCTTGAGAAAAGTAAATTAAAAATGTATTTACTGCTGATTCATTGGAGTTCTAGTTGCAGTAGTAGCTAGATATTGTAGTTATTGGCTGCAACAGGGCTCTGGATAAGAAAACACACACACACAAGTGTGTATTTGCCTGCAACTGGGGACCCCCTATTGTTCCTCTTTTGTTTGTACTTAAACTATTTTAGAAGACCACCCGTATGTTTTGTACACAGTTGTCAATCGGGGACCCTCTGTCAATCGGGGACCTTATTGTCCTCTATTGTTCAGGGTCCCCAATTGAATGCAGAAACAAACTCACACACACAAATCCTGTGTTTACAAGAAAAAATTGAATTTTACAATTTTGGAAAGAAAAATATTACTTGAAAAGTATTTACATGTATGTGAAGAATATAAACTGTATGGGTCTTTTCACCAAGTAGGTCTGTAGACTGCAAGGTTGTGCAATAGCAGACATTCTCCACACACAAGCATCTGTTTTCTTCCCCTATGGTTGAAGGATACAGATGTTACGTATATTTGCAGTGTGTACAGTTGGTCCCATTCTAAAACAGCATTTGATGGGATATATTTAAAGCTGGTATTCCTCAATGGTCTGCACTTGAAACATCCTTCAAAAAAGTACTACCACTACGATGTACACCAATGGGTGTAATATTAACACCCTGCCAGCATTATTCAAAATTCTTTATATTCAATGCCATTGAACTCTCTTCCTGTCTCTATTCATCCTCTCAATTTCATTGAAATAGAACTCTCTCCTGTCAATGGTATCAACAAATCCCCTTGATTTTTGTTGAAGAAAAGGGTTCTTTACCTGATTTCCCCTACAGGCCAACTTGATAAACACGGGGAAGAAAATCCCACCTCGTGAGAAATATTACTCACAAATATAAGGCCTAGCGGGAATTTAGTTTTGAAGCGGGCCAGTAACTGCCAAAGAGCCCTCGTGCAAAATACAAGTTACGTAGGTTTATGTGCATTGTGTCAGAGTACATGCTTTCAATAAAGCCCTGTGTGCAAAAGTGTGACATGATTGAACCATGGCAACCTTCATTGTTTGCAGAACTAAAGAAAACCTTGACAGAATTTACTTTTGTTGCAGAAAAGAACACTTGGCACTTTTGGTAAACAGTTATTTCCTGTTTCACTAGACCCAACATGCACAGTGTGTGGGTTTCCAAAATATCACTTCAAAGGAATGTTTGAATAAGGCAAAGTGATTCGAAACTTTGATCAGAAATAGATTGTTGTGAACAGCATTTTAAAAAATATTGTATGCATCATTGTATTGTTTTATTCTGTCACATTTGCATTTTGTTCTGTTTTCATAGTCTATAAGACTCAACAAATTGGATAGTTTCACAGTTCTTTTTATTTGACTCCCTAACTTACGGTAGGTTCCCAGGCTGGACATGTGAGAAAGACCATCCTAACCCCAAGGCCCTATTTGCTCTTGCACATCCTCAATCCTACAGAATCCATCATTCGCCTTGCCCCCCCTCCCCCAAATGTGTTCATCCTGAAACCTCCAAAATTCTCCCTTGTTTCATGGATATGCTTCTTGGAGGGGTGATGCCTGTCACAGTCCTTCAAAATCCTCTGGCAATTCCTGCCATTAAGTACTGGCAATGTGAATGATACCTGTATCTTGGAGCAGCATGAATGATTTGACAATCGAGGTACATGTACCAGTATGAATTTACATGTATGCGGAGCATAAGCCCACAAGGTCCAATCCAAGACCTTGACACATCCTTCTGCAATCAGCCACTCTTTTTTTGCCATTCATCCCCATTCATCCAAAATCTTCCAAAACTAACCAGAGGGTTTACTGGTAGGAGTATTGAGGGTGGTTAGGGTTTAGAATATTATTAGAACCGTGGTCCCCGGTCCGTGTCAACTTATAGTGGGCTGATGCTGTATGCGTTGAATGTACAGTTACGTGTAGGTCACTACACCATGCTCGATACTGAAGGCTCAGGAAGGTTCCTATAAAATGTATTTAGTGCACTGGGGTTTAGGGTTACACTAATTAAACTATGTTGAAGCATTACATGTACATGTATGCTGAGTACAAGTACATGAGTACATTCATTTTCACCGAATGTACCCTTCCATGACCTACATTGTATTTTCATTCATTTATGATGTCTTAGCCCATTTCTCTATTTACATGTTCATTGTATTTTTTACAGAGGGTGAACTACTTCTGACAAGTGGCTGAAGTCTTTAATGTCCTTGATTCAAGAAAAAACTTTCTTTATGACCTCTGGTCCCTTTTTAGCCATACCCTAGTAAGACTGTTTCCTTTTTGATGTGGTCAGTTTATAAATAACGTAATGCAGATTCAACGAAAAACGAGGGGATGAGGGAATAAAGAACGCATGTTTCACGCTTTGATGAAATTCCCACAATGGCCTTAGCCGGCCTGGCATTTCTGCGAAGGAGTGTTGCAAAAATATCACGGCGGCTATTTTTGACCGTGACAAAGCGTCCGTCCCGGACCAGATGTAGGTCAGACGAGAGCAAGTGGGGGAAACGGATGCAGTGGGCCCGCCATAAAGGAGGGAGGAAACGCAATGATCAAGATTATTTGGGAGAAGAAAGCAAGCTGAATGTCAGCTAAACATGACATTTGGCTCGGGTGCGAGCGCAGCAGGATGAGGCATGGTCAGCGCAAAGTGCAGATTTCCCCCGTAGCATTTTTCTGAGACAAGGAGGCCAACAGGGTGTCCTTTTTGAAAAAGGCGATTCTAGATAAGCTGTTTCTGATACTTTCCGGTCTGTCTGCATAGACCTTTTCTTGTTATCACAAGCTTTCAGTGAATCAAGTGATCAGCATTTGACTTAATTGTGGGCGGGGTACAAGATGCAGATGTACATGCAGTGAATTTATTTGCGAGACCTTTTGATAAAAACAGTTACAATAGGTGCATTTTTTTCAATATCTTTTTGTTTGGACACGTTAAGCAGTTTGTGCTGAAGTTGTATCATTTCTGATGGAGATCCCCCAAATACAGTAGGAAATCATAATTCATCTGTAAGTAGGGGTTGTTCTGTAGGTAAGGATGGGTTGGGTCAGGAATGAGATTCTTCCGACTTCTGGCGGAAGTTCGACTTTCTTATTTTGACTTTGCGACTTTAATTTTAAGATCAGTCTTGTACATGTGCTTGAACTCCAACCATGGAAAATTGACATTTTAAGTGCCGACAGTTACATATAATACACTTTCTGACATACTGTAGTACTTCAGAAATATATTTTGATGTTCAAGTATCACATATTATAACAATAAATGTTCTGGAATGAAATTTTCAAAACATGGTTTCCTTACTATTTTATATCTTCTCCTGTAACGTATTATTTTTATATTAAAACTGTTTTTTCATTCCTCTATAGTAGCACATACGTTAGTGGTACATGTACTTACGTTAACGTGTTCTTGGGTGCGGTTCAGCATCATCAGCGTGTTACATGTTCAAGTTCTGCCCCAAGTTAGAACTGCAACATTACCGACACAACTTGAAAGACATTATTCATCAGGAAGGAGAGGGACATACAAAGGAGATTGACAAAGGCCTTAAAATCCCATGGCGGTGGGAATGGGTGTAAACAAAATCTGGAAGAGTTTCTCTCTCTGAGTTCATTCGGAAATTGAAGAAGCTGGACAAAGTATTATGCCTGTGGTGCAATACTGATATAAACTATGCATCAAGGGGGATAAGGGCGATCATGACTCATGCTGAAACTTTCAAGAAAGTAGCTAGTATCACACTTAAAGAAAAGAATTATGTCATTGAAACCTGTTGGTGTTTCAGCTTTCCACTTGTTTACTTGTAGTTTTTACGTGTTTACAACTTTGGCTATTAGTGAGAACTAATAGCATGGTTCTCCTGAAGTCCTTAGCTGCATTGATGTGCATGCAGGTCATCCCTGTTTATCAGTGCAGAAAGTCACTCCTTCCTCCACTAGAAGACCCTCCAAAAGAGGCTTGACTGTTTCCGGCCCTGGTCAGCTGCTTCGCAGCCTCTGCTACTGCCCCTCCCTGTTGTCAGAGATATGTTATTGTTCATGCTTAAAGGTACACCCTAGGGCCACATTGTTTGTGCTGTTCATCTCTCTTTAATGAGCACCAGGGGGACTCTGGGCATATTTTCTTGGGGGGGGGGCACCAGCTGAGCTCCCTTGATAAGGCCAGGTCCTTTTCTCTTCTTGTTTTGTTGATTGCCCACACCTATTCTGTTGGAGGGGAGTCCTGTTACATTCTCATTTGATGTGCTGTGTGTACCAGGGAGATACCGGTGCTGAAATCTGTGTTCCCTCCAAAAACTTTCTGATTTCATTGGTGAAACTTGTCAAAAGGGAAAAAAGTTTCTTCTTTCCCTGTCTCGTCTTTCCTTTTTCCCCTGATATTGTCCTTCTCTTTAATTTTTAGATTGAAGAAATTTTGTAATGATTTGGTCTACCCTTTTGTGCCCTAAAATAGTCCTCCTTTCCAATTTTGTAATGAAAAATTTTACAACTTGGAAAGGGAAGTATTGAATGATTTCAAATGTTGGGTAACTAGTAGGCTTGCATAAAGGCCCATTCTTGATTGTGTACATAGGCATGCAGACTTCCAAGGACTATTGACTCACAGTACTGTTTGGAATGGGCCTAAATGCATGTTTATTTGGACAGCATATCAGATTGGCAGAGGTTATGATTTAGTCATCACTGTCCGTTCATGTATCCTGCCATTGATGTTCCTGAAGGTGAACAAGGAAGGGGACCTAGTTAATGTGCTTCAGGAATTTGACAGGAACACCAAACAAAGTACAGCCTTGGTGGAAAGAAGGGGCCCTGATTGACATCTCCTTGGGACCATTGTGTCAGATTACTTTCATGATAGCTCTGCCCAAATTTTGGAGCTTTTCTTTTGGAAAGGAAGAGGGAATGGCATAAGGAGTGGTGCCCTTGCTGGACTTGGATTAAATGACTAATTTAAATTATTAATTAAATGACTATAATGACTACATGTAAATGTCATCACATTTGTCAAATATTTTAAAAAATTTGTCACAAAAACTTACTTTTGTTACATCAGAATTCAGCAACTTGTACATGTACTGTACTAGGATTCATTCATTTGGAACTTGAACACAGGGAATTGATCCCTTTCACTTTTTATCAGTTTGCTGCTGATGTGGTTTGCTTTCCTCCCTTTAAAAAACCCACAACCACCCCAACCCCACACCCCACTCCACCCTCACCCGGAGGAAAAAGTCAGGGGGGGGGGCTGCCATGACCACACTTCATTTGACTTGGAAAAGTCTTAAAGGATTTTGTGTTCACGTTAAATGTTTTTTCATGCAAAATGTTACTAATTGGTTTATTTGTACCAAACGTAAAAATAAGAGCATGCTTATGACTTTGTTTTACACGTGTTGGGCTGTATTTGGGAAAAAAAAAAAACAAACCCTCAAAAAGAAAGTCCTAATTTAACTTGATTCAGTGGAATTGTTTTGTTGCATGTCTCGTGAACCAGGACTTACTAGTAGGTACATGTGTAATTCCAGGTTAATGGTCAAGCATCAATTAATTCAACACCCATTGAGCATCCTTCTGTTTTTCCTGACAGACTCATCAAGTACAGTACCAGCAGGATTTTTTAAAGTTAGTCAAATACCCGCATACTTTTCAGTGAAGATCCAACTAGCCTCGCTCAGCAGTCAAGCATGCCCAGTGGTCAAGCATGACTGACCTGACTGACCTTTTCATCTCAGGACTTGTCTGCATTCTATGCAAATGGAGCCAGGTGTTACGTAATCCCGTTGATGTCATGGGCAGCTGTATTATGATTCACAGTCAGCCCGCAGTGTGTGTGTATGAATATCTTTATTGCATGATGGTACTTACAACACCCAGTAACGTTTTTTCATCAATAGAAAAAAAAAGAGAGCATATTCAGTGGAGCGACAATTGGTGCATGGCGTAGCTTATCTGGTGCTAGATAACAGGGCCTGCAAAGGGTACTGCTGTTGAGCAAGATTCTATCCGTCGCAGTTGTGTCTTTGTTGTCAGCAACTCGGAATCTCTTGCCATTCGTGTGTTTTCATGGTGCAGTGAACATTTGCTTCAGAGTTGCCTTGTGATGTATATTTTTGTATGCACAACCATTTTGCTTCATCACTGACGTGTAGAAAATATGTGACAGATTACAAAAAGATCATGATTGTGTCTGTTTCCTTTGATCAGAAATTAAGTAATTGTAATCATTGTTGTTTTTTTCTTGCAGGTTCTGAAAAGTTCTTTGTTTGAACTGTTCACTGGTAGAGCACATACATACATGTAGTTGGTAAGTCTCGCGATGTTTTCAATTTGAAAGGGTTCCGTGGAATTTTAATGTTTCTTTAAACCCTTTAAAATTAGGTATTGATTTAAAATAAAATGGTTTGAGTTAGCACTGTCATCTTTATAAAATGTCAGATTTACTTTTTAGTTTGCTTGTAACTGAAAAGATTGATACATGTGGATCAGAAATGACGTGCTTTACTTGGTGGGTGAAAAAAACCCTGATTGTAATAAACGGGCCTGACTATAGCAACATGCCATCTTTAATTTGCATCATGTGCTTGATGCACCTGTACAGTACAACCATATTTGGAATTCGTATCAATACCCAGTGTTGATTACATTGGATGTGTATTTTAGATATAAAGAATATTATGCATGACATATTTGCATGTACTGATATTTAAATACCGGTACATGAAGTCAGACATCTTTTTGATGGACACACATGCTTTAACAGGTGTAGGCTGCGGGCACATGGCCCAAATTTGATATAACTTGCTAAAATGTTGGACAACAGTAAGTACTCATTACTACATGTGGGGATAGCCTCTCAAGAGGGAATACCTTACAGTTCAAAAATAGTGAGAGGCTCTCCACAGAACTTAACGTAAAGTGTGTTTTCAGAACCTCGACTTAAAACCTTGATTGTGCCTTTCAGCTTTGGTTTTGGTGTCAATTGCATGACATTAAGCTGATCGCTTGAAGGGTGTTTCTCGGCTGACAGCTTCCATATGTAGAAAGTACTCTAAGTCCATTTCCTGCAGCAGAATGATGCCAAACTTTGGGATTTTTCATTTGGTTAAAAAAAAAATTGCCAAAGAAATTGCTTCTTCATAGCATCTGGCCTGAAAGTCAGTAGAGTGTCAGTTGAAATTGAGTACATTGACATGCTCAGTAATAAGGTGAAGGACCTTTAGGAAGTCAAACACTGCATTGGAAGTTACATATAGTCCCCGCGACCCTAACTTTCCAAATATTTCCTGTCAAAGAGACAGGACTGTTTGCAAACTGCATCTGACGAAGAATTTGAAACTGACCTTTCTCTGTTCCCCTGGCTTTTGCACTACTGTGTACCCCTTGAGAAAACCTTGCCGCTCCATTTATTGTGACAAGTTTTGCACATTGTGGACTTGTACTTTAAATTCTTATGCAAATTAATTTTTTTCGAGTTTTTGTGAGTATTGATCCTACATTTTAATCGCACACTTTCATGGAATATCCTTCATTTTTCTCCTATCCACGTAGTGTGCAAACACTGTTCTCAGAGTTGGTATGGTCCCAATGACTTTTACACAAATACATGTAGGTTTGTGCATACATCCATTCACAGTGTCAGCTCTCTGAGGCAAGGTGTCTTTCATTGTCCGAGGTACATGTATGTGTCCCAGAGGGCTGGCAATATGAGGAAATTGGGAATCAGACATTGACACCAACATCGACCATTTACATGTGAACTGATTCATTGATCGGCATAAAAACCGGATAGGAAAACCATAGAAGTAGCACGGACTAAATGCCACCAACCACAATTCATGTCTGGCTGTACAACTCATGTCTCATTTCTCCTCAAGAGTGTTTTTAGTAAATGACACACGAGAAGTTTTGTTCTTGTTTTCACAGAAAAGGCATGGTTTACCCAGTTGTAATTTCCGTACGTGATATTGAGTATTGTGGCTTCATGATGTTTTCTAGGTACATGTACATCTGACATCCACAAAAATTTGTGGCTCTGTTGGCATTTGAAATTAAATCAAGAATACTAATCATCTCAAGGGTGAGTACATGTGAGTATAATCCCTGGTGGACCGTTTGGAGGTTATGACTACAAGGGTTGTGCTGGTGTCAAATTTACAGTCTTGATACATTGGCACAAATAATGCTCATGGTATTTGAAAATTGCCATACAACACAAAAATTACAACCTGCAAAATTTTCGAGGGTTTGCATTCTGCAATCTGTACATGGCTATATTACAGTATTCATTTCGTATCGATACCCCATCTCACTAGATCAGGTCGCACAGAATTGTTGTTTGTCCAGTGCTGTCGGGACAACCCATGATTCAAATCTTTCAAGATGGCAGTTATGGGGGGGGAACATGCAAGTACAGGGGTAACTGATGCAATCAAAGCATTACGTGAGCCTTTTGACTTTGAGTCATAGTGGAGAATTCAAAATATCAGTTTGGGAAAGTTAAACTGTTAGGCTATGCAACAGTCACAGAGACCAGGTGATAACATTGCTCAAAATGCCAAGGTGCCCAGTCGTCATGCACTGGTATACGTTTCACTGTACGTCTTTACATACACCATGTACATGTAGTCTGGATGTAAGTCTGAAAGGAATATTACTGTGATAAGACTGCAGACCACTATGCAGACTCTTGCATCCTACAGCAAGCCGAGGCAGAAATTTGTGCATGTTCAGTTCTTGCTGTCTAGCCTGAGTTTAGCCTGAGTCTAAATGATCACAGTGTGCACATGTACTAGTACATGTAACTCTGTCATGTGTTCATGAAAATCGGTTGAGAATGTGCTTCCATGTTGCGAAGTGTACGCATATACTTCTATGGCATATGCAACACAGCATGGATGTTGTATCAACCACTTCGTACCGGACCCATTTATCCATGTTGATTCTGTTGGGCCGGGTCAGTTTTTATTTTTTTCTGTTTTCAGAATTCTTTAAAAATTCATAACTTCATTTACTGGATGCTTACACCCACACGAATGACTGTCTGGTGGCTATTCTAATCTGACAGACACATCTATTGATGCCCGAGTATTTCAGCCAGGCCTGCCACCTTGTAAAAAGAGTCCAGATTGTGCGGCATGTGTAATTTTCTTTTGTTCCCGAAACCGGCACAGTGCGCTGCTGACGTCAATAGGGGCCAGATTAGCGTGCGGAGTGCTGGAGCGCTTGTCCCTGGTGATAATCCGCTCCTGATGAATTCCACAAACAGTGGTATAATTTTTCAAAACAATGACAGATTTCCTCTGCTATTGGCAACTGAAAAGAGTTCGAAATTCCCAGCTGCTCGGTCTTTTGTTCCGAGTACATTTTTTTGTAACAAGGTCCAGCTCTTTTGTCCGATTTAGGGGAACCCCGGCAATACGTACAGGGCCAACGTCTCCGAAACTGGGCTCCCCGGCAGCAAGTGGTTACGTTGGCTTGTGTAGTGGCAACTTGTAGAGATGGACAAGTGTACACGTACCATATACATACAGTTAAACACACATCTCTTTTGGGTGGCGTACCATTTGTAAGTGTATCACCCTTGCTTGTTATGCTATATTGTACAAATTTGCATTTAAGGTTTTTTATACTGATGTTTTAAAACCTTTTCTTTTATTTTGAGTCTCTTTCATTATGTTACTCGTAGCTACACTCCGAAGGCTAAGGTGTTTAATTGGGCATTTGCGGGTGTTTGGTGGGTGGCTGTTCTTTTAGGGGTATTGGGTCCTTTTTAGCTTTTTATTGCATAATTTTTAGGCAATTTTATTTCAGTCTTACGGTCATAGTATTTGCGTGGTTTATTTATGTACAGCCTGTTGAGATCTGTTTCATGGTGTAATGTAACATTAAATAGTACTATTATTTTATGTATGCATTCATGAAAGTAGAGAACAGTCATTCAGAACCTGCATTCTTACTGATGTATGCTGCATGTTATTTAAGGTTTTCTATTTAAGCCACGGTGCTGTGTTGTAAACCTCACCTCCCTTTTGTGTTAGGGCCAATGAGATGGCATCAAGTTACCCAGTGGGTGGGTGTCTGTGTTTACATTGTGCAAGGGAGTGATTTCCTACTGGCCTAGGGGGTCCTTGGACTTAGCTGGCCTTGAAATGCCATCCTTGCATGGCCCGGCTGTGTGGGTATTTGTACACACCCAACTGTGTGGGTATTTATACACATGATGACAGAGCGGTAAAGGTCATCCATTGTAGGTTGAGCTGTGGTAGAGAGAGGCTCGCGCGTGTGTGTGTCTGCCCGCAGATTGAGGGCAGTCAGTAGACTCACCGGCCAGACTGCATTCATCGATCCACCAGACGAACTGGGCATGCACAGATGCTGGCAACAGCGCCACTCGCACTCGGCAACACTCTGCCATTCATCTTGGGTATACTCCTGCAGTTTGTGACCCAGGCCACATGTACAGTTTGTACATAGTCCTGTGTCGTGTGTGTGTGTTTCAGTGCAGTATTCCTTTCCCTTTTAGTTTTAGTCTAGGGAAGGACTAATCAGTTGTGTGATTCCAGTAAAATGGTCTGATTTTCTAGGATTACTTTCCATGACTTTGTGCTGCTGTGTGAAGCCTCCTGAATTTGAAACCAACCCGGCTGAGATGTACGTGTACGTGTATGGCTGTGTAGTTCTCTTCCAACGGCCTGCTGCTTGACCCTATGACTCTTGCCCTCAACAAAGCTTGTCCACGCTGCTAGTCAGTTTGCACGTCAGCCAAGCTCAAGCTTTTTTCCATCTCCCATGTTGGATTTATGCGATTTTTGGCGTCAAGATCTCCATATGTGTTTCACCAGTCAGAACCCCCAACTTGGATAACCTCTTTCGGAAATTGGCTGACCAGTTACTGTCAAAGTTTGGTAGGTGTATTCTGTCTCGGTTGGGAATCTCTTACTGTACCTCCTGGCTTGGTCGTGAACATCTCCCCAGTTGGCATCTCAAGCTTACCCTTCAAGTTTGTCTTCCTGCTTGTCTTCTCATATTCGATCAGATGCCTCTAAAGATGCCTGAAGCGCGTAAGTTTCATCATGTTGTTTCTTCTTTTTAGTGAGAAATCAATTACTCAGAATTTAGAAATGTTTCTGATTTTTAAAGAAGGAAGAAGAAATGTGTGAGGTACATGTACATGTACTGTACTTCTCCCCAACTTTGGAGTGATCAGATATTGAAGTACTGGTACATCTTCAAAGCACCTTTAACTTCAGATTTGGACTGGTTGATACTTTATTTGTAAATTTGGAAGTACAGAAATTTTTAATGTGTCTCTGAGATGAGGGTAAAAAAATTTTGAGAGTTAAAAATTCAAAATGAATTGCAAAAGAACTTTTTGTATTAAATGATAGACACAATCATTGAGGAAGTTGTAGCCCATGTGATGATGTGAGGCCAATCAAAACCTTTGATCAGAAACCAGGGTCTGTAGATACGAAACACTCTAGGTCATGCACAGGTACATTTACGTGTATCTTGTGGATGGGGTTGTACCCTAACTTGAACCCCCCAATAAGAATGATGGTGGAACAACCAGCCCTTGCCAGCTGAGGTTGGTTAGCCTCGAAAGGTTAACAGTCTCATAAGGGCACCCTTTTTATATGATTCTCGTATCTTTGTACAATTAAGGGAGGGTCAGTTGGTTGGTCAAAAAAAAAAATCCATGCTGCTGCCATATAGATGAATGAATAAACCAGGCAAAGTACACTGTGCACACTTGGTTTTATATTGAATACCATCAGTGTCTTTTTTTCTAGCTGAGTACAGAGATATTTTTATTTTTACATAACAAAATACCTCATTGGAGTCAGTGTCAAGACGGCGTATGGTAATCATGTGTCCAGTATGTACCATATGTACAGTACACAGTGCCTTTATATTTCGATTTTTCCTATGGTGTTCCCTATATGTAGTACATTGGATGCGGTACGCTACTGCTTGGTCTGGTAATGATGCCGTACCTTGGATTTGAACTGTTGATGCATTGATAGGGGAAATCGTATTGTCCATGTATATTTTCAGGCTTTTTTTGGGTACTGGTCATCACGATGTACTGTTTTTTAGTAGGCAAGCTCCTCTCAGCAGGGTCAGTAGAAAACAGTTTGCTTTTCTTGAGGTTGGGAGCCAACCATAGGGTCAGTCGGAATTTTAAAAGGGTGCCCTTATGGCAAGCTTATCCCCAGTGGTTATGTGTGTGGAAGGCCAGTTCATTCCCCTGAAGTGTAATTGTGGTCTGAATAAAATTTGGTCAAAATCAAGCAGCTGTTTCAATCAGTGACGCTGGTAGCGACAATTTTTCTTTTCTGAAATGAATCAGGAAGGGACATTCAATTCATTAGGATGTACATGTACGCTGTTGATTGAATTATTGGTTGGGGAGACAGAAATTTGGATATTTGGTCTTGCTCTCTGCCAGTGAAATTTCCAATAAAAAGCACTGTATACTTACTGCTGTCCGAACGCATATATGAGAAAATTGATGAGCTTGCTCAGGTGAGACTCTGACCTGTGACCTCCTGCTTTCGTGTGCCAGATTTAGACTTCTGAACCACTTGACCCTTAAGCTTTCAGGGGGTCAGTTGGTTTGTTTGAAACTTTATATTTAAGCAGTTGGCCCAGAAATCATTGACTGTTTCAGTTTGATCTTTTTATTTTCTGAAGTGTAAATTTGTGTATGTCAACCTTGTGACAAAGTACATGTATGCCAGTGAGTTCACCTGTTTGCCCTTTGTGGGGATACTTTGGTCTAACTGTACTTTTGTCATTGATACTGTACTTAGTATGATGCAAACTTCCATAATTAGTGCTACAAAAAGCTCAGAAGAGATGCTAGCTGTTGACATGGAGTTTGCAAAGGGGCAAGGAGGGATAATGGATCGCTTACAAATTTGTTTCCAATTAACCTGTTTCCATCCCTAAGTTCAGGTTAATTATTCACGTGGGCCAGTGCATTGCCACCTCACCACTGGCCTTTGGAACCTTTGCAATGCAGACAGCACGTGCACTCTGGTCAGGCGCTCTGTTTGTTTGCCATGCATGCTGTCAGACCTATCATGTAAAAATGCACATTTTAAATACATTTTTTGTACTGAGAATGACTAAATGCATGAAAATTGTGTATCCTGTATTTATAAAAAAGAATTTCCCACAGCTTTTGTCGACAATAGTAGGACGTGTCAGTAGGCAGAAAGTTACAAAAAGATTTATTGTTCAGTTAAGACCGGTACATGCATTTACCCAGCTGCTTAGCTTGTCAGTTTTTGCTTGGGGAGGGGGGAGATTGTTACCAAAATTAATTTGTGTCTAAAGAAAGACCTACAGTGATTGTATTCCAACATACATGTATGAAAAATGCACCCAAGGGACAAATTTCTTAATTGCATTTCTTCATTTTGGCAGACAATGCAACATTGCTACATGCACATACACATACGTGTAGGTAACAACCTGTTTCTTTCGCAGTATTTCCTTCAAGCCTGCTCTGCACTGTACTTTGGTGGCTAAATTGATTATCTAAATTTTTAAAAGTGAACAGCCTGCACAAGTCTAGTCAGTTTTACATAAACTAATGGGAGAATTCACTATCAAGTTGCATTCCTTTCCAAACACACATTGGGTCGACAAATTTCGCGCACTGTGATTGGCCAACGTGTTGCAAACTCTTGGATGTGCACTATTGTGAAACACCTGGATTGTGTTCGTGTATGTATGGGTCATTTTATAATTGAAGGGTCCAATTTTTGCGTGTGACCCTGTCACATCTGACATATGATTCTGTAAGTTCAGAACATACATGTACATGTATTCTCCAAATTATCAGTACCTGTCAAACAAATAGAAATAGTTTGAAATGAATTTCAATGATATTTCCATGTCAAATTACACAGGTCAGCTGTAGCATGGACACAAAAATGTCACACTTTTGGACCCCGAATTTATAGAATGATCCATATCCTGTTTGATTTGAAGATTATCAATGTGGAATGAATTACCTCTTGCCTCCTCCTCAAGCTCTAGTGTAAATGTACAGGGTACATCACCTGCAGGGGCAGCATGGGGATTCTGGCTGGACAGGGCCGGGCTTTAAATTGCATGGGGAGAAAACGAGAGCAAACTTCCTGTCGACCTTCCCCTCACCAGCTGTAAAGGTTGCACTGACCTACATGTATGTGTACCGTTTGCCTCTCCCCTCCAAAGAGTTAATTGACGTCAGAACGTGTATGCTACAATGTGGTCTCTTGGATAATTGATCAGCGACCTTCTGGTGACATCTTAGGCTTGCATACGTAAATGTGCAGAGAAAGTGAGATGGTTGAATGTTGTCCCGTGGTAGCATATTGGACATTTATGCCAGGAGGACCAGGAAGTGGTTGATGTCCTTTGGCCAGCAGTTCCGTAATGCCCATGACGTGCTCCTTCAAGAATATTCTTCAGAATGAACACTCATGCGTCAGTGTGTTTTTGCATGAATTACCCACAAGAATGGAGTGTATTCTGTATGAATTTGTGATGCATAAACGTAGGTACATGTACATTGTACCTGTGCAGTGTAGGATAACGTACTTGTACCGGGGTACCTTTTACGGTATATACCGTACATACACCTGTATTGTACAATATATCGTCATGCACATTTACATACAATGCTCATTTTAAACAATGATGTATCATACCGGTGTGTAAAGATGGACAGTGCACATGTACATGTATGTGTACATTTGTATACCGGTATATTCCTTAAAATGTGTATGGACACAACTAATTGAGTTTCCTTGAGGGTATTTGCACGCACACTCTTGCCAAATTAGGCAGAAAATGTACGTGTGCTGGTACAAGTTCATTTAGACAAGTTGTTCATTTAAAGGGGAAATGCATGCAGCTGTGGTTGTACATTAAAAATGAATTGATGGAATTTTCATACAAAGCTGCTGAAATTTGGGCATATTTTCTGAAGTAAAAGTGGAAATTACTCTTCGGGGGCAACTGTTGAATGTAATGGTACACATGTAGGTATTCATGTTATACATGTACAGGCACCAGTAAGTTCACCACTACATGTACATGTACAGGCACCAGTAAGTACACCACTATACGTACATGTACAGTGTACATGTACATGTACAGGCACCAGTAAGTATACCATTACATGTACATATACAGGCACCAGTAAGTACACCACTACATGTACATGTACAGGCACCAGTAAGTACACCACTATACGTACATGTACAGTGTACATGTACATGTACATGTACAGGCACCAGTAAGTATACCATTACATGTACATGTACAGGCACCAGTAAGTACACCACTATACGTACATGTACAGTGTACATGTACATGTACATGTACAGGCACCAGTAAGTACACCACTATACGTACATGTACAGTGTACATGTACATGTACATGTACAGGCACCAGTAAGTATACCATTACATGTACATGTACAGGCACCAGTGAGTATACCATTACATGTACATGTACATGTACAGGCACCAGTAAGTACACCACTAGACGTACATGTACAT
>NW_019091362.1:1076327-1092235 GCF_001949145.1 Acanthaster planci
TTAGGTCCTTTTTTCTGGCAAGCATGATCCCCGCGAAAAAAAACGTTTACCAGCAAAAGGACGTATGTATGCAACTATTTTATTTTAATGAAATGTGAAGATTTCTTGGCAAAATAAAAAAAAAATTCCCAAGTCCTTTAATAAGTTGTTCAAAGGTTGCTTTTTTGTACAGCCTGTGTTGATTTTGTAGTAAATTACATCCATTTTTACTAAATAAAGACAGTGTCTTTCTTATGCCTTTTTGCGGGAACATTTTTTCTGCTGTGATCATGTTTCCAGGCAAGAGGGCGTAAGCGCACTTACGCCCTTCTGCCGGGCACCTGACGAATTCTGGTTTCCCCTACTACTGTCTATCTGCTGTGTTCCCATGACCTACATTCTGTGGCTATGTGGTCTAATCAGACATAGTCCAGAAGAGATTTAAAGCCTTCCTTCTGCTGCATGGTTTATTATTAGTCTTGACGTTTCCCAGCACTTAGTACACATGTAGGGCCCCACACAAAAAGTACGCTTCTGTTAATATTCCTGGTCGGGAGTTAAGCCGGTGAAATGCTGGGGGTAGTTTTTATCCTCGGTGAAAGTCGCACAACTTGTGAGAAAATTCTGAGGGGGGGATTTGAGGAGGTTAACATGAGCGCAAGAACTTTTTGCAAATTCTGTATTTTGTACATATACGGATGGTGACATACATGGACATAAAGGTACTGGTACATGTACATACATGTATGTATGACAGGCCAATTGCGATCTAAAGTGGTGTTCATTCATGGACATTTGCTATACCAGAACCACACACATTAAAAGTATCCGTACACTGCACCGGTACACTGTGCATGTAAGAAATCGTGTTCATGTACATATACATGTATGCTTTTGAAGGTGTACATCTATGTGTACATCTAGGCACTGTTTTCAGTCATGTATGTACATGTACATTATGGAACATAAACATACAATCGACATTATTTATTTGTCACTTAAGGGCCAACAGGTTGTTACAGTATAAACTACATGTACAGTACATGTACATGTACTGTACCTGCACAGACGCATTGATTTAGCAGCACTCCAAATACTTTCAATAAACTCATTTCATGGCTGTGCCCTCCGGACAGAGTTTAGAGGGGGGCTAATTTATTCAGGTGTTCCCTCTTGACCCACAAATGCAGTGATCTGAGGATTAAAGAAAATTCACCTGGAATGCAGAGTTCTCTGATCTCCCCCCCCCCAAGCTGGTGCTTGGTGTTGCTTAAGTCCTGCCATATCAGCAATCTCATGAATTACTCCCAACCCAAATTAATTGCATTAACTGAGCCAGGAAGTGGAACGTGCCAAAATGACACATGCGGGGTCTTGGCACCTGATGACCTTTTGACCCCCAAACTCTGTTTCTTTTCTTTAAACAGACTCACATAATTTTCAAACCTAAGTGGATGTACTCGCACATGTACATATTTTGTACATGTACTGGATTGCAGGTGCAAAACGAGTAACTTTACAATTACGAGTGGATTTACATGTAGCTTTTTTTGGGGGGGGGTAGAAAAAGAAGGAAAAATGAAACTCGGCCTCGAAATGTGATACCCACATTTGAATCCTTTTGAAATTCAGTATGCCTTGAACATTCTATACTTACCAGGTATACCCGTACTTATTCATTGTTTACACGTGTGGAGCATGTGTGGTAATGTACTTGTAGAGTAATTGTTTAGTATGGTATTGTGGCTCCTGTTTGGTTAGATTTGTTGAGGTTGTTCAATTTGTTGCTGGCTTGCTGATTTTCATACCCAATTCCCTTTCCACAACTTCTGATTTCTCTGCCCAATAGGTGTGTGTGCATGTAGGCCTATATCATGCACACATCCTTTCCATGAGCATCTGTGTCACATGTATTGCTACCCAATTCCCTTTCCACAACTTCTGATTTCTCTGCCCAGTAGGTGTGTGTGCATGTAGGCCTATATCATGCACACATCCTTTCCATGAGCATCTGTGTCACATGTATTGCTATGTGATCAGGCCAGATGTGTGAATAAACTGTATTTAGTCATTTCACACCATGCTTCACAACTTATTATAGGGCTGATGAAACATTGGCTTCATCCACCAAACGGTAACTCCCATTGGTGGACATGTTATTCCTGGCCGTAACTAATACTTTATGACAGAGCCGTAGATTGACATACATATATAATGCACCTGTACATTGTACATGTTTCTCTGGCCTGTTTCATATTATTTTTTTCCCTCTAATCCATGATAAATAACTACATATAGGCTTACACGTACAAGGCAAGATAAAATATAGTGGGTTTTGTTACCTTTCAGGTTGAACCTTGTAACCTGGTACGCGTGTGACCTGTGACCCTTGTGCATGTTGGGACGAGATGGAAAAAAAAAAGTAATTTCATCCTATTAAATAGACAGCAGGTGTTCAATTGTTTCCCACATACTGGAGGAATACACCAAATATTGGTACATATTTTAGGAAAGAGCAAAGGTTCTTCTTGAAACAACAAACCTGGAAATAGCTTTGAAATAGCCTCAATGTTGAATATTCATGAATCATGCAAGTTTAACTACATACCGTACATGCACATGTATATACTATATGTTTTGTTAATTTTAACAGAGGTGCTTTGTAAGTACCAGTACATGTAATTGCTTGCAGCTTTTTCTATGCAGCTCTCAAATGTTAAAAAAAAATATGTGACCTTGACATTTCGGGTTAGAGGAGGCTTCACACCACGCACTTGCAATTGGCTTATTAAGTTAGAGTTCATTTCTGCTTTTGCCTGTACATACACATCAGCCGTCACATTATGACATGTGGGAGTAATTGGAGATAGGTCTTTACATCGCCTTTTTGGGGGGGGTTGAGATGGTGCACATTATTGAACTCTAGCCAGCCAAAGAATCAGGTTCATTGATGGAAAAGTCCTGGATCGTTTCATCGGCTCAACTGCTTCCAGTGTGCAAGAGAAGGGAGCGGAGGGGGAGAGAGAGAGAGAAGTTAGGTCATACTGTAAGAATGCTCCTGCTGCTTGATGTAGTCACTTGAGTTTGTCCAGCAGGGGAGGGGGTTTCAGGTTTCTGTGTGGGGGTCAAGGCTGGCCAAGGCTGGCCAAGGCAGGGTATTACAAGGATGGAATGGAGCTGAATGAATGCTGGGATCCAGTGTGTGGCCGGGCTGTGATTTCACCCAGAAAGCACTGGCCTAGAGCCCTGGGATATCAATGCTGCAGCAGCAGGGATCCTCCTTGTGAGGTGTCATAAAGAAAGAGAAAGAAAATTAAAGGAACTCTGTAAATTTGAGCAATTTTTGTTTGTACAAAGGTTGATATATGGTTCGTTGCTGGGGAGTCGTTTAAAGTCGAATAAATAATTATTGAAGAGACTGTATAATGATTCTGCTAATGGGATCCAGAGATCCTCACATAATATCCGTGGTAAATCTGCTTTGCCTGAAGTAGATGTTATTTTGCCACACTTTTGTCACTTTCCAAAGCTTCTCCAAATAAGCGTTTTGTGAGTTACATTTTAATAGAATCTGGTACACAGAAGCCATGAAGCTCGCAGACTATTTTATATGTGGCTGTGACTTCAACATCAGTGAATTTTGCCTGGTACTTGTGTGTATACTTTTTGCATATATGCACCAGGCAAAATCGTTGAGTGACAACTGAAAAAAGTTGGAAATTCCCAGCAGCTCGGTCTTTTGTTCCGAGTATGGTCTTTCGTTACAAGATCCAGCTCTTTTGTCCGATTTCGGGCACCCCATTTGTGCATGTAAAGCCAATGTCTCTGAAACCGGGCTCCCTGACAGCAAGTGGTTAAGAAGTAGCCGTTGCCTGAACTTGTATGAATGATGCATCAGAATCCTGCACACCTCTGCTTACACGCAAAAGTTGGGGGTGATGTATATTCATGTCATATTGTGGCGTGGCATTTTCATCAGTGTTGACTGGTTGAAGGAGAAACTTGCTGTCCCAGGAAGCAATGAGCAACTAAACCAGGGTTTGGGCAAGTAAAAATTGATATTTAAATGAGACATGTCGTCAATGCAGGAAGCCAGCCGCTAAGATCGCTGACTGGCCAGAGTATGCACGCCTTTGCATTTGAATATACCGTTCTGACCACAGGTTGTTGGTGTTGTCAGGTGTTTTTTTGTTTGGTGAAGATTGAAAAAGCTCGCAATTCCAGCAGATTTCATATGCAGCAACGTCTGAGACGGAGGGAACCCCCCTGCTTTGTGTTGGTCATTGTCTGGCAGGAGTCTGGGGAATTCCTTTCAGACATCTTGGGGGGACGTGTTAAGTAACAATAGTCTGGAATGTGTATAGGCATTGGACATGTTGGGGGGGGTACCCCTCGGTTTCATTTTTTGCTGGGTATAGCAGATTTATTGCATGCTGCACGGTTAGGACCAATTGGTAGGGGCCTAAACCGCCTAAACCGCAAAGGTGTTCAGCATTATGCCATTGGTTTTGAGCTTGAAAACTTTCTTCGAAAAAATTTGATACATCAGTATTATTAGACATTGAACAGTTTTCTATTTGGCTCTCCCAAATGGTCACCCCAGAATTTCACTGCGAATAAACATAATCACACCAAAATTCAATTGTTCTGATGAACTGAAAGCTTGTCAGATCATCGGGATTGCTGGTTCGTTACTTGCTGTTTGTGCCTCTTTTCAGTGAACGCCCTACCGGTAAATGGTTAAGTCATGCGCTTCTTTTTGTTTGGCTTTTGTGTTAATGTTGAATCAGAGGTACATGTGTCAGAGCTTGGCATTTGGACTGAGTTGCCATGCTGCCAAATAGAAAGGTTCCTGTCACTAGGTTCATTTCTTACTACACCAAATCAATTGCACAGACCAGCCACCAACTAAGAGCAGTGTCTGCCTGTTGTCATAGTACTGGCGCGGTATGTAGCACCTCACAAGCTGTAAATGCTGTGCCACCCCTCAGTGTCCAGAATGGAACAGGCCATTGTCTAGCACCAAATTGTTTCCAGTTGACAGACAGCATGTGCCTGTGACCCTATTGTGGGGTCAGCCTTTCCCTCAACCACAAGATGACCTCAAATGGCCTAATCTTCTCAAGGACAGAAGGTCTCATGTTTGGCAACAATGGGTTGAGAATTGGTTTGGGAAGGGATATAGAACAGGACGAACAGTTATAGATGCATGTACACTCAGACTCAAGACATGTCCCCACACAGTTATGGAATTGGAATCTCTTTTCATGCGGACTGTTGAGTTGTTTTACTGCTTTCAAACTGAACAGGGAAAAAAAATAGTAAAAATTGGCTGTCATTGGTAGCTGACTGACTTAGTCCTTCATGGCAATGATGCTTCTGTATGGAATGTTATCATTTCAGCTTCTGGATGTATTAACAATGCTGTATATGTCAAGTACAAAGTGCAATGAGCAGATAAAAAAACCACCTATTTGGTGTTTAGAAGTTCTCTTATTTTTCCAAATTTCCTCAGACGTTATGTGTGAGTAATAATTTTTACAAACCCACTGCTGTACTTCTACTAAGTACATGCATGTATCTTTCCTGGTAATGCATATCCAATATCACTCAGGAAATAAGTTTTTGAAAAAAAAGAAAGTGAGTTTTGTTGTGGTTAGTTTGGCCCATGTGTTCTGTTCCTTTTGTTTTTTCAGCATCCAAAAAGGGCGTTTCCCATTTGAATATTAAGAATGGTTCTTTTCCAAGGGTACTTTTATCACCGGATGTATCTGTCACTCCAATAAAGTTTGTGTGAGCGGAATCCTGCATTAGTTTCAATGTGAACATTTCATGGATTTGGGTGTGTGTTTGTGAATGGGGGGGGGGAATTGCATCGATCAATTAGTCGGCTGGAGACTTTCAAATAAAGAAGAAAAGAAAACTGGTTTTTTTTTTGTGGGCACACACTTGATCTCTCTGATCGGTCTGACTCATCTGCCCTTCTCACGCAAAATCATGGCAGAGTTGAAGTGCAGTGTGGAGGATAAGCTGTGATGTGGATGGATTACTTCGCCCCAAAATATCACACCCCTTTGCTCATCATGCCAGACTGAATTTGTTGTGTTGAAAAGATGTGGACGGCAAAGATCTGGCATTGATCTGAGCTTGCATTCTGCATAAGCCGACCTCAAGCGTAAGCGAAGTGGTGAAATTATTTCATTTAAAAAAATACATGCACAGATGTTTGTCATTGTTTTGCCCTGCTTGCAAAATTGGAGATTTTCTGAAATCTTTAAAAAATATCATCGAACCAAACAGTTCAACTTCAGTCAGTAATGCGTTGTATGCTCAAAAGCGTAAGGATGCTTAATAGCCACAGGGCACCAGACATGGTTATGAGTTGTGGTTGGACTGCGACAGAGAGAGAGAGACACAGAGCATGAGAAAAGCCTCTCGTTCACTCATTCTTGGAGAGCAGGCATAATAGAGGGGAAAAAAAGATCACAGTTGGGCCTTGAGCACAGAAGCCACGGCACTCGGAAGATGCCTCAAGAACCCCAGACATAATTAGATGAGACGAGAGGTGTATCCCTGGTCGGCTGCGCATTCTTGCGGTTAGGCAAGCTAGACTGGAAAGGGAGTGAGTGGAGGGGGGGAGTTTGGGGAAAGACCTACCCAGGATTCCACGCTAATTTGCGGTTGCCATGAATGGAGATGGGGATACCTGGGAGGGGTTTTAAAGGGACACTTATCGTTGATGTACTAAATTTCACGCTGTACGCACACCTCACATGCTGTTACACCGTGTTATTTGCCAGTACATTGTACATATTGATCCATCATGCTCTGATATGGTGGGCCTCAACAGTGGTTGAAAATCCTTTGCCTAACATCCAAACCAATTATGTTAAATGCATGTATTTTATTTACATGTATGTATTTTATAAATGTACATTATGCATACATCACACAGGTACAGGAACAATGTACTGGTACATTTGCCCATAAATTTACTCACATATGGATCAATAGGTACAAACACTTGTTCCATTCATGTGCCCATTTTGTCTCTAGAGACAAAAACTGATATTTGAAATTGCACAATGCATCTACACGTATCACTACCTTTTCTGCTTCCCCTTGAACTGTTTAGAGAAGTCTTCAACCTTTTCATGCACTTGTGTATTGGAGGCCATTGTAGGTCTCCCATGTGTTTTGAGTGGAGTGATAAATTGCATTTAGTTGTACTGTCACTGCTATGTACTGTATGTAGATGTGTTACATTGACGGGTACATTTATTTCAATGCGTTGTGTGAATACTTCAGCTATCCATATTGGACAAGTGTTGATAACGAAGTTCTGCTTGTTGTATTTTGGTACAAAGCTTGATTTTGGTCTCAGGTTGTGACTTATAACATACATTCTGAGTAAATGTTCTTCTGGATCTTACTTTTATACAGCGTGTGCTTCACATACATGTACATTATGCATTCAGTGATCTACAAGTACCCTGGTTCAGTTTATTTGTACATGTATGCCTTCTGTACATAGTCACGTACCGGTTAAGCTTTGCCAAACCCCCTTGGTTTAGTTTTTTATGGAGACAGTGACCTCCTTTTTGGCATTTCCTATTATTCTGGGAATGGTGTCATTTCCTATTTGGACATTCCAGCAGGGTCACTCTTGAAAGGTGCAAGGTCAGGCATGATGTCATGGGCAACTTGGTTTGTTGATTAATGTGGGAAATGTAGTTTCATGAATTTTGTGCATAGGTGATCTTGTCTGCACAGTACTGTACTTGTGAACTGCGTAATATTCGTGTATAGCAGGCCTACATTTAAAGGAGATATGTACAATGATACTCTCTCCTGTTGGTAGCCATTGGCACCCTGTTTGTGTTGTTGTCACAAGCATTTTTCTAATCACTTGTGATGTCTCCCGCTAAATCCATAGACTTCCTGAAGAACTCCACACACAAAAGCCTGTTTGTACCTCACAAGCCCCAATGGTGCCCTAGAACTTCAGAAGGCCGTAAAATTGACGCCACCACCCCACACTTGAAGGGCACAAATGGTGGCTGTGACCTCGCAGGAGACAAGGAGGGTCTACCCCCCCTTCCCATCTGGGGGGAGGGAAAAATGAATGATGAATGACTATAAAGAAATGAAGCTGAAGGATAAAGGGGTGGGCAGAGGGCTTGGAGGGGAGCAACAAGATGAGGTATCCCTCTTGGTTGCCCTGATGAGAACCACATGCGCTGAGGCTTGGTAGTCCCTGCGCACGTGCTGTATTTGCTAATGTATCGCCCTTGACACTGGAAGACACTCCTGTTGACTCTATCGAGTCTTTTTTTTTTTTCATTTATTTTTTTGGCTACAAAATACCAAATTTGTTTTTTGCAAGCAACCAGTTCTGCAGATTTCCATTTCAAAGTCTTTATGCACATGTTAAATAGTTCACATGAATTGCTTAATCCTTCTCATCCAACTCACTGGTAACTACTAACTACTGGTAGCATGGGTTAATATTGGAGATTGATTGTCCATGTACATGTATAATGACAATCGTCTCCCTGGTAAGCAGCGCAAAGGAGAAATTAAGGACCAACAGCCTGGCACAAAAACTATGAATTAAGTTAAAAGGTACCGGTACCAAAACAAAAAGCCAACAAATACACAAAAGCACTTTCATAATCTTCATTAAGTGGCTTTATCAACTTTTCCTGTTTACTTAAGGAAAATATACGAACACTTCTTACAGGGCATTTTCATGTAGTATTGTTATAATTGGTGTTTGCCACTATACAAAATGCATTACATGCTTGAAACAAGTGTTCAATCCAACCTTATACTTCGACATTTTCAGTGCTAATTAACCAATTTAAAGAACACCTTTTAAAAAATGTTGAATACCGACACATGAATTGTTAATGAACTCCTTCAACATTAGATTTAGTATTTCAAATGCCGGATTTAAAATTTGAAATGCTGGATTGAACACTTTCAATGTGTAGTCTTTGACTGCACAAATGCAAGTGTTGGATTCCACACTTCGGATTTTAGCCTGTAGAAAAATGGCACATCAGCTCTGAACATTATGCTGCCATCCACAGACTGTCTGTCTGAAACTTGTACTTCCAACCATTGTAGTTTTGTATCCCTCCTTATAGTCCTGCAAACGCTAACACTGATAGAGACAAAAGGACTTGAATCAAGTCTATTTGTCCTCTGCTCTTCTGGTTGCCACAATCCCGGGCAGATGTTAACGTTCTCCGGGGATTGCATCATAAATTTATCATGACAAATTCATGATGAGGCCCTGCCTTCTTTTGACCAGGAGCAGCAGGGGGAATTTTAGTTGACGTGGTGGTATTTTGCAATCACAAAGGGAGAGGAATTGATGGAAAGGATAGGTGTTGCGAGGAGCAGCCCTCTGGAAATGGCAAATAACATGTCTGTATCCGAAGGGAATTCGTAGAAACAGTTTACACTGAGGATAAATAGGAGAAATTGTTAGGCTGTTTGTGTAAGTCATGTTTGAGAAAGACGACATATTCTCAAGTCTCTCCAGTTTTCTTATCTGCTCATGGCCTTTCACTACTCATTAGGTTTCATTGTTGGATGTTTCCTTTGTGAAATGTCACAAATGTGGTGGACCTTCTTTTGGTTGTTGTTAAAGCATCTTCATGCCTCTGTAGCAAATGAGTTACAATGTCTAACTTTAAAAACTGCAGTGTGCATACTGGTACATACAGCACTTGTCAGAAACTCATTTTTCACATGAAGTTAGAGTACTGTGAGAGCAAATGCGACATGGTTATGGGTTGGGCAAATGCTTTTGCATAGGGAAGAAATAGATCATCTGGTTTCCATGTAAATTCATAATGACAGGTGTCGGCCAGAACTCCCTGATGTGTTCACGTGTGACGGGGAGTATGTGAACAGATGATTATTGGTTTCCAGTTCTTCAAAACATTTCCCCCAGCAGTTAGTATTACATATAAGTTCTGAAATTCAACCTTCAACTGTATTGCCAAGGGTTTCTCTGTTGACGGCTCCATCTGACTGCTATTGTATCCGTTTTTGGTCTCATTCCAGCAAACCTACATGTACCACCTTCTCCCAAGCCGGGTCATGCCCACAAGTGGGTGGTGAAAACAGAACCTTCCGACTCGGCCCCACCCAGCCCCAGCAGCTGGGTGCAGCTCAAGTTCAAAGTGGAGAAGTTTGCCCTACAGAAGCTGGGCGGATACCCGGCCCAGCAGGAACTGGTTCCCTCCTCCCTGCCCCACCATATACCCCACCCCCACCAGGACCCCATGAGGGCCCTGGCAGAGCCGATGCAGGTGCACCAGCAGCAGCAGCAGCAGCAACAACAACAGCAGCAGCAGCAACAGCAGCAACAACAACAGCACCAGCAGCAACAACAACAGCAGCACCAGCAGCAACAGACCACACTGCCAACATCGTCAGCAGCTGTGTCGTGTGGCATAGACATGAACATGAACATGAATGCTAATTGTAAGTATGACAAGAGGCGCAGTTGCCAATATGACGACCAATGTTGTCAGATTTGTTTGCATCATTGGCTCAACACATCAGTTCACCATTTGAGAATGAAAGATTGAATTTTAAAAATTAACGTTCATCATTCCAGTGACACTTATTAACAGTTGCTTGAGCTTTCTGATTGTCATTGGAAAACAATAGCATCTTGGAGTAATTGGATGTTTAATGGATAACCTGCAGATCAGTGATAATAAATATTGATGTGGCGTAACAATGGGCCATCTGTGCAGTGGGTATTCGCCCAAATAAATGATTCCTTCCTGTCAGACAAGGTATGTCTCCATATCCAAGGCTTTAGACCTTTTCACGACTTGCCTGCATCAAAGTCAGACAGGCGCAAAGAAATTCTGTTAGATTTCAAAGAGGAGAAGGACTTTTGTCCAAAGCTTTTGGTTGTGACTGGGAATAACAGGTGGGGCAGTGGAAGCCATTTGCTGGCGTGCCTGCAACCATGCACCACCTAAGGTATCGTACAGCCAGTTGATTTGAACATGACTGTACCTTTTGGCTGTCACCCCATTCTCAGTTCACTCACTTAGTTCATAGGAAAACTTCCAGCTTCTAGAATGGCGTCTGATCTGGAAATTCAAATACCCTCAATAAAATGTCATCCTGTCACTGTTTCACCATGGAAATGTAAGCAGAAACATTTCATATATTACACCATTTTGCAGTGGACTGAGCCTTTTAGTAGGTAAAGTGTCAGATTGAATTCAATCTGACAATCTGGATCATAAACCAAAGGTTTTGCAATTTCCCCAGGTGTGTACTGTGCTTCTAGTTTCCAAAGGATTAATCATGAGATTTGACATTACTGTAGTGACACCCAACAGATTTTTGGCTCTTCTTATGAGTTGAATTTCATCAACACTGGTTTTTACCCACCGTTTGAAATTCTGGAAACATGAATTGTTCAGGGTTGTTGTAGTCCTTCAGTACTGTAAATAGCCATTGAAATACTGTCAAGAAGAGAGGCGATTAAGTTGGGGTTTGCCCATTTTACCATCCTTTTCCAAGCCTACACAACCTTCTCTTTTCTCTAATGGCTGATCAACATTTTCCACGTTTTTTAAAAGTCCACACAAACTGTGATCCTTCAGAATCCCGTGTTCTGTAGGCTTGTGCAAAGGATCTAAAAAAAATGGATGGCCCCATATGCACAGTTCTTCTAAGTTACTGCTTGAAACAAAACAGCAGCATTTTGCCTGACAATAATAAGTTTCATTGGCATTCATTGGATCATGCAGACTGCATGTCAGTGGTTTTCATTCTAAGTACATGTACATGTACATTTACCTGTATGTTCATTCTTAATTTCTCACGCGTGCACATTCCAGAATGCTTTGATACCAAAGAAAAGCAGGGGGAAAGAGAGAAAAGCGTTCTCAACTTCAGGTTTGTCTGCAAGGTTCAAAGGTTGAAGGGGAGTGCCGTACCTGTATCAGCCCTGTAAATTATATCATTAGGCTGATTCAGCAGGAGTCCGGCCAAGGGTTGAATGGTGTGGGAAATGAAGTCTGGCCAGATAGAGTGCAATTTTTGTTCCTCGGGGACCTGGGGACCTAGAAGGGGGGAACAAGTGTTTTTGGAGGTTGGGGGAAAATTGATTGGGAGAGTGTGCCGATTTGAGGGAGGGAAGCACCGTAGTTGGTAAGTCACTACAGTATCCATATGGATGCCAGTAGTACTTGTCAAACAGAACTTTTGAAGTGGGACTGAAGTTTTGTAGTTTATAAAATTTTGATCAATTTCGAAGAAGTCCAGAATTCTAGTGCTTTGACACTAAAATGCACTTTTTAAGGTAAGCAGTTGCCAGCAGAAATATGCAGGCCTATCCGTATTGGAATCCTTGTATATGTACATGTATGGTACATGGACATGTGCACCAGCAAGACGTAAACTTGACGAGTTGGATTTTGATCCAGTAAGGTTAATACTTCGTTGTCAGAACAAACTGAAAATAAGATCTGCAAGAAATGTTTCAATGAAGTGAATTAGCACTTGAGATAAAGCACCGATGTGCAGTTGGAAGAAAAGTCTAGATGGAAGTCTGTAAGGTGCCGTTTTAAAACAGCAGACACATTCCATGCTTTACTGATATGTCACGTAATGCCACTGTACCAAAGACAGGGGGTCTACCTTGTTTAAATATTTGAGGTAGAGCAATGTATGGCCAAATGAAGGCACAAAAGTACGTGTAAGTTCTATTTAAACAAGAACTGAAGGTCATGGCCAGTTGAAAAATCACCGTATAGATACGTATGTACTGTTCATGCACATGCGCATGCTCTTGTTGCTGATGTACCGTTTTTACAATGGGGTAATTCTTTAAATCACAAGTCCAATTTTTTTCGTGTCCCCGTCATATCTGACGTGATTTTGCAAGTTCAGAACCCAATCTGTTATTTCCAAGAGTGATGAATTAATGCAAATTACCTGCCAAACAACTAGTAATACCAGTAGTTTGAAATGAATTCCGGTGATACACTCCTGTGAAAGAACACAGTTCAGGGGGAACAGGGGACACAGAAATGTCATACTTTTGGACCCTGAATTTCTGGAATGACCCAGTTGAAGACAGTACAGACAGTATGGTACATTCTAATGTGGGGCTGGAGATTTTGTATGATAGAAACTCCAAAACTTTTGACATTCTGCACCAAAAGATACAGAACTGTCTGTCATTTCCTGCATTACGTGTATGTTATTGCTAATCTATTTCAGGTTTTCTTTTTTTATCTTATGAAAAATTAATAAAAATATTTTTGAAGATGAGAGTTTGTCATGGTAGATGACTCTGTCTTTACTGTGTGTTTTAAACAAAGAATTAAAATTTTAGTAATTTCAAAAAAGAAAAAAAAACACCCAGGAAGTGGTTTTTACCAAATGAAAACATATCAAACTTCCCCTCTCTTAACAGATGTTTTTTTAGGAAGTGGTGTGACGTACATGTATGTGTACAAGTCATCTCTGCTTTGCTTCAGTTTGTTATTCATCTGACATTTTGTTGCTGGATAAACGTTTGGCAGACCTGCCATGATACTTTTTTCTTTCTCATTTCAGACTTGTCTCGTATACAAGCAGATTTTCTGTTCATTCACCCATCTGTGTCCTGCAAATGTACATGTTGTTGAGCAGCGATTTACATGTGTACCTCACATTTGATGAAATTTACACGATAGATCATATTCACAAGGGAGCCATTTTAAAAATCTTGTTCCCTAAATCTATTTCATTCAGTGTAATCTGTCAAATGGGGTGGTGCCAGACTACTGTACTTCAGGGTCCATGCCTCACTTTCTTTGTTTAGTGTTGCTTAAAACATTTAGGCATAATAAATCACAACTTTTAAATTATTCATCAGTGTAGATGAATTACATCTATAATGAAGTTTTATTTCCCACTTTCACTTTTATTCCAAGGTGCCAAAAATAAAAATGTTAATCTAGTAGCCCACTGAGAAAAAACTCCCCAGCAAACTGGGTCCCCTTCCAGAGACTCATTTGATGGTAATGTAGAACTTGAACTGCTAAATCTTACTTTGCTTTAATACATAAAATGTGACCCAACCTAACAAAATGCAAGTTGTCTCCACTACCTTTACGTAGGAGTCAAAGGCTTTTTAAAATACAATGTATCGATCAGTAAGAACGCTAAGCATTGTTCAGCCACAGTGTACCCATTTTTCATCGGAGGGCCAAACTTAGTAATGTATGCCTAAATGTGCATCAGAACAAAGAGGTTACCGTAGGTTGCTCTTTCTGTTTCAGACTACAACGGAATTGTGGGAAGATATAGCCTTCACATCCGTTTTTTGAGGGATCTGGTCACAAATCTACTGAACTAAGTCCATCTTCCTGGCATTTTGCTGCCAAATGATTGCCTTTGGAAAGATGCAATGCATAGGCCTACAGCTGAAGAGTTGGAAGGTCAATATTTGCAGAGTTTGTACTTGCTAACTGTACCTTTTCACCACTCAAGCATTTCCACTGTTTTAATATAGACCTACAGTTTGCATAGGTTTCCGTCATGTGCATGTACGTACAGTACGTGTGCGCACACCTACTGTACGTGTATGTATTTCTTTACACTGCATGGATATCAGGTGTTTGGAACTGCTTGGTACAAGAATAAAACCACCCTCAGACAATCAGTAGACAAGATCATGTTTATTGGGGGGTCCCATTTCCCTTGAGCCAATCCCCTCCCTACTACATGTAATGTAATTCTAGCTAGACCCCTGACCCTAACCTGTCTAGAACTAGACCCTTCCACCTGTTTACTCCCACCTTTGATGGAGAGCAGCTGTCTTTTTTGTGTAAAGGTTGGCCACCAACCAAAACTCCCAGAGAACCTTGCAGTTTTTGTCTGCCATTCTCTTTCACATGTACATGCACATGTGATATGAGCTCTATAGTGTAAATTACCAGACAAGAGTGCCCTCTAAAACATGCAAAATTTTAAAAGTTGAAAAAGTGTTTTTCAATGAGCTTAATCAAAAATATATCTGATTGTAGTTTTCTTACATTTAAGAGGAGTAGAAAGTTGTACAAAGTACGTACCTGTATGCACCAGTTCGGGTATATATGTAGTACCATAGAGCTCTATGGTAGTACATGTACACTGTACATGTTCATCAGGCACCCTTTAACCCTATTCCTGAATCCTTCAGTGGTTAGAAGATTCAGCAAAATGCCAAACCAAATGGGAACTAGAGACTGACGTGTTGTTGAGCCCCTTTTGGTAAAGTTGCTTGGCTGATCTACATGATTCTACATGTTCAGGGCCATGATCATGTGCATTAGCCTACAGTTGAATGCATCCTATCCTGAGCTTTGAAGCTTTTCATGGTGAAGGCGGCAAGTTTAGTAAGAGGGTTTCAGAAGCACCATGCAAGAAATCTCTCTTTTGTGAGTATGTTTATTTCTTTGACCCAGCTTTGTGGAAACTAAAGCTCAGCTGGCTCAGCTAGAGAGACAAAAATAGGCAACATCATGTACACTTTGAAAAGAACAGAACTACACATACATGTATAATACATGTACTCACAAAAGAGGTATTTTTGCATAGTGTCATATAAAACCATTTACTTGGCATTCTGTCCTTTCTCAAAGTCTGTGTACAAACCCATTCCTCTGTTATATTTTTTTTTCTGAGTGTACCTTGTCTGTTTTGTGGGAGGGGGGGAGCTAGCTGAGTTTTGTTTCCACAGAGCTGGGTCAGAGCTCTGCTTTTGTGGTCATGCTTCAGTGGTCTATCTGTTGAGATTTATGGGCCAGGGCTGTTCCTGGGATTATGTGGGTGGTACCAACCCTTTCAAAGTTTAAGGGGTTGGTTTCCTTAAAGGGACTTCAACGTGTTGGTGGCAGCCCTATAGG
>NW_019091362.1:1092303-1108610 GCF_001949145.1 Acanthaster planci
ACTTTGTGATTTCTGAAGCTGAAACAAATACCAAACTGGTGCATAAATGACATTCAGGCATTAGCAAATGATGTACCAGTAATTACATGTACATGTACACCCACATATCATTTGGAAGTGGTTTAAACACCACATGTACAATGAACATGTATGTGAGCTCAGTGTTTTGCAAGTTGGTTTACAGATATATGCAATTGTACACTTCATTTGTCTTAGTACAGTTTTTAACTCTTTACATACTGGGTACCGGTTACATGTACCTCTGAGAGACTCAAATTATCATTTGTTGTGTTGCCCAAGTTTGGGATTTTTGTTTTAGCTCCATGCTAGTTTGAAATCATTTAATTTAAAAAGTTACAGGAAGCTGTAGTAGCTTCTAATTAGGTTGCTGCATTGTAAATGTTTCGACATGTGGTATTCGCATTGTGTTCAAGGCTGCGGTATATTATGCAAGTACAGCTCTTAGTTTCAAGATTCGTTTTCTGTCTCGGGCTGTTTTGCTTTTTTTCCCTACTATCATGCATAACCAGTGTTTGAGGTATAAAGTTGGATTTTTTTCAAGGTTAGTTGAGGTTATGATTTTAAAATATTTTCATAAATGGACCATCCGAATGAACTTTGCTATGGGAGATTCTGAAATCACTTTCAGGCGTTTGCTACTGGGGCTGTTTTCCTCAACGGTGAGATTTGTCAGGATTTTTCCCTGATGTCAGGATTTTTCAAACAATCTCTTTGAAAATTTACCATGGAGGTGTATTTATGTATAAAAGTAAGTAAATTTTGAGCACAAGAAATGGGTATTTTAAGGGGCACTGAAACATGTACACAAACCATACTAGAGACCCTATGCTGCTGTAGGGCCCTCAAAATCTCTAGTGATTATTTCCTGGATATTTCATTTTCTTCCAATCTCACCACTGTTTTCATGCTCCAAGGTGGCCTGAAGACAGCCGCTCAGAGCTCAGGCCATGTTCTTGTTAATTTACGACCATCTAAGATTGTCAGTCACACCTTGACAGAAGCAAGTTGCAGGTCTTAATGAATTTCCTCACCTCACCTCACTATCTCCTGAGGGTCTTATGAAATTACACGACACCACTTACCATGCACATTCTGTTCAGTACAGTGTATATTTTTTTCATGAACTTTTGGCATTTGGTAAGTACACTTGAACTGTAATGGTCGAGCCTGTGGCAACCAGTGGGGAATATTTCCAAAATGCACTCTGTGTACCTTTGGCTTGAAGGAGAGAGACCCTTTCAAATTTATGAAAATGTTGTTTTTTTTAATTATTTTCCTTTGAAAGAGCAGAAGGGTACCACCACCTCAGCATACAAGGAAAATGGAAATGGAAATTTTACCATGGGAGACCGTTTACTTGCATATGTATCTTTTTTGATTAATTGCTTTTATACGTCAACTTGTAGTTAGAAAAAGTTGAGCCCTTGAAATAGTTTTATGCTTTGGAGAACAGAAGTTAGACTAAAAAAAGAAAGAGAACATAATGGTATGGTTCTTGCATGAAATTTATCGGGTCCACAAGTTTACACTGATATTTTAGGTTTGATTAACCATTCCATTTTGAATTTTAGTTTGGATGTTCTTTTTGTGTTGTCCATCCATTTGTCCAAAGTACACGTAGGTGTGTTTCTCCGTTCGTCCCACATTTCTTTTGAAAATGCAAATGGAGTGTTTGTGATTTTTTATAGTCGTCTGTATCTTCTGCAAAGAAATCCTCTTTTTTAACAAAGTGGTTTTGATTCATCAGAGAAAAAAACTTTAATCCTGTAATTGACTCATTGATCTATTATTGATTAGTTCAGTAGACATGTACCAGTAGGTCATGTGACTTGTGGACATATCGCATTCAACACATCCTGATCAGATGGATAATTGACTTTCTTTTGTGGTTTATGTTGGTTTTCCTCCTAGACTCAGGCTATATGCAGTATACAATGCCCTCCGAGATGCCAGTTCCTGTGGCGTTACAGCAAGCCCCTATGTCTAGTCTTCCCACAAGTTCCTGTGAGTCTCCATCACCCCCTCCTAGGGTCTACAAACCCTGCTTCGTCTGCCAAGACAAGTCCTCAGGATACCACTATGGCGTCAGTGCCTGCGAGGGTTGCAAAGTAAGTCCGTGGGCAAGATTTTTAACCAAGATAATCTGGGGGGGGGATCTTTATTTACCACTCAAAGTTGAACTAATTAATAAGTGGTTGAGATATCCGAGTAGATAAGCCTAATTGGGCTCTTGGACAGATTGTTCTGTGAAGAGCAAAACTGATTGTTTAAAATTTGTATCTGCTGACACAAGGCGCTTTCAGCAGACCGATAAAGCAAGATTGAAATTGACCATTTTGTTCATCAGTGGAGTACAGTGAAATTGTAGTGGAGTGAAGGTGGGTTCCTTCCATCTCTTTAATCCGCTAGAACTTTTCCACTTTGTCTGCCATCTGGAATCTCCAGATATTTAGCTTTTGGAATTGAGACTTGGAACTTTGAGCCCAAGCCGTATATTTCTTGATAAGAAAACAATTCCCCCATGAGTGCAGATATTGGATTGTTGACTTGGAATTTTTTTCTCCCTCTACCCCTTTTATTTTTCCAATGCAGGGTTTCTTTAGACGTAGTGTACAAAAAAACATGCAATACACATGCCACCGAGACAAAAAGTGTGTCATAAACAAAGTCACCAGAAATCGCTGTCAGTACTGCCGGTTCCAGAAGTGCTTCGAAGTGGGGATGTCAAAAGACTGTGAGTATTAGGAGTAGGTGGGTTCTACTCCCCCCTCTTGTAATCTGCCTGAAAAAAATAGAATGGGGTAAGAGGACGTGCCGCTGGTTAGATGCAGGAGGTGGCTCCAGACAGAAACCCTAGGAAAATTTAATTAGTATTCACTTCAATATTTCTGGATTTCTTAAGTTTTTGTACGTATCTGAGGACCTGTTGTACATGTATGTAATTATTCCGAACAAGTTTTGACACTTGTTAAATTGCCTGTGTCACTATCAACATTGTTAAGCTAAATGCGTAACTGCATGGACAGTTGCACTGTCTATTCCCCTCTTCAACCACCAGCCGATTCAAATCTCCAGTGGTACTGTAGTTTTGAAGTCTTCTTGCCACAAACTTCCATGTGTCATCTCAAATTCACCAATTCACCCTCATTTGGTTTGCTTTCAATTGTTGTTGCACGTAGCTCTGATGTGATGCGAAACATGGTGGGACCCAACAGCTCATAAATGGGCTCTAAAAAGGTTTTCATTGACAGTATCAGCTGCCCTCACTCAAACATGATTTGTTTTCCTGATTCACCCAGCATGTGAACTCCGTGACTAATCTCGGATTGTAACCGGAGTCAACCTTCACATCTTTTTAATGCACAGCGCCATTTTTTTTTTTTGTCTCATTACAGTTGAAAATGTATACTTTTCATTTTCAAAGTCTGAACACCTGGTAGACAGCTCAGTTCTCTCAGAGAAATCCGTTGGGAACTGAAATTAGCCCCTGCAGTTGGCTGATCGGGCCTCTCTTGTCATGAGGGTGGGACACAAGGTGCAGAAGGGCCCAACTGTTCCATTTTTTGCCTTTGCGAAATCGAAAGTTCAAACACTGTCAAGAGCACATGATGATCATGCTGAGAAAGATTGCAAGATACCATTGTTGCACTGATGATACAGAAACCACATTCCAGACAGTCTATCAACTTGGTAATTATTTTGGGCATGCTTTCCCACTGGATAAAGAAGCAGGTGTGAGGAAAAAATAACTAAAAATTTTACAATAAGAAAATCGAAAGGGGGTTTACTTTGTATGAAAGGTGTGGGAAAGGTTTTGGCTTTCAGAAAGTAAAAAAATCTTGCTGGGAAAAAAAATCAGCATGATTATTGGAGTAATCTGCATGTAGGTACAACAACGAACAAGTCAACAGGTTGTTGCCATCATGGAGAGTAATGGTAGACCCTTCTGAGTGATGCACTGCTAAAGTAAACCACACTTAAATGGAACATCTTATTCCAACATAAGCCTGTATGGGCATGCCGCTGGCCTATGAAGACCAGTTTACAGAAGAGCCTCATTAATGTGGTCTCCTATCCTTGAGCCTCTCAAAGACTGGGCCATGCCCCCTCCTCTTTCAGGTAACATGTTTCAAATGAGCTTTGGCACATTTCAGTCAGTGCCTGTGCACTCTTGAACAGAATTCAAAAGAAGATGAAAATTTCAAAGCTGTCTGAACCGTCTATGTGAAAGGAAAGGGGGGGCGCCATGCCAGTGCACTCTATTTGTGGGCGTAGTTTGCCTTTAAAAAAACCCACAGCACACACCAAAAAAGGGAAAGAGGCTTTATATACATGTATGTACAACTACCCCAGCGCATGGATTAGTCATCTTGCGACATGATCCTTGGGGGGTTAGATAGGACAGACACTCCTTAATTGAGGAGTTTCTAATTAAGATTGACTGGAGTTTGTGGGAAAGAGTTCCGGTTTCTCTTTCCTCAGCAGTCTGTCAACATTTCCCGCGTGCACATGGTACGGTTATGTGTTCACATTTGTTTTATTTCCAGTTGGTGGTTGGGGGGGATGCACATGTAGGAACCTTGTTCCTGGCTTTGGCATGTGACAGTGACTTTACCCTTTCTGCTTAATGTGGAAAGATTTGCAGTTGGTCAGTTTAATGTGGCATGTATATGTACCATCAGAGATGCCAACCTGTACGATTTAGGCATAAATTTTACAATTTGTGTTGTCCGTTTACGACTGTACAATCCAGACTAAGATTTTTGCGATTTCCAACTCAAAGGTAAAAAAACCATACAGTGGTGTATAAACTTGACGTAAGCTACACATGTAACACGGACCCAGCCTCGTAATGTGCGCGTCAGAAATGTGTTACTGGCATCCTGCAGTTTGTGCGTACAAGCTGCGTGAGTAGCGGTAGAAACCAGCGTGGTTGAATCATCCATTGGCTCCATTTAATGCTGTGATGAACGGGGGCGAATAGGCAAGATTGCACTTTATATGCAATGTGATTGTGTATGTCTATGAATCGTATGTGTACTGATATGGTACGCATGTGTGTTGAACATCATTATCATGTTAAAGTTGACCAGAGTGGAGGAACTGTCAAGGAGTTGATTCTTGGATATTTGGTGAGCAACTGGACTGTTTTGCACAGTAGCAACAAGTTGAGCAGAAGTTCAGGGACAAATACACCACAAAAATGGGCCTTAATTACAAGGTCTTGTCCGAGAGAAGCTTACGTGTTTTGCAACGCATATAACTGTGACATGATAAGTATTGCCCATGCTGGGTCTTACGACAAATTGACACTGAGAAGCACATGATTGGGCCAAGAAAAAAAAAGCTCTGCTTCCAATTAAATAGGGTCAGTAGGTAAGGATTTTTTGACAATTTTTGTGCTGATTGAATGTGACGAAAGTTGACTAAAATTGCCACAAAAGTGATTACAATGAAAACTTATCAGAATATATGTGGAAATATGATCAGCAATTAACTACAATTCACACTTGCACAATGCTAGTCAGGTAAATGTAAATGTTTTGACATGGAAAGAAGTTGTTGACAGGTGTTTGTTTTGAAAGAAAAGACAGCAGGATTTTTAAAAAGAATTTAATTTTTTTTCCGAATTTTGATGAAAATTTTTAGAATTGCGCCGAAAAATTAGGGTCGGCCGGAAAACCGGAAACTGGAAGTGCGATAGGATTACACTTTTTCATTTTCAAAAATTAGCATCTTTGTACTATGATTACATACCAACTTTCAATGCATGCATCTGCATACATCCCTGTACATGTATACAAACATTCAAAACTTTGCTCAACTAAAGCCTCCTCAAAATGATAGGCTCTTTAGACCTAGAATTTCAAAGTCAAGACACCAAAAGAGAAAAATCTGAAATAATGTTTTTTCAAAGGTTCCCTTGCACTAAACACATGTACATCTAATTTTATCCTTCAGATAAAAATCTAGTTGGAATTTTTTTTGTTCCCTGACTTCCACAAATAATGCTTTTGTTTCAGTCTACAATATTACTTTAGACCCAACTACAGTGCAGAGGTTGCCTCTTGACTCCATTCAGCATCCTAGGTGTTATCCCTTACCAAACCTTCCCCTGTCTGTATATCTCCTGTGATCCAATGCTTACCTCACCCCTAACCTAGCCTTCAAGCCATCATCCCCCCCTCCCGCCGCCTCTTCCCAACCCTTCCTCCTCTGTGTTGTATACCCTGATCCAACCTGACGGCACCCTTGACCCATCCATCCACCTCTCCCTGCCTTGTCACTTGGACTATCTCTCCTTGCCCTCCCTCATCTTTCTTGTCTTATTCACGTGACCTACCCCCTCTCCATGACTTAACTTTCCCCTTCAGTGCAACTACTCTGCTCGTGGTCTTTCGATGTAACTCTTGTAGGTTTCACCCGACCCTAAAATCTGTACCCTAACACCCCAGAGGTGCAGTTGTATGCGCACTTTATTCTAATCCCTTTAAGGGATAAAAAATGCTTAATTTCACCTAAACACAGCAGCTGACCCTCTCCGTGTTTGGATGTTTTGTTTTTGGCCGCATTTGTCCATCAGTTATAAAGGCTGCTTTGTACTTCCGACAAATTTTATGTTACAAATAGTTTGCAACAAATTTCACTTTAAATTGAAACATGTTCAGTATTTGGGAATTTTGAGCACAAATATATAGTCTGACTTCACCGAATCATGCTCATGTTCCCTTTTGCATCAACTCTATTTGATGTTAAGAGTCGGACTGTTAATTGCCCTCAACAGGTGTTAGGAATGACCGGAATAAGAAGAAAAAGGTGAAGCAGGAGGTAACAGAGAGCCAGACGATTCCCCCTGAGATTGAAGACATCGTGGACAAAGTGCTCCAAGCTCACGTAGACACCTTCCCCTCAGACCCAATCGGTCCAGCCTTCAGTGTGGTACGTGAGTCTGCCAAACTAGTTGCATGTCGGTGCACGTGTGTGTTTTTTACCAATTGTCCAAATGGCACAGAGCTCTTTGCTCATCAAAGAATCATTAGTGAGTGAGGGAATAGGTGACAGTAAGCTAACTTTGAACTGGGAACAAGCTTCTCATGCAGATACAGCTTGTTATGTCGTTCTTTCTGTCCACCCATTGGTTGTGCACATTTTCACATGCTTCTCATTGAAATCATGTTTGTATGGCTTGCTTTCAATTCAACTTTTGGCACATACAGTGTACCTGTGGCGCCTAGTACGTGGTATACGTGCCACGGTTTGGCATTGTTGCGTTGGCAGTTGAAAGCAGCACGCCATCAGATGTTACTGTCTCTGAGTGGCATTTTCCTTTCTATGCCATGTGTTTGGTACAGCCCAACCCACGCAATCAGTAGCCCATTTCTGCAGGTGCATGTACATGTATGTGCCTCCCTCCCACCCACGCGTGTGACATTTAACCTTTGCACATGAACCTATGGTGAAAGTGCTTGCTCTTGTAGTCTATCCAGAGCAGAAAGCCTTCACTCACTCATGAAAAGAGAGTTTGAAAAAGAAACCCTTCATCTGATGACTAATTGATGTAACATGGGATCGTTGTCTATTTATCTAACGCCAGCCTTGGTACCTGCCTTACCCTGTTGCTTGGTCTGTCTGTTATCTGGCCATTGACAAGTAAATTTCACCCCGTCTGCCTGGTGACGAAACATTGTACTGGGTTGTATGTGCACGCAGATGTGTTACTGAGTGACTTGTCCCAAATAAGGACCATGTTAAGAAAAAAAAAATGTTCAGGAAAGGTCAGTTCTTTGAAGTATTTAAGGTTTAAGAGCAGGCCTGTACTTACGGATTGGAAATCATCTAGTATACTGAAACAATCTTCCCCTTGTTTGTTTGTGTAGTCAGTTTTTACCAGTACATATCTCACAGATTAGGTTTAAATTGACAGTGCTATCATATCTGTGTGTCAGTAAATGTACATGAATGTTTGTTAGAAGGGCCTCTACTAGTTAGTGTAATTATCCAGAATTTTGTCTGAGCGCTCTCAGTGTGCCTTCTGTTGTTGTAATTTATACGACAATTCAAACCACAGGTGGTCTTGAAAACCCAAACTGGATTTACAGAAATATGAACTCCTTTTTTAGGCCACGGAAATTCAGCCTCTGCCAGTGCAATTTTGCAGAGCTGAGTCACAGTCAGAGGTTCGGAGGTAATGGGGTCTCCCCGTAATGGCTCCATCTCTCAGCTTAGCATCGTTTGAACTCTTGACCCCGGCCTCAAAGCCACTGTAAAAACCACCAGCATGATTGATCTTATTTGTCCAGGTGTAGAGCATAATTGGCCATTTATTTCCATGCGTCAATTGCTGGGCCTATTTTTAAGACCGTAGACTTGAACTTCTTTTCTGTGGAATAAGGGACTATAAAAATAATAAATTTTAAAAAATGACCTGACTTTGGAGAAAGGAAATGGAAAATGAGAATATCTGGAGGCCTACTCCAACCTTAGTAATTTGCACTGGCATAAAGAGGGGACAGATTGGGGTTTTCTTTTCTCTATTTTTTTGGGGGGGGATTGGGGTTTTGTGTGGTTTTTGTTTAATGTGAGCCATGTCAGTATCTAGCATTCATGGCTGTGGCTTCATTTGAGCCATTGCAATGGTATTGTTGCTTCTGTACCTAAAGCCATTGACAGATGCAAAGAAGTAGTTACAGTCACAGATAGGTCCCCTCTGAACATCAAGGGGTCCTTCCCAAATTTGCTTACACTGTAATACAACAGGTGAACGGGTAGAGTGCAGATGATATTTCAGAATTATTTTCTGCGTTGTAGCATAAAGACTTGAACCTCAGGATTATTTCGTTCTCCTAAGCTGTCATTGCAAAGCAGGTTCTTATCTGCAATGCCCTGGGTACCGGTGAGTCCACAAAAAGGCCGCCTGTGTGCCCCATACGCCATATTTCTTTTATTACTCAATCATCCCAAAGAGTGGTAGGGTTAAGTCTTGTGGGTATTCTCCATCTAGGTACCAAACAATAGAATGAAAAACCTGCAGTCTGGCAACATCTTCAGGGGTGAAACTTCCATTATGTGTAGGACGTAGCGTGCACAAAATTATGGACTTGCCCATTGACAAACTGACTCCATGAGTTGTCACCGACTGGTGTGATAACATGCCCTGTATTAAGATATTCAGTCTCCCGACTGGCAGTTACCTCTTTAATGGTCTGCAGAAGGAACCGATTCTCATTTCCTTCTTGTAGGGATATCAAGGGGGGGGGGATATTTTGTCAGTTAACCCAACAGGACCTGGCTTCAAAGCAGTTGACCTTTTAACATTTTGGCTAATATTCTGAGAACTCCAATTAGGAATTGGGCATGATTAAAGCATTTCCTTTGAGGTTATCAGACAGAAACCAGGGCTTAGGAACTTCTTACGATACAAAAATAAGGGATTCTGTAAAACGTTTGGTTAGTACACTTAATAGGTTTGAAATCATCACTTGCCATTACGTACATGTACATGATATAGTATGCTGTTACCTTTCTTCTAACCAAGAAGATTGAGCTTGAGGTAGAATTCCTGGGGAATTTTAGTTTGCATCCTGCATGGAAAGAAAAGATAGCAGGTTTATAAAGTTAATGAATAGTCTCACTATTTGCTACGCACATCAAAGTGCGTGTACCAGTTCATGTATGTATGCAATTATTGAACAGATGGTAACCAAAAAATCCAGTGTCATTTTTTTAAAAAAATGAAATGAAGATTATTTGGATATAGTTTTGGTGTTCAACGGTTTGCATTTTATTGCCTTTTCCTGTATTATTTTGTTATTCATACATTATTGATTGTTGCGAAAACCAGTCATTTTAGCAATTTATTTGCTGAAAGATACACGCACATCAAATGGAAACTGAAGCTGGTGATCTTAGCATTTGTGCCAATTTTTCCTCCATCCCATTACTCTTTTTGTGTAGGTGGAGGATGATTCTGATAAGCTTTGCGTATTGGCGAATTGTTACAAGGGCGAGACAGCAGGACACGGTTATAACAGGGATAATACCAGCCTGGTCAAGCTGAAAGCGGTGGGGAAAACAAACAAACAAACAAACAAACAAGAACAAAGTGATAGCAAATCTGAATGTAGTTCTTGTCCCAGTTTTGTTATCAAATATCCACAAGATCATCTCAGCACCATGTTCAATTTCTCCTTATTTACTACAATTCCATTTTTTTTGTAAACAAATTATATCATCTTTTGTAATCCTGCTTCGGTCCCTCCCTCAAATCATCTCGCCCTTTTACCTGTCATCAGAAATCATCTTGACATGCCTTCAGTTTGTCCCTGTTGTCACAGACAAGTCCACATTGATTTCCTGACACCCACTGAGCTCCAATTTGCACTTTTTTTTTTTGCTGTAAACACACGCATTCTTGCTACCATGATTGAATTTAATAGTACTTATCTGTTTTGTTGCCATACTCAATGTGTACTTTACCCAGACACTTCACATCCGTTCCTGTTCATTGCATCATGAGGCTTTTTTGCTTACAGTGTTCCTGAAAATGCAAAATACTGCACAGTTTTACCCAGACTTATTGCTTTGTTTTGATGTAGTTGCAGATGCCTTATTGTATAGAAATCATCTTTTATCTTTTTCTGAAAAACAAAGGAAGAAAAAAGCTATCCTTCCATTTTATGAGCAGAAGTTTGACTGAATGATCTATTTTAAGGCATGATCTCTCTCATAAAAGTGCATGCAGCCTGAAATTCAAATTTTGTTATTTCTTTCTCTCTTGAGCTATACAAATTTTTTTTTTGTTTCTGTTTCTACCTGGTTATGAAAGCGTTGTAGAATCAGCAAACTTAAACTAATAGGTGAGCGAAAGTAAAAATGCCCGGGGGCAGTGGAGTTCTTTGAACCAATGTAGTTTGCCAAAAATGTTTTCTAGCAAAAGTGTTAGTTTAGTGGAGCCCAATTTGTTTTTTTTTATTTTTGGTGGTCGAAAATAGCTACTTTTGAAAAGCATAATTCTTAGAAATACTTGTAGACATCTGTGTTTTATTTGTGAGTTCATTTTTGGGGGGGGATGTTGCTGACTTCATTTGATGCGCTCAAATGCGGACAGTAGTAAGATACAGTTTTCAAACCAAAGGAAGAAGTGTGTTGGATCTGAAAGGAAGTATGGAGGTCTCGTGACAATTTTTCAGAGCTCTGGCCTAGATAAAACGACATCTTATCTTGTTGCTGGAAAGTGTGATTGCTGGTTCCCCCTCCCCCGAGTGGTATACATTGCACAGTCACCCTCAGTATCCCCCTGTCCTAGCAGTGGGGGAGTTATTTATAAGGAGTTGAGCAGGAGGTTAGTCGCTGCTGGGAAAATCACGCAGTAAATCACTTCCAAGCATGAAAACAATGCAGAAATATTTGGCCCAATAAATCTCTCATTTTCTGGTGATTTATTCAGTCTGTTGAACAGTGGTAGTATTGTATGACTGAAATTGGATCCTCCGAACAACCAAGTGGTCAAGGACTCTCTGAAGTTTCAATTTTACTATATTTAGTCAGGTCGAAAATGCAAGTTACATGTAATGCAGGGGATCCCTATGCCGGAAAAACATTTCACTGCAGATCTTCAATCAAGACACACGTTGTGGAGATGAGAAAAAGTTTTATATGACCTTGAGAGACCAATCAGAGGTAATTACAGGACAATATCCTAAGGATTTACAACTGTTTAAATTTTTTACTGCCTCGCCCATGTTATATTGGTGTTGTTTACATTTTACTGAAAACAGCCAAGCCAGACGCAAACCAAAAGGAAATAAAAACAGAATCTGCGGTTGCCCCCAGAAATCTAAGCCCAGCAGGCTACCAGCAAAGTTTTGTGGTTTCTATGTCTCTTGTTCTCCAACTAAGTGTTGGGTTACAAGCTAGGACGGCAGTGACCGGGTCACAAGGACAGAGAAGTAGGGCAGGGCAGGTTGAGAAGGACAATTGAGAGTTGCTGTGGGTTCAAAGGGACAGAGGATGAGGTTCAGCTTTTTCACTGTGTCCCACTCGACAGGAAAGAGTTCAGCAAACTTTGCAGTATTTTTGAAGGAAGTAGGAAAAAAACTATTTGAAAGTACTGTGTAATTAACCTTTTAAGGCACGTTTGGATTTTTGAATCCCATGAATGGAAATTTTAATGAAATTTTTAAAGAATCTTGGGTATTTTTATAACTGAGGACAACTTGTACAGAGTACATCAAGAACTTATGTATCAAAATTGATAACTGTTTCCCTTCATTGTTGTGAAAGGACTTCCATGTTTTGTATTTAAACAACTACCAGGTGTAAGTCCGCAGATTAGTACAAATAATTTAAACAAAGTGTTTTCTCTTGCCAAAAATGCCCCATTTAATATTTCTACAGACACTAACAAAACACAACATTAGATGCAAGGACTTAACTGAGCCTCTGTTCCTGTCCGTCATAGGAATTTTTTATTGAATTTATTCAGGTTGGCATCATTATGTTGACCCAAGTAACATGCTCACATAAATCTTTCCCATTGTCATGTGAAACGTTTACATTCCTCACATTGGACTCTTTAGCTAACCTTTCATGTCTAGGGTTGTCCTCTTTTAACTGAACTTAAAAAAAACACAGTAACCAAGCTTTCTTGCGTTATGCCAAGACACCAAAAGGTTAGGCATATGGGCTGGTAAACAAATAAATCATGGATGTGGGGTACGGAAAAAGTCAACACGTGATGAGATGCACGACCCATGGGAACAGTACTCTACATCACCGAATGTCATCACGGCTGTCTGGTCAGGAGCACACGTGGCACGGTCTATAGGGAAATGAACATGAATGTGAGAAGACAGCGAGAGGTCATTGATCGATTGTCAGGGAGTCATATTCACGATCACATGGTCATGATTTATTACAGAGGGTGCCAGTTTTTAATTTCACATTCAGATGGCATTACGAATGATGCGTCTCAAATGTCCACATCCGTGAATGATTCCCCAAAGTGGGGCTTGACAATTGACGGAAAAATTTGGTTGAGATGTAGATTTTTTTTAAACATAATTTCGGTATTTCATTGGTAACTTACTTAGTACAGCCACTCAAGTGGTGTCTGCATCTCAAATGTGCATGAGGGGATTTGGCAGATCAAAATTACTTTGAAGACGTTGAGCTGTTATTTTGACATTTCCTGCAGATTGTCCCCTCGATGACATCAGTAATGAAATGAAAAAGAAATGGTGCCCACTGGAAAGGTTCCATTGTTTCTGCACTTAAATTTTTGTGACCCGTTGTATAAGCAGCAAGTTATGTTTCAGTATCACTATCTCTGTCTTGTTTTTATTGGTATCTTTAAGCTCCTTTGCACAGTTCACAAGTGTTTATCAAAGATATCTAACTAACATCAACAGAGTAATTATTTATCCTGACTGACTGGCTGGCTGACTGCACTTTTCCATACTCCCACAGTATTATTTTGATAAAAACAGTGCCGGTGTCCCCTCATTCACCAAACACATGTGCACTCATTCACAGTGTTCAGGTGTCGGTTGACAGTACATGTTTTCTACTTTCATGTCATGCATTCATGTACGTATACGTTGCAGTACATGTATACCTGAGTAGGCATTCACCACATTCAAGTTCCTTTGCTAGGGAAATTGGAATCGAGTTGTGAGGACATTCCTGAGTCCCGACAACATTTTCGGCCCCCACAAATGATGTAGGTGAAATATCGAGTGTATGTCCCCACAGCTACCTTGCAGGAGTAAGTGTACACGTACACTGAAAAAAAAAAGGGTTGGCCCGGTTTGAAGGGACAGATGCCTTTTTATAATTGGAAGAAATGAAAGATTCTCCTTGATATTGTGTCATACAATTGAAGAAGTGGAATTCTCGGGAATGTTTTCTCATGCGTAGTTGTTTAACATTATTCCTGAGCATTATTTGCCATCTGTTCATTTTTGCTCATGTGTGTAACATTACAATGTTCCATGAGCTGGCTTTATATCTCAAGGCTGAATGAATTGAACATTTATAACCCTAAAATTCAGAAATGATCAGTTTCAAGTATGTCGTGAAAAATCTTGGTGACTTATGATATGTCTTGCTTTACACGTCATTTGAAACCTTTTTCCCATCCCAATTGAGAATATGGTCGAACCTTGTTAATAAGAGGTCCTTCAGACTTGGCAAATTACATTGTTCTAACAGGAACCTTGTATTATCAGCAATGAAAACAATGGAAAACAAAGGATTGGGACCAAAGATTTTCTTTGTGATAAGTGCTCTTATTAACGAGGTTCGACTGCAATTATTTTCCTTTATCAACAAAAGCTTGACCGGGCTGTAACTTTGCTTTGAGTGCCATAAACAGACATCAGGAAACCAACCAACCACAATTATTCTTTAAAAAGCATAGTAATGACTCTTAACTGCCTGTGAAGTTAGACCTTGTGGTTGTGGGGTGCAGTCATTTTGAAGAAAATGATAAAAGGGTGACATATTTTTTGGAAATTTCCACAAATGTTAGTCCTATTTGTTCTGGCTTGTAATTGAGGGGGAAGGTAAATTGCTGTAGCAAACGCATTGGGAGGAGTTACATTTGCTTTAGTACCGAGATCATGTCACCATGACATTGCACAGGTGTAGTCATAGAACCAAATGCTACTGTGTCACAAGAGGGCTTACAATGATGGAAACACGTACATGTACCGGTACTTAAATTGGACACAGCAACTTTTGAATCAAGTTATGAGACCTCAAAAATGTTCGTCATGTTTCTCCAAACAGGAACTACTTTGTACATGTATTTAACACAATTGTAAATCTTGTTTGGTTAAGTACCTGTCTTCAGATTTTGAGCAATTTTATTGCGTCCAACAAAAACACATAAACAGAAGGTTTCCTTAACCTTTAAGCTACTGTTCTGCTGTTTAACCCTTTGAAGTCCATGCAGAAATGTTCCTCTTGAGTGAAAGGTCTCATTGGAAAAGTCTCATTGTAAAATAGCCAAAATCTTACTTATATGGAGCAGTCATGTTAATCCCCAAATATGCAACTGAGTACTTCGCTTCATCTAACTTAAGTATAGAAAGTGCTTCAATATCACAAGTCCATTAGAAAAGTAATGAAATTCACATTCTGCAGTGTTATTTTTTAAAAAACTTAGATTTAGTACTAATAACAGGTGGGAATTAAGTCTTCAGTCCAGGAAATCCACTGCCTCACATGTTACAGAGTACATACAGGACTTGAAATATGAACTTGTAGATATATTTTTCATCCCTTTAAACTCAAATTAAAAATCTTTTGGCTGAAATATGGTGACAATCTGCAAAAGTCCATTCCAGTTGTCACATAGGCAGTCATAACAAAAACCCCAGCGGGGAGCAAGTATTTGTTGTTTTGGTGTCCCCGGGTCTTTCATAGGGAGCTCCAATGTGCTTTATGTGTCCTATGGGCTGAAAGGGGGGGTGGGCTGACGATAGAATAGGCTCCCTGGCAGCATGGCAGGCTGCATGTTTATGTGTCTAACCTAACCTCTTGCACATGGCTGACTTGGCCAGGCTCAATGTTATGCAATATGACAGCGTGATTGAGAGGATTGCGTCAGTGCTCCTTGCCTAGGTCAGCATTTGTAAGATGCTACATCCAACAATACTGGGGCATTGTTGATGATACTCTTGGACATGTAGAAATATTGGAGAAACGAATCATTTAAGAACGAGTTTGGTTGTCCAGAGTTACACGTATGAGGTATGTCCATGGACATGTACATCTATATTGACACTGACTTGTGTCTTTACTGTTTGTTACAGAGAAATAAAGTAGAATACCCTGTACATTGTATTTGTATTCTGTTTATCGAAAGATAATGACATCGTACAGGTTGTACTTCGCTCCTTCCACAAGGCAACTTTACTTTTCTTTGGATCGTGTATTTCAGAGTGAGATAATGATCAGGAGAGACTCGCTGATGTTTCCAATCTGTCATTTTATTGCATATCAAGGAACTGCATTTCCAGATACACAGGCAACAATTACTAGTACTAATGTGAGATCTGACTGATTCCCCATGCCTGCCGATGACTAGTATGGTAGATTTGGCTTCGCAGGAAACAAACTTAAAATTTTGTGTTTCAATAGCTGGTAACCAGTTAGATACACAAGCATTCTGACTTTTCATTAGTTTCTAGCATTCTGACTAGTCACCAGCGAGCAACACTCTTGCTAGTCATGGGTGAGTAGAGTTCTAGCTAGTCACCGATGAATAGCATTCTGGCTAG
>NW_019091362.1:1108949-1141857 GCF_001949145.1 Acanthaster planci
CTAGTGAGTAGCGTTGTGACTCCTCAGCGATAAGTACTAATCTAGGTAGTCACCGGTGAGTAGCATTCCGACTCCTCACCGATGAGTAGTATTCTAGCTAGTCACCAGTGAGTAGCATTCTGCCTACTCAGTGAATAGAATTTTAGCTTGTAGTCTGTTTAATATACTTTGCACAGATCAGCTTGGCGCTTGTATTGCATTGCATCTGTTTGCTGTCACTCAGTGCATTCAGGCCAGGAACTATTCCTTCAAAATAACATTTCCTTTTTATTTTCTTCTGTCTTTTATAGCCTGAAGAAACATCGATGAACTTAGATAAGTCAGATACCAACCTCACCCTGTTTGGCTATGTGACGGACATGTCCTCCAAAGCCATAATCATGGTGGTGGATTTTGCCAAGAAACTACCCGGGTTCCTGGGCTTAACCACCCAGGACCAGATCACATTACTCAAGGCAGCGTGCCTGGAAATCATGGTAAGGGGTCCAGCAGGCAAGCATCTGTGGTATTCCAGTGCTAAGACATAACCCCAACCCTTAGTTCTGTGAGGTGTTTTTGCTACTTACCTCGATGGAATTGAGACGTCTGACATGATAAGTACAGTCCCAAGTCCAATTTCAAATGCTGCAACATCAGGCTTGTATTTGAGCTTATCACTAGTCCAGTCAGAAGTCCTTTCACAAAGTAGCGGGGTGCGCAGTGACCGGGGAATGCTTTGGTCGCAGTTCACTTGAACAGCATGTGACTCAGCTCAAGACTGGATGACTTGTATGGGACAGGGACTCATAATGGATTCAGCTACAGCCCTTGACAAAATCCAGGAGTAAACCTGTGATGGCTTGAGGTTGGATTTAAAAAATATTTTCCCGTCCTTGTGCTCCTGATTTAGCAGTGTCAGCTAAGTTCAAGTCTCTTGCCCTTTTCATTCCAAGCAAATTGAATTAATCAATGCACACATAAATGACGAATGAGGCCGAATTTCCCTCAGCCCCTGTGACTTTATAATTTCCGAGTCTTTATAAGAGATCGCAGTTAATGGGGGGGGGAGCAGTAGTTCTGGGAACCTTGTACCCCAGCTCTGCTGAATAATCATCGCGCAGCAATTACTGTGAGTATCTAATGCTCTTAGATACTCAACTTTAGCCGTACAGCCAATTCCAAGAGACTAGATGGAGCCTTCTTCTGGCTTTAAGCATGTGAGAGACTATGGGTAGGATGTTTGGGTCGTACCTGTATCGTGCAAGTGGCTTAAAACCAAAAAGCTGTGAGCAAGAAACGACATGATTCTTTTGCCATTATAGGGACCCTGGATTGCAATGTGATTTTTTTTTTTTTTTTTTTTTGCTTTGATTGGTTTGTTCTTGATGCCGTTAAAGATCGTGGCAGAAAGAAATTCATGCACTGTTTTTATAAGCTGGGCAGTTTCCATGGAAAGTCACAGGCCTGGCATCTACTGCCCACACCTGACTTACTTTGCTTAGCATCCTGCTTGTGCTCCCCCCCCCACCAGATTCTCAGGATTTGCTCCCGTTTCAACACGGAAGACGGCAGCGTCACCTTCACCAGTGGCCTTAAGCTCAGCCACCACCAGTTGAAGAGCGGTGGTTTCGGTGGGCTGCTGGAGCCCATCCTGCAGTTTGCCTTGGCACTCTCCAAGCTCAAGATTGACGAGACGGAGGTGTCCTTGCTCTCTGCTATATGTCTCATCAGTGGAGGTAAAAAAATATGGGAAAGGAAATTATCCATTTACTCTTTGTAGCTGTTTGATCCTCAGTTGGGCAAGATATTTCCATAGTCACAGACGCGATATACTTTTAGTCTGCTTCTAAAAGTCTTGGCATCAACCAAAAATAATGCTCTTAGATACTCAACTTTAGCCGTACAGCCAATTCCAAGAGACTAGATGGAGCCTTCTTCTGGCTTTAAGCATGTGAGAGACTATGGGTAGGATGTTTGGGTCGTACCTGTATCGTGCAAGTGGCTTAAAACCAAAAAGCTGTGAGCAGAAATGGCTGATTGTAGGTACATGTACTTTGATGTTGATTTGGACATGGTCAAGTGTTTTGGTCAGCTTGATCCTGTTTAAGTGTCCTGTTCAGTTGGGTACAGTGGGGTTTTTTGTTCATTTTATTGTGGTTGTATTGATACAGATCCAGATGTTCATTTTTTTGAGTGTTTTTCTTTTCGGGGGATGACTCATTTTAGTATTTTCTATGGACTTTGTGTCCTCGACTGATTCACAACTAAACTTGGAGTTAGGCTGGTTGCACAAAATGACAGACTAAACAGAATTCTCTGAGGTACATGTATGTTCAAAAATCATTCAGTTTCTTCTTGTCAAGGTTGGGAATTCATACTGGTATTAGATAAGCGGACACAAATATTACTTCGGAGGTTTATGTGTTCAGCAAAGATCAGTGGAACTTTCTTGTTGTAGGAAATGTGCATCACGTGACGCTGTGACTTCTGACTTGTTTTGGCAGAGCAAGTGTGTACTCTGGTCGATTGTTTATCACAGCTGTTGCCACTGATATCTGTCTTACCAAACAGATCGCTCCGGCTTGGAGAATCCAGTTGAAATTGAGAAACTTCAGGAACCCCTTCTGGAAGGCCTGCGACTCTACGTCAAGAAACGCCGCCCCCTGGAACCCCACATCTTTGCAAAAATTCTAATGAAGATCACCGACTTGCGGAGCATCAGTGTGAAGAGTAAGTACAGTTCCAGTTGAAGGTTGTTTGGGAAAACTTTTTTGGAACATTTGGTACCAATGACTCAGTGGAATCCTCGGCCGTAAAGTTGAATTCTTCATAATTAAGATTCTATTTATCCCAACCTTTAAATCTTGTTGTTTGTCATTGTAAAAGATACTTTATTCGCACCACTGTGGGGTGAAACAGATTCTTGTAAAGGTAGAGATAGTTGTTAATTCTCTTTCCTTCGAGGTACTATCATTCAAATGTTTACACCTTAGAAAACAGAACTTGGCCTGAGAAAATCTTCATAGGCCAACGAGCAGCACCTTTATTGATACGTGCCCCTTATGTAGCCATATTTTTTCATCTTGCCATTTCTGGTGAATTGGCTCAGTAATCCCCTTCTAGCTCTTTAAGTATTATCTGGGCATGGTTGTGTAACTTCTTCCATGTGTATCCCAAATAGGTGCAGAGAGAGTGCTTAACCTCAAGCTAGAATTACCCAACAAATTCCCGGCCCTCATCAATGAAATGATCGACAGAGCTGACAACCAGTGAAAAGACAGGACAGCTGATGGTGCATGGAATAAGCCAATAAGATCCACTCAAACTTCTTAGATACGAAGATTTGTTTGAAGAGTTCGAATGCAAGTTTCCCAAGGAAGTGAGCAAACAAAGAGGAATTTTAAACACCTTAACAACTGCTGGAAGAACTTTTTGGAATCACGTATAGTTTGTTTGTTCAGTATTTAAGTACCCTCCGCATTGTACGCAATCATTTTATTTTACGGGACCGCCCAAGGAAAGAGTTTTGTGCTAAATGACTTGTAATGAATCCCTTATGTGTGAATGTGTAGATTCTCCGACCACATAACCTGTCTGTAATGAAACAGCCAATCAGCTGGCATATTAGGGGATTTCTAAGTGCTTCAGTAACATCACACTTGTTTTTAATGAAATATGTTGGCATGTCTGAGTGTTCATGATGGAGGTCAAATTCCTGATTCTGGTTCAGATTACAAAAATCAAGACGTGCCCAGTTTAGTTGCCAGGAAGTTTTTAAGAACTGAAATTTGTTTGAAAATGCAAAAGAGATCTGTTTTAAAAACAGGTGAACATCTTCATTGACACTTTCTTTATTGATGATTTGCATGGATACTTGACTAAAAGTCGCCATTTATTGAGTGCACTAAAGTGGTTTTATTTTGTGATTTATTGTACATTTTTTCAGCTCTGAAGTGGGCAAGAAAAAAAAAAAAAGGAGTGAAATTCAGATTGGAAGGTTGTGACCTGTTGCGACAAGTGCTTGGGTTGGATTGATTCACAAGAGATGAGGGGAACAAAAAGATGTTGAGCACATAAACCCTACCCCGCTTGAAGCTAACTCTGAAAGTCTATTTCTACACATTAGCTTCTTAAATGCTTAAATGTGTGTTTTCATAGTGTATATAATAGTTCATATTAAGTATGTATAGATTGCAGACATGCCTATTGAGCGCATATGCGTACTTAAGAAGTATGCATCAAGATGTGACCATGTGGTGTGAAGACTGGACACTGCGTGTGGATATGTTCACAGGCCATGCACAGACTTCATCCCGAACCAAAGTAGTCTTTAAAATGTAATTTATAGCATTTGTATTTCCTGAGGGATTCCAACAGTTCATAGATTTGGTGATTTGACTGGATCGTGTATCTGATAGGCAGATATTGAGGATTTGTGTGCTATCTGCACTGAAGACAAAATGTCCTTGTACAGAGGCACGTACTAAAAGTGTTTCCCCGTGACTTTAACCTTTCACCACTTGGAGCCTCTCAGAAAAGTGCATTGTTCCCTGCCCGAGCATTTTGGATGTGTTGAAAGTTAGGGGCCAGGCAGGTCGCTGTTTGGTTTAAAAACCCCTTTTTTAGGAGTGGTCCCGTGCACGTCAGCCTCTTCAGCGGGTGCTGTATGGACATGATCGAAGGGGGTAGCACATTTTGATGGTTCCGTGCGTAACCGGATTGTGTACCAATGGCACCTGCTGCTGTGGGCATGTGAATCATGTGCAGTAATCCCACACAGTTAAAAGATTTCCTCGTTTCTCTGATTGTGTAACAGCTCATCTTGTGTTCCCCCCCCTCCCTGTTTGCTGTCAGCTTGGAGCTTTTGAAGCAGCTGTGCTGGTTTGAATCCTTGAAGCTAATGTAGGCATTGAAGTGACTGAACTGTGAATGCATCCTTGTGCTGTTGCATTTATTACTTGGCAAGCCACTGTGACATTTCATTAAAAATTTAGGAATCTCATTCCAGCAGATCTTGCAAATGCATATGATGAACGTGCCACGAACATGTACATAGGTTGCCCTATTTAAGACCATCCAACCACATGATCGCTGCACGTTCACAGTCCTCCAGTCATACAAGACTGTTCCAGATATTCTGCAGAATAGCCAGCTTGATACCTCTGTTATTCCTGAGGGCCCCAGCGTGTGGGGTTGTTGTGTGTGGGTTGGTCCATATTTGACCTTGATTTCCATACATAGCCATGACTTCCTGAGCAGACGGGAGACATTTTAGAGTGTCCATTATTTACCTGAGCTTGGTTCCACTCCTGTCATGTTAGAGATGCACTAGGTTTTGTGCATATTCCGCTGGAAACCAGTTGCTTAAACTGAGCACCATTCACTTACACAAAAGTGTGCGTGCATTTGCTAGCTTCTCATTTGGCTTTTGCTAGTATCCAGCCAAGTGCTGTAAACATGAGTTACAAGTCACCGGAGCCACTTTTAAGTTTTACTCTATTTTGGATTGAGGAATTTAACTCATTGCTCAGTTTATGATGAAAATAAACATTGTGTAGATATTAAAATGTTTGGTATTCCTGTTTCTTAAACACTGTGCAAGATGCTTTCAAAGGCCTTTAATTCAAAAGTGGCTCTGGGAGCATGTCAACTCATTTTTGCAGAGGGGGTCACAGTTATCCTACATGTACTGTGAATGTTACTCAAGCACAAAGTGTACTGGCTTTGGAGGGAGCTGATGTTGATTACATGTGAACACCTGAAATTTCTTCATGTTTGGTGACCTTTGCTGCATTGAGCTCTTCCAGTTCATTTTTTTAAATGAACATCTGAATCCAGCCTCAAGTGCCACCTTAAAAAGCCCAGTAATTGATTGCCTCTATATTCATAGAAACATCTCTTAGCTCAAACTGTGCTGGCTTTTTAAAGAGAGAACCCAAAATGCAAAGCTATCAATTTGAAATCATGAGATACATGCAATTGTAAACCACCTCAGCCTTTGACATGGCTCAAGTTGTTGGTAGCCAGTAATTTTACTCGTTCACATTCAAGTTGGGTGCCAGACAAGTGTCAATTAGTCAGGGTTTATGGCGGTCATCATGTCTTAGTATTCCTGAGGATTAGGATATCCTGTGCTTCTTTGTTTTGTATGAATGAAGTTTTTATATAGTGTGGGCCAGGACCTGTGTGTTAAAAAAAAGATTGAATTTTGGAGTTTTCAAGTTTCATAAAATTCCCCCTAAATTACACAACTCACCAAATGTCTTTGGATTCAAAATCATCAAATTTAAGAAGCCCCTGGATTGAAAAATCCTGTCTCGTTTGATCACTGTGTTGTTTGATCCATTGTTATTCACATGTCTATTCTTCCGTTTGGGATTCCTTGTTTTGGTGTCTTTTTTGCCGGTTTGTGCCACTAAAACCCTGATCAAATTAAAATTTCATCCAAGCAAGCTCCATGATCAAACTTTTCATTCTTTGTTACTGTAGACTGCTACTTTTTATGCTTGCTATTTTACCTGAAATTGTTTTAGAAGTGTTTGTGAACAATAGAATTATGGTAGTGTATCTTTTTGCTTCAGAACTGAAACAAATTGCCCAAATGTAGTATTTAAAATATTTATGACCATACCACTAAGATCTTATTGAGAGATGTTCAAATGCACACTAGCTACATTGTCATGTCAAATGTACATGTACTGAGATCCAAGAGTTTTTAAATAATTCCCCTTTAAACATAAAGAAATACTACACAAATACAAATTTATATTTTAGAATCATGAAGCTGTACATTATTGTAAATTTTTTAGATTTTTTTTTCTCTCTCTCTGTATTTTTCAGTCTCATTTGAAAAATGAGTGCCATATGTGATATGGAATCTTTGCCCCAAAGAGTGAATAGAGGTGAATCATGTGCCATAAATCGCCATAGATACCAGGCTGTATTTTTCCCCCCACATTTAGTCAGTCCTTTCCATTTTTCTCTGGCTTAAAGCTTTCCTATTGTGATTTGTTTTCTCTTACAAAGTATTACTCTTAGTGATTTATGGAAATTGGATTTTTTTGTGAAAAGAAATGTAGTTTTTTAAAGTCGGACAACTATTTGAATTCTATGTTTTTGCGTAAAGCCAATTGTGTTTATTACATTTCCCACTAACTTGGTTTCTTTGCACCTAGAGCAGAACATTATTTTAGGGAAACAAAATCTCTAAATCACAAAAATAGTCCTGGATTTTTTGAGGGATGTGCTTCATTGGATTTGGATACGTTTCCTACATAAATGTGTACATTTGTATCTTCTTCTTTTTTTTTAGAGTGGCATGTAGACTAAACCAAGTTTGGTTTTGGGCAAAAATTATTGCCTAAAACCGGAAAGACTCCCGGATTTAATGATTCAGTCGAGTTTAAGAAGTGAGAAAGTACATTTTCTTTATTCCTTCCAAAAGCACAGACAGTTTGCTAGACTTTGATTGGTCTTTAATATCAACTTTTGTCCATTTAAGTGTATCTTTGAAAACCTATTGCTTTTTAGTTGGTTTATTTTGTTTTGCTATTGATTTTATTTTTGTTGCTGAAATAGTTGATCTTGATCGGTATTGATTTGAAATACTGATCTTTTTTTGCCTGGAAAGATTCTTATAAAAGTTATCTTTTTTCTGATAACAACTATACTTGCATAACATTTTAAATGTAAACTTGGCTCTAATGAATAGGAAGGTTGAATGTCTTTTAAATGGCTCAGACTGAAAACAGTGACCTCTGTAACTTTTTAACTTTCACATTTGACACGTGAAGTAATTCTTTCCTTGTGACATTTACTGCACACACACACAAAGCGAAAACAAAATAATTCAAATAGACTGTACATGTAACTGTATTTCTGAGGTTGAAAAGAAAAGGTACTGGCATCATGAGGGTTGGAGTCCACTGTAAAATTTGTCATGGATTACAAAATCTGTTGAACAGTTCTACATAAGGGTGTATGTGTTTGTTGCATTTATTTTCATGTAATTCCTTCATCGGTAACCAATGGAACACCATATCAAGACCCTGTCAAAGAGGGCACCAGTGGAGCATTTTTACTTCCACATAATTTTTTCATCAGTAACCAGTTGAATACAAGATTTTTTCCAACACTAAATTTTCTAAGCTGAAGATCCAACTACTGGGATATTTTTAAGGTAATCATAATTGAGAGAATTAAATTGTAAATCAACCTTTGTTGAATGTGAGCATTGTCAGTGACAAATACAATGTTGAATTTAGTTGAATAAGGCTGATGTTTCATTGTTTCATTTATCTACTGTACATGTATCCAGATAAACGGTCATGTAAAGTATGCCCTTTTCATCCTTTTCATATGAATGAAATCTACTCGTTTCTTGTGTCCCTACATTTGTTGAAGATACAGTGTTTTTGTCTTGATGAGGACGTTGTTTGAAAATCATGTCAATAAGTAATTGTACTTTCAAAATGAAAGTACTTTTTTTCTGATAAATGTCTAAAAACAAATCATGCCAGAAATATTTTGAAGTCAGTTTGTGTGACAATACCTGATTATGCCATAGGCTTGTCTGTTTAGCATCCTTTACCTGCATGTACAAAGGCAAAAGATTACAAAAGAAATTACTAAATAATAAGTTTCTGATGAGCTTGTAACTGGATTGTGTCCTTCTTTGGTTTATTTATTGACTGTTGTCTGTGGTGATGATTTCAGAGTTTGAGGTGAAGGCTACGGAGAATCCAAGTACCTTGAACTTGTTCACTCTGTGATGTTGAGCTACAGGTGGATTTAGAGGGGGGGTTACATGTACTCCCCTATTCATTCCTCTTCAATTTTCCTCCATCCGCCCCCAAAATGGGACTGTCCACTTTGAAACTTTTTATTCCAGCTGACCTAAAGCCATTTGCTGTGGACTTAGTACAGAGTAGTGAAAAACAAAGTATGCAAATCAAAACAAACCTCCAAAGGTGATCCATGGAGCATTCTATTATAAATACACTGTAGATGTAGTGCTTTGGTGGCTATGGGTCAAGTAATTTTGGCTGTGCTCAGCAAGATAGCAATAGTAGTGAATGCAGTGTGACTACCTGTTGGCCAATCCAGAGACACATTCTGTGGATGAGATGTTATCGGCAGTGCCTCCCTGTGGATAAGTTTGATCAGGGCAATTTCGTCCACCACTAGTTGATTTTCCTTGGTACCAATTCACAAAATACATTCTGGATACCAAGTAAAATTGACAAGTGGTTGAAAAACACTCACTGATCGAACTTGGCTATACACAAGATCGACTCTACAGTGCGATCACATTATACATCATTGCCAGGTGATCTAGCGCCCCTCTTATTCACTTGAGTGTCTATGGTATCAATATTGTTAACGTAACAAACCCATGTCTTGCAGTGCTTTCTCCATGCTGTTTTTGACAGCCTTCATGCATATGCCCAGCAAGAAATGAGACCAAGGGGTACCCCCCCAACATGGCCAATCCCTATACACATTCCAGACTATTGTTACTTANAGGGGGGGTTCTCTCCGTCTCACATTTATCCATGATTCATACATTTGACCTTTGTCAGTTTCCCTATTCAACAATGCGTAATGTGACCATGTATTAATACAGATGATGCCCGCTGTGTGAAAACGTGCTGGCACTTGGATACGAGAGAGTTTAATCCATTGCTATTGGTCAAGAGTCTGTGTGGGCCACAGGATACATACCTCAATAAGCACGCACCAAGTCTATATATATAAGGACTACTTGCACAAAGAATATACCATGAAATGGACGGGGGTGTTTGGGAAATTAAAGTAAAATTCTTGGAAAAAACCTTCGAAATTTTACATACAATGACTTCTTTTGACTCTCGACTAAAACAGTATTTATAAATGGAAATAAATATGTGCTTGGTTGGTCTTAAACTAACTTTTAAGACTGGCTGCTTGGCTGGTCTTATACTAATGTTTAAGACTCACTCAGGGGACTGCAGTTTCCATTCTCCTGAGCTGGTCTTCAACACACGTTTAACTTGACCGGCTAAGCACATATGTATTCCCTTAGTAAAATCAGATATTTGAGTTCTGATTGGCTTAAAATACACACTTACCGGGTTGTAGGGACAAAATGTGTGTTGAAATAAACAGAAGTTATGGGGACCCAATATGTTATGGGGAAAAATGAAATCCCTCAACTCGGTCCAACTTTCTTGACGACAAAACGGTCCCCTTTATGCCGTGCAGGCCTAACCACTTATACTTGCGTCGTGTCCCCGGCCACTGCCGCACGGAGGGAATAATTTCTTGTTGGGAAGGTTGACACCAAGTTATGGGGACAAAAATGACATTTTTTAATCTCCTGACACATCCATGTTTCAGCACACGTGTGTAGCCCAACAACGTACCGGTACTTGCATGTACTTGTTTGGTAGCTATGGGGACTACATAAGTCTTGAAAAAGAGTTTGTGGGAACCAAAAAAGTTGTGGGGCCAAACTTTTGTCCTGCAACTCAGTCTCAGAGGAAAAGAAACTTTCCCTTATGTGTCACCTCAAAGGAAAATGAAACTTTCCCCTATGTGTCATTTCAAAGGAAAGACACTTTCCCCTTTGTGTCACCTCAAAGGAAAAGAAACTTTCCCCTATGTGTCGTACTGGCCTTGTCACACGTAATGGCACCTTAGTTGCGGGGACCACATGTGTTGGAACATGGTGTTTATGGGGGAAGACCTTTTGTCCTTACAATGTGGTCCAGAATGAAATAAAGTAAACTGTCCTCTCAACAAAGTGACAGCCAAGGTACACATGCAGCTTAAACTGCATCATGCACAGGTACGTTTACCATGTTTACCCACTCACGCCTTGAAAACTGTATTCTCCATAAAATAAACAGCATGGCAGTTGAAAGCAATTGGAACTGCATAGGAACAGATAATGTATCTCCTAACAGTTCTTGTAATCATCGTCTCATAACTTGTAAAGTTTTCTTAATGCCATTAGTTTGTCCTGTACATCATCGCTTCCTTCCTCTGCAATTTGGCAGGGCTGAAGTTTGCCACTTTCTCTAGTTTCTGGTAGCACATCTTTAGTTTTGGTTTCACTGGATGCAAAGGCAGATGTTGAGTTTTTCTCAAGACAGCTGGAAGCTTCTTGGAGTTTCTGAAACAACTCCAGACAATCCTGTCTTTCGGGTTTGCTTAAGAAGCCCACCGACAGCCCAAAGCGATTTGTTCTTGACAGACTTTCCAGAATACCCACAATGCAATGACAATCACTCCCTCGAAACTGTTGGTTCAAAACTGTCATGAAGTCACCCAGGAGACCGAAGCCTATCTCGGCCCGGAAAATGTGACCCAGCTGTTCGGAGCCCAGACCCGTGAGTAAATGGTACTTCTCGCTGGGTGCGTCGCCGAGAGTTTTCCAACTTTGTATGAATTCATGGCTTGTCTTTGGTAAGTTGTTTGATTCCTGTCAAGGAGAAATTTTCTTCGTATAAATCATCAGATTTTGAAGTTATACAAAGATTGGCAGCATTCCTTTTGTTCATTAACTGAACATGGGTTCCAACAAGATTTTTTTCAGGGGTGGGGCAAACCACTCTTTTGGGGGGGAGACAAACTAATAATCATTAACAGAGAGGGGGTCAATTGTTAGGGACATTTTTTTCCAAGCAAATTACTAATTTTTATCCCCTTTCATCTCTTTTGTTCTTTTCTTTTGCTTTTCGTCCCCCAGTCTTGGCCCAAGACACCAGTAATTGACAGTGATAGTTCCATTTGTTTGAACAACTTTTCTTTTTCTTTCTGGCACTATACTTGTACAAACATCTTAGGAATCTTGAGGGTGCGGTCGTTTTATACAAATAAGACCGCTGGGTATTTTATTATTAGCACCCTCCAACAAATGGCTATGTATTGAGTACTTTCTAATGAAAATGTGTACTCTTAGTCGAAACTCATGCAACAAACTCACAGGTTCTCTGCCATGCCTTGGATAACCCACCTTGCGAGAGAACTCGTCTTGCTTGGGGTGTTCCTGACCGGCTGTCTTTGAGGTATAAGGGTTCCACGGTTGATTTCGCTTCCCTTCACCAATCTTGTCTTTTTTGTCCAAAGGTTTGATATGAGCAGCTTTCACAATGTCCCTGTTGGCAACCAATTAAAAAAATCACAGAGACTAGAAGCCAGTTCTCAAAATCTGTAGTTTTTGTATACATACAGATTTGCTCTGTAAATTTTTGAACTCATGGTCAAAACTTTTGCAATCTTTTGTCGTCTGGTGTAAATTTAATTTTAGACAATGAATCATCAGAATATCAGTCCTAATATATCTGCACAAATAGAACCTACTAACCGTTGTGGGTAATTCCAGAAATTAGGGGTCCAAAAGTGTGACAGTTTTATGTCCCAGTTACATCTGACCTTTGTTATTTGACATGCAAATATCACCGGCATTGATTTCAAACCATTACTAGTTGTTTGGCAGGTAATTTGCATTAATTCATCACTCTGGGAAATTAGAAAATGTGTTCTGAACTTACAAAATCACATATCAGATGTGACAGAGACACAAAAAAAGGGACCCTTAATTTCTGGAATTACCCTTGTATGATCTGATCTATCAATTCCCTTCACAACATCCACTCACTTAAGTAGAGTGCTTGACAGAGACAATTAATTTTATTCCTAACAATGAGAAGAGATTAATGTGGCTTGTGTGTGAGGATAATCTGGTTTCACTAAATACAGAATTTTGAATTTCATGAAAAGCACACAAGTCCAACTATGAAACACATTTAAACTATTTTAAGGTTACACTGACATTTTGGAAAAGGAGAGTTGGTCAAGGCAGTGTTGTAGTTGAGCTCATCACAAGGCCATTTCAAGTCGAATCACGAGTCCAATCTCAGCCGGGGATGAGCAATGACACTGGAGGAATGTCATTGTCACAGTTGATTTGAAAAGCTGGTGACTTGATTAGGAATGATTAACTTGTGATGGTCTCATCCACACAGACAGTACAAGTTGTTCTCTTACTCTCTATCATACATGCAGTGTGTGTTGGGTGGTCGACTTCCCCCACTTCTGTCCGTCCACCCCCACCTCCCACACAGAAGGCACGCCCACTACAAAGACATTTAATTTACCTGAACTGTTCATACGTCTCGACCCGTTGCTCCACAGCGCGGAATTTGGCGTCATTCTCACGCCAGTAGCGAGCGTCCTTCTGCACGGCCTCATCTAGTTCCTTCTCTAATTTGCCAAAGTCAATCCAATCTTCCTTCAGATGTGCCATGGCTGGGAATGTCAACAGATCATGTAAGTGACGTAACCCCTCCCTTTGATGTATTTTCCTCAGTTCATGTAAGGTCTAAGCATTGACAAACGAGATCAAATATTCATTTTTCACAATTTGTTTTTATTTGGATTACACAATTACAACTTGCCTCCTGGCCAACTCGCACCTTGGCCGTCTTTCCCCAGCCAACTTGTCCCCTCATTAGAAAGTCAGGGCTGGCTACTTTGTAAAATGACCAGTTAGCTATCTTGTGAAAGTCATGATTTTTAAGCAGTGATGAAAGTCGCAATGGACAGAGGAACATTGAGTGGAATTACAAACTTACATTCGTTTGGATGGGGAAAAAATAAATTCTTAATTGCACTTTCAACAGAGTATGTGGGTGCTGCCACTTTGACAAAGAGAGACGAATGGACTCTGTAAAACCCTTTTTAATAGCGCCATGGTTAAACTCTAATCTCTCTGATAAATTAAAACTTCTTTAGAATTTCAGTTAATGAAAAAGGGCAGGCCTAGAGACTCATACAGAATGTACCCATGAAGTTGTAATAACAAGCCTTGTGCACTTTGTTGCAATTGTAAAGATTGGGTAAAGAGGCTAAAAGGAAAAATGTTGAGCAATGCCTGAGATATCATGTTCCCAAAACCTGATGATAGTAACACCTGGTATGTATTTTCCGCGAATGATGTCAGACATTTTTGACCTGACACCGACCAGATTGGCTGGGTCGCACTGGCTGATATTTTGACCTGACACCGACCAGATTGGCTGGGTAGTACTGGCTGATATTTTGACCTGACCCTGACCATATTGGCTGGGTAGCACTGGCTGATATTTTGACCTGACACCGACCAGATTGGCTGGGTAGCACTGGCTGATATTTTGACCTGACACCGACCAGATTGGCTGGGTAGCACTGGCTGATATTTTGACCTGACACCGACCAGATTGGCTGGGTAGCACTGGCTGATCTAGCCCCATAATGTGGCTCATATACTGGACAACCTCCATATACAGTGAGCCACATGATTCAATTCAATTCTCTACTGTCCAGAAAAAAATGGAAACTCTTCTTATTCACTTTACATACACAGTCATCACATATCCACATAATATAACACCATAGTAATTAAGCTTACGATTCATATTCAAATGCTTTATGTAATTAATTTGGGACAGTTATTGAGCATTTAGCTATTATATATATTTTAATAACAGGAGTTTGTCGAGTTTCAGCAAATTAAAGTTTGAAAAGAGGATTGATAGCATTTAAAAACTTAACATACATGCATTAGAGTGTGTGACCATTGTGGGGTTAAAATCACCGTTACAATAGCAGTTGTGATGACTTGTTGAGGAGACGGATTGAGAGTGGGACAAAGGAGTTTGTGAATCTTGTTTTACTACAGTTCATTGATGGGTAGATTTTCCAGATTTCATAAGAACATAATATGAATGAAAGGGGTGATTTTCAGCATTTGCAATTTCTTCACCTTTTTTTTTCAAAACAATGTCGGTACACAATGGCCTAGACCTGTCTCCTCTTTTCATCGTGGCACTTTCTTCAAGTCTTCCTTTCTATAAATACCAAACCTGACTACATGACTACAAATCATTACACTCTCTATAACTGACTTATAGAAAAATCTCAGAATTGTCCGTCCTACCCACATAGAATGAGTTCCTTTCCTCAAAAAACACATTCTATGTTGAGCCTTTGAAAGGATAGGCTTGCATTGGTCTTCCGGTGACAGTTATTCAGTGAATGCACTCAGTGACGGCTGTTCTGTGTCCTATCTCGCAATACGCTTTACATCTTGTAGAGATCCCATCAATACATGCAACATTGACATGCAATAGCCGTTGGTACAATGTAAGACCTTTGGGTGTGCACTGTGTGCTTGACCCAAGGTACAATATGGCTGCCACCATACTAGTTTCAGGTGATTTTTTTTCCGACATTGCTTCGACATGTCGAGACAACTAGCCTAGAGGCAAAGCAACAGGAAATAATTCAGAGGGACTGGTAACATTACCAATATACGCTGTATTGACTTGGGGGATTGCAAATTTGGGGACCCTGTTCCTGTAATATAAGGCAGATCAGGTTGGTGTCGAGGTTTTTCCTCGTCTTCCACATCTGTGGTCCCGGGTTCGATCCCTGGCCTGGTCCACATGTGGATTGGATTTTTAGTCCCTTTCTGATTTTATGGGTTTTACTCAGAATATTCTTCTGGGGTTTTCCTCCCACCTCTAAAACTGTAACTGCTTCTCACTGTCTCCTCTCTACAGGTTTCTTCAGGCTTGCGAGCTACAGTGCCTAGGGTGCTTTTGAGGAATCCTTGGTGTCATTACCAGAAATGATCAATAATATTTGTAATATTTGTAGGGTTGATGTTGTCAAAAAAGGGCAGTGTTTTGACAGAAAATATGAGGGGAAACTGTGACCAATTGACCATGGCGGATTCAAATTTGCACAGTTGGTTTATCAGTAAGAAAGTCACATTTTCTCACAATTTACAATTTGAAATTTCCCAAAAATAGGGTCAGCGTAAATAAAGAGAAAATTGCCTTTGGTTTTGGGGGCACTGACCAGTTTTACAAGATTAAAATGACACAAAAAATGGGAGGGGGGGTACCCAAGTATAAACTCCTCTTGACTTGAACGCTTGGAAAAAATTGCCAATCTCATTTTGGGGGAGCCTTAGCAACGGGGTCTCTCCACACATAACACGAATGGTATTGTGTGGCTGGTACATGTATTATGAACCACATTATGAGGCTGGCTATGGCCAGTTACTGGACAAGTCGACCGTTAAGACAAGTTGTCTGTCAAGACAAGTCGACTTTGACCCAGAGACAACTCAACTATGGGAGGACTGCATAGGTACGTGGCAAGCGTGTGCGAACGTTAAGCTGTAACTTAGCACAAACTGCAAGGCGACGTGTTTGGGCCAAATTTGCAGGAATTGCATGCACAGGCCTCAAGGCACAGAACACGCGGGAATGGTTTCACAACTAGTGGCAATGGATGGTGCATGCACGGCATGGTAAAGGTACGATCCTAGGCCTACCATCTTCTCCTCTATTCAACTTCTTTGAATTTTACTTTCTTTGATGTAAAAAGTGCGCCTTGTTGAAAGGAATGCTGGTCAAGTCGTACGTGTGCCAGCTTGTACCCCAGCCTCAACAAACTTACGAGTTCCACCCACAAGTTGGCATGATGGCCCTCACAGTGTGCACCATAGCTAGAAGAAACCCAAATAAACAAGTCAACCTGTCTTAACGGACGACTTGTCTCGATGGTCAAGTTGTCTTTCAGTTTGACGCAGACGGTCGAGTTGTCCCAACAGCCAAGTTGTCTGGACCCCCTATGGCCAATCATGCAGATCAAATCCAAACAGACATTTCTAAAAGGGTATCGGTCACTTTGCCCCTTTCCTACTTTGCCCCATTTCAACCTGGCCCCACTGATTATCATACATTCTTTTCTTTCAGCTTTAAGAGAGGCATGCAACAAATAAAAAAGGTTTGAGTACCTTGCCAAGTCAGAGGTTCCGATTCAAACACGGCAAATGTTAGGCCTAGTCTTGCCCCAAGACTGGTTTTACTGTTTTGGCTAGTGCACTGTGCAGGGGGGACATGCACTGGTGAGCACAGCCAAATAGCACTACCAGTAGTGGGCTTTTACCATGAATAATTGCCCATGCGCAATGCCAAAAACCGCAGTCTGCATGGCGCGCGGTCTTTGGCAGTGCGTAAGGGCATTATTATTCATCAACTTGACCACATGAACTATGCTCGGAATTTTTCGGTTAAGCCTGCCAGATGTTACAAGACTGGTTTTCTCTGGCAGGTTGTCTCTTGTGAATGTAGCACCCTCTACTGGTAGTGCTATTCGACTGTGCTCACCAGCACATGTCCCCCTGCACGGCGCACTAACCAAAACAGTAAAACCAGCCTTGGGGCAAGACTAGCCTAGGCCTTGTCCACGGGATACATGTATTAATATAATCGTATCATCTCTTCATCAGAATTAAATAATTGCCAGAGACAAAGCGGAGATTGTGCAGTTTTTGGTTCCTTTTTTCGAGAGGTATGTCACACAAAAGTAATTCAAACACAAAAATACCCCGAACGAAAGCATTAAATAGAAGAGAAGGGGAGACTTGGGGAAATGTTCATTTTTGTTTCATTCATTAATCCAACCTTATTTCAGCAAGGATACCCCAATACGTAAATGAAATGCACAACTTATCAAAATGCACAGCTTCACGTGCTACGGGCCCATGTGTGTTTTACATGCCTCTTATATCCATTAGCGGACCACAATTCAAAGTGGATGTGAAAGGCAGCTGAAAACACTCCGATCCATATATAACCACTTCACTGACTTCCATTTACTCTAAAGTTGGCTTCGAAGGATGCGGACTTAGTAACGTCCTGTCTATGTAGTGATGAGCCACTGAACTATTCAGTATAAATCTATTCAGTGCTGGCTTGAGATTATGACGTCAAAAACGTGTCAGAAACAGCCTAAAACTGGGGGACACATCTTTCATATTCTTGCCTAAAAAATAAAAATGTGAAGTGGATGACAGTGACAACCAGAATGATGTAAATATTGTACGGAATTTTTTAGGCAATTTAGAATAAAGAGGATGTGAAATTACCCCAATACAAGTCCAATGCCATAGAGTTTTCGTTCTGGTTCGTAAGTGACTAGGTCATACACACGGCCCGGACGCGCCACGATTTGCAAGCTCCAATCGAACGATCGCCGAAGTTGCGCGCTAACTTCCAGTTCCATGTTTCCGTGTAAACGGCGATCAACGCATGTAACTCTATGGCCGTTTTCCTTATACTCAACTTCGTCTCCGTCTCAGGCTACGTTCCCAACTCAGGCTTCGTCCCCGAAACCAATCCCCGATTGAGGCCTGCAGCGTTTAAATCAAATTGGATTACTGTAAGTTTTTGCTCTCTTGCATCTTATTTGATGTTTTGTGGCACCATTAGACTACTTAGTGCGTTTACAGCTTCAAAGTCAGGGAGTAAAAAACAGTTGAAGCCTGAAACGGAGCCGAAGTTGAGTATTGGAAAACGGCCTATGTGCAGTGCATGTAAAGTGGGCGTGGTAAAACTGAAGTGACGTCTCACTTACGAACCCGTAATAATAACACGCTCGAGCATGGACGGGGCAAAGTGGAAATGGGGCGAAGTGGGGATAAGCCATATCGCAAATACTGCATGGGTGATTTTGCACAATAGCAGAAAAGCATTGTGGGAAGGAAAAAGGAGCAAACATCGCCCCTTTTTGCCTTCCTACAATGCTTTTTTTACCATTTTGCAAAATCACCCATTCAGTATTTGCGATAAGGCTTATGTTACGCATCCTCCGCCTGGACGGAGGATGTCTCACTACTTCATTGACAACAGTTCTTAAGTTCGATTCGTGGACGATTCTTATCTTGTTTACCTTCACTAAATCACCACCAGACCACAGAGTTACGAAGGGCTATGCGTCAACGCCATGTCCATGGAAACTAACCCTAAACATCAACAGCGTGCAATGTGCATGCACATACTGTAACATTACCAGGCCTCCACATGATATCACTGACGACGCCAACCCAGTGACTTCCTATGTTAAGTAGCGCCCTCTAGCTGTGCCATTAATCCACTTTTGAGGGATTGCTCTGAGCTACGATTGGCTTCAAGTCCGCCAACGTGGGAAAACTTGACCCATTTTATCCACTCGCGCGTCGTTGCTTTGTACTGCCTCGGGGCACCAGCAACTTTGGAGCGATCCTTGTAATTAATAATAGTCCATGAAAGAAAGGTCATCAGACGGTTCATTTCATGGGACACAAAGTAGGTCAGTGGGTCAACCGAATCTCTTTCACTCTGTGCCAGCATTTCACCCGTGATATACTCGAGCACTGCTGTTTACATTTTAACTGTTGAACCTGTGGCTGTTCACCGACACTTTTGTACTTGTTTGGTTGCACTACACTGTCCAGAAAAGTTGGAATTTAAACTGAGACAGAGCAAGATAACGGGACGGAGTGGGCCTACTGCATTCCCGCGCAGTCACGCTTGCTTTTGTTTTAGAAAGCGTTCGTCGTAGGCAAAGTGCAGACTGGAATCGTGTGTAGCCTATGGTGGACAGAAGGCAACTGAAGTTAAGCAGTGAGTTTTTATGTTTATGTCAAACACAAATTTTTAAGTTTGTACAATGAGAAAAGACGGTATAGGTGCTGCCTATATTTTTAGGACGAATATGGGCTGACTGGGCAAGCCGAACTTTTGTTAGCAAATTTCTCTACATTTTGATACGTAAATATTTTTCAATACCTAGGCCTAGCTACAGACTACAGTAGGCTAATTTAAATGCCAAACTTTGGGCGGGGGATATTTTCTTTCTGAGGTATAATCTCAGATTACATTTAATAAAGCTGATCGTGTTCAAATTGAATTGATCTCTTTGAACATGTTGAAAGAATTTTACAAACTGATTCATTAAAACCTGTTTTTACAGTCATTGACAGTGTTTGAGTTTAAAGATGCAGTAAAATGTTTAAAATTCTTAAAGGTGTAATTGTGACATTGTGTAGTATTTTAAAATTCTGTGTAACTCTTTTGAGTTGTATCTCTGTACATGAACCACTTCAAAAAGTGTTTTTACAGTAAGTGGGCCTATGCAATCAAAAATTAAACTCAGTCTAAAAAATACTTTATAAAAGTTTATCCCATATGTTTGTGCTTTAAATTTTATTTGAAATCATTGTTTAAAGCAAGTCACTCTTTTGAATACCACTTGGCAACCTGTGCACAAACTCTAGGAAACTGGTCTGAAAATTCAAAGTGTTTTCTGTGTGAATATTTAAATATGTTCAGTGCTAAATGTGACCTTTAAAGTCATGTTGTTACTTTCAGATGGCTAATAGGTACATGTAAATGTTAGTAAAAATTAGTGCCGTCATCAGTAGATAAAATTCTTTCCCCAAAAGTGTGTTGCAGCTTGTATGATTTCTTCTATCAAATGATGGATGATAATTACAGGTCCTGGTTCCATGAGGCAGTTGGCGTCCCTAAATATCGAAACATTGAGTATACTCCCGGTTCTTTTCAGAACCACGCATACAGTGTACATGTACTCATAAGAGAAATATTCCTTCGCATGGTGCTACTGCAAGCCTTTCCACCTATTGCTGTCTTTCACCAGGAATAGCCTGAAATTCCATCTAAATATGTTCAACAAAAAAAACAAAACAAGACCAAAAAACCTAAGCTGATAACAAGCTTTGTTAAAAGAAGAACAATATTTCTTTAATTAGTCTGAAATTTACCAATTAAAACTATTACTTGAAAGAAATCTTGCATGGCGTCAATGGAAGTTCCTTTGTCAAGTAAAGTTTCAGTTAAAATAGGGGAGAAACACAGCACTGTGATTTAATAAAACTTATCTCTGACTGAAAGCCAACTTAACTGAGGAGTTGGGTCATGGATAGACACTAAATAATCAACAACTATAGCTGTGAATGGAATGGGGCTTTTTGTTGGTGTTGGTTTGATTTGTGGTGCTGAATCCTTTTCAGTAAATTATGCCAGTGAAATTGTTTGTTGTATGCAGAGAAATTTTGTGGCAATTTTACACATAGTATATACACAGTAGGGTACATGTACACAAACACATATGCTGAAAAAATAGCTGCTACTCCGTACATGTATGCAGCTGAAACCGACAGAACTTCTTGTACAGGCACTATGTTGAACTTCTTATAAATTTAAGAGTCTTAGTTCCTGGAATTGTTAATCAATGGCACCGGTGCTGGAAATGTAAAAGATCTCATAGAATTGTTGCTAACCACATCCTACATGTTCATGTACACACATTTCCCCCAAGGGTCACCAGAACAAAATCAAATTTGCAAGGTTCAAGCGAACAGTGGATGGGCTACACTGGGCACTACACTTTTTTAGCAATAAAACCTCAGTTTCTGATGGTATACAAAAGGCCTGCAATGTGTGGTCGTTTTTGACGAGGGCTTTAATTTGATTGATATCTTATGCATGTTTTCCCATTTTCCTTCTTACCCTTATCAATATTGAGAACCACCCAATATTGAGAACCACCCAATATTGAGAACCACCCAATATTGAGAACCACCCAATATTGAGAACCACCCAATATTGAGAACCACCCAATATTGAGAACCACCCAATATTGAGAACCACCCAATATTGAGAACCACCCAATATTGAGAACAACCCAATATTGAGAACCATATATCCCATTCAAGTTTAATATGTGCTACATGTACATGTATACACGCTCTACCACCTGTAGTTTGTGCAGAGACTTTGTAGTACAGCAGCATTGTGCAACATTGCTCTGCCAAATCCAAAGTTGTAATTTTGGTCATCATAATTAGAGAAACATACAATGATTTGGTGACATTTTGGATGATTTATGGTTCTTAATGGGGCTCGTCAAAATGTGACATACATGTACATGCGCCAGGGATTTCCGTATTATCTGCCTCTCTCTTTTCCCCTTTTATTCTCAGATAGAGTCAACGTTTTGTGACAGGCGACGAGAAATATAACTGCAGTATCTACATCAAAAATTCTTGTTTTGGTGGAAACGAAAATTGTAAAGCTTGAAACATAAGACTATGGAATGGGAGTCTAGAGATCGTGTGGGATCAGGTGTACTAGGTAAGTTTATTCAGATTTGGCGTGATTTTCGTATGAATGGTTATTTTCTGCGTTAGTATGTTCTAACTTCAGGTAGGCCCACTATTGTCTGCACAGTTGGGCCTGACCAACTTTGAGAAAAAGAGTATGTGCAAGCAATATGTCATAGAATTGTGCTGAAGATGAAATAAGAAAAATAAGGAAAAAGAAACCAGTATAAAGTAAGAAAAAGATTGATTTTGAAAAGAAGTCAGAGGAGAGCAGGCAGTGATTTCAGTAATGAGGATGTGATATTTATACGTTTAAACATTTAAACGAAAAAAGTTCAAAACATGTTTACAGATTTTCCAAAACATTTCAGTGGAACCTGTTTATTTCCAGGTTTGACAGAGTTCATTTCAAACAGTTCAAATAAATTTGATCCTCCTAGTGGCATGTAGTGATTTTTTCCCTTTCTGCGTCCACCCACCTTTTGGGGGGGGAAAATTGAATTTAAAGCAAGACACATTTCTTTCATGTATTTTGAATGCCCCAGCATTGATCTACATTTCATACACTGGGCTGATCATGCACATTGTTGAGCTACATGTATAATACCAAGGTAGGTGTCAGCACCCTCTATAAAGTGTTGGCCAAACATTTAAATGTATAATTGCATGGTAGTTGACAGTTCTTCTTAACATTTATCAGATGTAGATTCCCTTCTTTGGTTAGTAATGAAGCAATCATTTGTTAAAACCATTTTGAAAACAGCTCAACTCTTGCAGTATAATGTGCTCTTTTTATATTCAATTCTGCTAAATAACCACAGTTGGGCATGTCCAACTGTGTCGACAAAGTTGGATGTGCCCCAAGTATAAAAGGCATCCTTTTATACCAGAATGCCCCCAAGCACTTCCGCTTCCAACCGTCCCGGATTTGGCAAAACCCACCACCATGCAGAAAACCATCAACACATTCCCTCTTACTTGGAATTTTCAAGGGCCACCCAGCCCAGAACACTAGTGGCTTGGCCGTAAGTTTCTCCATCCTTCAAGGAGTCTTGAAGGATCTGACAAAATGAAAGTTTGGCAGTTACCGTAGGAGAGGATACAATGTACATTTTACTATAGAGGGTTTACACTGCAGCCATGTTGCTGGCCAGTGCTTTTGTTCCATAGGGTTTGCACAATGGAGGTTTCCCTGTGGAACAAAAGAACTGCCCTGCACAAGGTTTGGGTTGCCATGATTGTCACAGTCTGTCACTGCATGTGATACATAACTGCAAGTTTCTAGATTAGTCAGTTGATATTTGAAAGCAAGTCATAGTTTCTGAGTGCGTGATGAATTCACTGGTGTGTAAGTTTCTGTATGAATACATCAAAGTAAAATTAACCTGATTTCTTTTTTGAATTAAAAATCTGTCACAAAGCTTTTAAAGTGAACTTTGCAGATTTTTTTCTAACAGTGTTTTCTCCAGTTTTTGTTTTGTTTGTTTTTCTTTGCCTTTCTTCAGACATTCAATACAGACTTGAATTCATGGATAATGCGAAGATTGGACAGTAAACATGGACATGTATATCTTTTTTATACTGGAACATTGTACATAAGTTAAGATTGCATTTCCATCCATATTTGTACATGTATGTGTATTTCAAATTTGAAAATTGCTTCTTCTTTTTTAGACACTTAAGAAAATCATCAAGATACAAAGATTTGTGTATTTCAGGCACTGGGAATCTGTGCCGGAATGCTAGGTTATTGTAAGTCATGAAGGTGAGCAGCCTTTGTGGTCAGGTGACCCATTTCAATAATATTTGTTTACAGGGAGGAATAATAACCCCAAACTGAGTGACCCTAGTTCACCACTTTTGTTTTGTTTTGTAAGATAACAGCCGTGACACAGATGAACATTGCATTGTGTAAAGCTTTATCAGTGGCAATGCCTTTGCAGTAACCGAGTTAGATATGCACGTACATGTACATGTACATACGTGTACATGTACGTAAATACTTCACAAGTACATTTATGGAAGCTGCTCTCAGAATTTTTCTGTGAATTTTTGATAGGCTCTAGTCATACAATATTAAAAGCGTGATAACAGACTGAAGGAGCAGTTCAGAGATTGAATCTCATGCAAATTTCTCGGGCATATAGTACCTGTACTTAGCATCTGACTTCCAGGCGTACATGAACCGGTATTTACCCATGGATCCCAAAGTTCCTTTTTTACCAGAAAACACTCTTTTCTGAGAGATTATGGCAAAGGTTTCCCTGATCCTCCATCTGAATTGACATATGTTAGGCATGTCAAATCTGCATTCATGTGCATGTATGCATACACATTGTGGACTGATGTACCAGTACTAGCATGCAACTTCCTGAAATGTAGTCTCCACTCCTTCGAAGAATAGTCAAGACCTTATAACCGAACATTACTTTGTTATTTAGTAGTTTTATGTGATGACGGATGTGTCTTTGTACTGGCCATGTTTGTCCAGACTACCTGTACGTACGGTGTACTTTTGCGTAGAGGCACACAATAACTAGCAACCTATATGTACATGTACATGTACTGGTAATCTCACAAGTCTGTTGATCAAACCAACAAATATTCTAAATACCTTGCACATTAATGATTAACTGTACATAACAGTGCCACTATCACTAAATTAATGTCCTGAATTTATCTACACCTTTGTTGTCATTTTTCTACCATCACAGCGGCCTAGAAAGAATGACCCTGTCACCCCCACAATTAGGAAAGGAAACAAGTGTGGCTATTTATTTCACTGATTGACAGAGTGATCAGAAAAAAACTGAGATACAGAGTCAACCAAAATTGCTTACCTTTTATAGAATTGTTTATTTTGTTTTTGCAACAAAATGAACTCACGCTGAGTCAAATTTATGCCCCCAAAATAAACTGTCTGAATCGTTACCCAAACATACATACATGTACTGTGTGCTGGTATGTACAGTACATGGGCTTGTCCAAAACACAGACATGACCTACTATAGGTGTATACTCCTTTTGTCTAGACTCAGTGAGAATGGAGTCCTTCTTTTGAAACCCATAGTGGTGTAAACTCCACTTTTTAAATTGTTTATTATTTAGGTTTCTGAATCTTTTTTTTCTGCTTATACCCTTCAGGAGCTCACTTCTCAAAAACTGATATAACAGTACCGGTACATGTAAATTTAGGGGCGTGTACCTGAACCCTCTAAAAATCAGCCTGACTTCTGTATTAAATCGTGTTGCTCATTTTGCACTCCAACAAAATGGAGCATAAAGCCTTTGTAGGTGAAAAGCATGATGGCTTGGTTTCAGTGAGCTCAATGGATTGAAATGATTTACATCCCGTAAAGGTAAATTTTTTAATGAATCCACCGCACTGCAGTGCACGCAGAGGGTTAAAAAGTTAACAGGAATATTGTTTGCCGACCCGAAGTACCGTGAATGCTGTTACCAAACTTTGAGCGCCCTTGGAAACAATTGTATTGCTGCTTCATGTTCTGAAATTTTAATGGGTATTGTCGATGAACTTTTCACAATTGTTCATGCTTTTTTCCCACGCCATTGCGACGTTTACTGGGTCAAGGCATTGCCGGATCATTGTTATTCTTCCTTTGGGTGTGCGTGTTGTGTTTCTTGTTCCCATCAGAAAAAGCAAACTGGAAAAGGAAATAGTTGAAGGATGGTATTGTGAAACAATCCCCTGAAGCAGTTTTGTGCCACAGGAATTATTTTTCATGTATCACTTGAAATCAGTATACAGTAAATCAGGCTCAATTATCTTTAAAATGTACACTTATAAACCTTTGTAACAATGAAGCATTTAATCTACTTAAAGAGCACCTCTAAGGAAAAGCGTGTTTTGTCTGATTTTATCTGTTCAAATGAATATGGAAGCATCCAAATCGAATGCAGTGTAATTTGTTTTCAGAGCTCAACTACATGTTTAACAAGTTAAACATGTTAAAAAGAGCTTTTTTTTCTATTTATGCCAAGATGCGAATTCTTAATGTAGATTGCATCATTCTGAGAAAACAAGGGGAACCCTCGCCCTGTGTTCGTAGTGGATAAACCCTCGTGCATGTAACAAATTGCATGTACCGGTACATGTAGCCATTGTGTGTAGCCATTGTTTGGCATGCATAAGGGTTTATCCACTACAAACACAGGGCAAGGGTTCATTTTCTCTCTTTTCTCAGAATGATGCAAGCTACATTCAGAATTAGCATCTTGGCACAGAAAAAAAGCCCTTTTAGCTTGAAATAGTTGAGCTCTGTAGACAAATGACACTGCATTCGATTTGGATGCTTCCATATTTATTTGAACAGATAAAATCAGAGAAAACATGTTGTCCATAGAGGCGCTCTTTAAAATATAATGTACTGTACAAATGTAGTATGTAGTTTAAAATAATGGTACAGTGCAGGACTGCATTGGACCAAAGGGGAGGCTACATGTGTGAAGATATGACACTCTAGGAATAACACTCTAGCCTTACACTTCTCAAAAATAAGTGAATAAGTTGTTTTTTTTACAAGTTTCTGAGCAATGAAGATGTTTCATACTGTTGCCCATTTTGGTCATACATGTGTTTACGTGGAGTCACTTCCACACCACCGAGTTGTGTTCCACAAACTGAACTTTTTTCCAAAGGGGATTTCCTGTAAACTTTAAGTGAACCCAGAAATGTCTGGACCTGTATCCTCCTCTCATTATTCCCTGAAGCATTTATGTTATTTCCCTTTTGAATGTACTCAGTCCTGCATGTATACATCTACCTCCATAAGTATATGTACTGAGTAGTACATACATTGTACATGTACATTACATGTATGTACATGTACATGCACATTACATGTACAGTGGTATAACCAAGTCATTTTTCTACAAAATAAGTTACAACTCATTTTACCACAAGTCAAGTAAAGTCACATGTCATGTGTTTTCCAAGTAAAGTCCCACATCCTAGGTCTTTTTTTTTCAAGCCTCTGTGTTGTTCAATTTGCACACTTTTTCTGACAACCTTTCTTGATGATGGGACCTTCATGAATAATGTTTCTCAAAATAGATTGACTGTCTGCTTAATTTTCCATTGCAACATATATTTGTATTTTGCTGACGAAACATTAATATTTATAATGAACACAGACAGTTTTGGTTTAGCGCATATAAAGTAAAGGATCTGGTTGTACATTATTTGGGCCAGTTTCAACAAATGTAATGTCAAGTTGTCAACAAGTCAAATTTAGTCAAGTAACAACTTGCAAGTCATTTTCTCCCAAGTCAAATCTTAATTTCAAAGCATTTTGACATGAGTTGTGAGTTCGAGTCAGCAATGCAAGTTGACAACTGTGCACATGTACATGTACTTGTAATTAGTCAATTACTCTGTTTATGTACATTATAATTTACATGTGTCAGTACTGTACATGTAACATCCAGCACATGCATGCCTTTATCAACTCCAACTGAGTGATATTTGCTACTTAAGCAACCATGTATTAGAAATAGTGTACATGTACATATACCTGTATGTACATGTACTAAGGTTTCCATACATAAAATACATTGTATCAAGGTGCTACAAGTGCAACATTTACATTTAGTTCTAAACTCTGGCTATGAACAAAAAACTGATTTTCTTGTCAAGCAATGTTCAGTGATCATGTGACTGTACGTTTTTGTGTACATGAGTACATGTACGTGCAAATACTCATGCAAATGTACCCGTAATTTTGCAAAACCGCTGAATATTTACTTGGGTGTCAGACATGGCATCAGCGGCATTCTGTTGTCACCCTAGCTAGTCTGTAATTGGTCGTCACCGGTGTAACTGTTAGGTTATAAGTCTGCGTTGGACATGTACCAGTACATAATAAAAACAAACCTGTCCATGTTCCGGGTACATATACAGATACATATATTGTGAATGACAGTATCATACATGTACATGTAGATCACGTGTTGTTCATCAACTGTTCATTAGCAGCAGCAGTAAGTTAAGCCTGGTTTCCATGTGGACGTAATAAGTTCAGAGAGCAACACAATCAAGATGCAAACTGCAACGCAGATACCGGTAAATGAAAATATGTCAAACCAAAGTGTCACCAATAACCCAGACATACACAAGGCAGCCCCAGACAGATCGGCAATGTTGAGCCCAGTTCAACTTTGCCGACTGTCTGCGTGGAGTCGCTGAGTAGGCCAATACAAAGACACACACTGTCATGACGGGTGCGGTACAATGTTCCTCTCTCTTAGTACCATTCATTTTGTCCATTTTTTCCTTATTACTAGCATATGCAGCCCCAATCGTCAACAAAACAGCAGAACATAAACAAATTCTATCAAACTGGAGTATCAGTTTGGCTACAAGAGGCGACATTGCCATCTAAATTAAAGGCAGTTTATGTGAAAATTTCTGTGTGTCAGATGCCATTTTGTTTAACTTTCTTGGTGGAATAACGTCACACAGGGCCTCTGCCTCAACCGTCGGCGTTCGTTACGACCTTATGGAAATCAGACTTAAGTTGTTGGTCTGTACCTCGCTTAGCAAACATCCTTAATTATATCAACAGCTGTTGTCTCACAATGACTTCATCGGACTTGAAGTGGGATTTATATCAGAGTGCAAACACCAGTGCAGTCATGCTGCAGTACTTGTAGCTGTACTGAAGGCCCAGATCCTACATGTATGTACATGTAAATGGTCATGTACACATGTACATGTTCATGCACTGTTTGTCTGAGACTGATTGGTCCAGTCACTATTTATGTCCACGTTTCTTCAGTAAGGCGACTTAAATGATTGCACCAGCGCACTGCGTTGTGAGCATCACTCTCTGGTAGACACTGCAAAGAGTGATGCTGACAATGCAGTGTACCCATACATGTAATGTACATGTGATTCAACCAAAGAACCATGAAAGGCATGAAAAACCAGCCTCAGTGTTTTGTATTTAATTGGATCAGCAGTTTCAATCAACAATCGGTGTATAACATTGAGGTTTTATGCAGCTTGGAATGACATCACAATTTTGCTCATGAATATTGATATTCTCAGCATAAAAACCAATAAGCATCTGAATACCCTTTGAATAGAGAAACAAAATTTACAAATGAGGCAGATGGTATATCGAGACACAAAACTACATTTTAAAAGGTTTTATTTAAAAAACTGGTCTTCATACATGCAGTTGCAAGCCTGGATCAAATCCTTAGTATGTTTCAAATGGACAGCTTAAGTTTTGGATGGGAAATGACTTGTACATGTATTTCGGTGCACAAGGGCCTGTAATTCTGTATTTACATTTGGGTAATTCAAGAAATTAGGGGTCCATTGTTTTTGTGTCCCAGTCACACTAACATATGATTTTGTAAATTCAGCACACAATTTCTAATTTCCAAGAGTGATGAATTAATGCAAATTGCCTGACAAACAAATACAGTAGTAATAGTTTGAATTAATTCCAGTGATATTTCCATGTCAAATAACAAAGGTCAGACGTAACAGGGACACGAAAATGTCACACTTTTGGACCCCTAATTTCTGGAATTACCCATTTAATGTGGGAATGAAAGCATAATCAAAGAACACAAACCAACTGATAAAGCAGTTGAGTTTTCCAGGTCAGTTCAGCTAGCCGTCTCAAATCTGTTCTTTTTTTTGGGGGGGGGCTGTTGGCGCCAGGACTCCAGGACATTGGGTCAAGGCTAAGCAGGTCATGTTTAATTAAATATGGGTACCGTAGTTCCAGTGAAACCAATTCAAAAAGTGTCTTTGTTCCTGGGATTTCCGGTTGATATACAGCATCTGTAGAGCCTGCTACTACATGTACATTGTAAATTGGGGCTAATTTTGGCATTGGACGTACCGTAGTCCTACTGTGGTGTGTAGACCATTCACCAACACAGGTCCAGCTGATATACATGTACATTCATGACAATTATGCATGTATGAGTCCCAAGCTGGACCAAGAGAGGGCGCAATTTTCCTGGCACCGGAGGCTCCCATGGTTGGAACTGCACTGTGTTGATTCCTGAACGGCAATGAAATGCATGCATTATGGTCTGGTCACTGCCAACAAACTGAACACCCCCTCCCCTACCAATATGGCTCTTTTCAACTGATGAGGGGGTGCTTCTGCTCAAAGCGCATTTTGGTCCATCTGTACCTTCATCATTTTGTTGCTGGGTACAAACGATATAGCTGATGCATCTGACTAAATTCAGTTTGTAGTTAGCCTCCATGAGCTGTAACTCGCTATACTGTAACCAAACTAGGCAATATGAACAACTATGACCCAAGCTGGATATGTGGTGCACTCTGACTGGGGTCAAAGGTCATCTAGTAGTTGGTATGCCCAGTGGTCGTTTTATTGAAATTTACTGTTTCTCCCACAATCTTTATCGAATAAAGGCCCAACTTGGTCAGTGAATGTCTATACCTATCCAGGTCATTTTATGAAAATAAAAGAGCAGCAGCTTGTGTACATTCTAGTTCCCGTATAGTGGTCAGTTTGGTCAGTTTCTGAAAAACTGACAAAGTGGCTGAGGGGTCTCACTTTTTTCATTGATTTGAGCCAAAATTGGTCAGTTATGGCAGACCTCTTCAGCTTCACATGCACTGTTTGCAGATTTGGGGCAAAAGGTCACATGGGGATCAGCATGTTGTTATTTACCAAACATGAATAAAGTGCTTTGTTTCCTCACTTTTTCGAAACTTAGAGTTGGGGGGTCTCGTCAATTTTGTACGGGCTGTTTGCAGATATGGGACAAAGGTCACCTAGTGGTCAGCGTGGTCATTTTCATGCAAAACATGGAAATTGCTTCATTTGATCCATATATGATTAGTTACAGCCTCTGAAGAGCACCTGATTGTGTCTCTGTAAAGGATCGGTCAGCCAGAGGTCAGCAGCAGTCATTTCCTGACTTTGATAAACATCCCAAGTGCTATGAACTGACCAGGGCAATATTTGTTTAGTTAAATCAGTGTGGATTTTTGATTATACACTGTGTGTGTAGAGGAAAGTCAGCAGTCTCCAAATGACCAGCACCACCATCCTGCTCTAGTTTCAGTTTTATGTATTTTTTCTGACTTTTTCTGAGATTTATTATTAATCAAGTTTTTAGTTATTATTAGCTTATTAGTCGAGTTGCTGAATTGACATGTATTTTGGAAGGATGTTACTTCTTATTAACAATTTACTGCACATGTTGCCCAGGGAATTATCCTGTGCTGATGGATAACACACTGAATCTGTCAAAATTGAACATTTTGACAGACTCATGATTACACAATCCATTCTAAGGTATATGTAATACATACCTGCACGTGTACAATAACCTGGTACGTTCCCATTGTATGGTTAGTAGACTCTTTGTGCAAGATTTACAAAGAATGTGCCATTCGCGTGACTTTACAGGTAGATGATTTTTCTTGGAAGAACACAGTACTGGTATTTTTAGAACACGTACTGTTAGATTTGGGCAGAACTTATACATTTCTATTAAGGAAGCATGGAAAATGGTCTACTAGTTGAAATTTGTGTTTTCCTGCTAGTCCTTTTATAACCCAAAGGTTTTTTTGGGCCTTCTTCCTCTGAGTCCCCACAGTTTGTATGGCCATCATATTGATCATCATGTGCAGATTTTGAGGTTTGATTTTTCTGGTGAAAATTTGGGCCTGGTTTTACTTGGAACTTGGTGGGAATTCCCACCCTTGTTCCCCTGACCAGCCCCTCTGTATGACATCAGCGGGCTATTGTGGTTTGTTTTGTTCTCCTGGTTCCCCCCCCCCCAAAAAAATCGTCTCAGGGTGACAACAATAGGCAAAGAACTCAACTGAAACTTGTCGAAGGTCAATGGCTTACTGATAATAGGGTACACATGGTCGAAGCCAGGTGAATATGTCTAAATTATGTTGCTCAAGTTTCTCACCAGTTCCTTGAAGTTGTCATTAAAACTGACTGTTTTCTGATTTTAGCTTCCATATCATGATAATACTTGTAGTGATCGCATTATTACATGTACATGATTTCGTTAAAGCGTGGAATTGCATTAGGTTACAATGTAGAAGTTGGTGGATTCCCAAAAATTGTATTACAAATACAAGCACATTGTCACAAATCAGATCTGTACGTGAAGCGAAATGGTTTTTGTTCCAATTAATACCAGTAGATTCATTAAAAGTTGCACAAGTGAAAGTTTTCCTGCTTTAGTTAATTTCCTGTGTTAATTGTTGTTGTTACACTCACAGTGTGACTTTCCATTTTCCATGTACCAGTAGCCTGGACAGAATTGACAGCACTGGCTATGTTTGTTGGTCGGTGCTTTGCCTTGGGGACTAGCATCTGGCCAGCCAGCAGACTAGTCGGTCAAGGACATGTGAGGGCAATTTATCTTGGCTCAGACTGGGTCAGGCTATGCCAGCAGGGCGGGCCTAAAGGGGAGTGGTGGGTCAGGCCGGGAGTGAATGGGGGCAGAGAGAACAATGGGGGAGCCTTTTCCCTAAAGAGAGGCTGTTCCTTTGAAATGAAAACATGTTGTGAGTCTTGTGGTTTGTTAAGGGTTGCCTCCTAGAAAGCAAATAGCACGACTGGTAAACATCAGTCACCAACTCCTCTAAAACTTAAAGGCTTTATCCATGGAAGAAGGAAAGCAGTTCCTCCATGCTTTATTTTGTTGGATATGTGACTAAGACCAGGTTTGTCTGATTGATTTTCGTTATGCCATGCATTTATATTTATTTCACTGAAAAAATGTAGACTACTTGTGCAGAAGTTTGTTCTCTTTTTTGCAGTGATGGACTCCGTACTAAATAGAAAGAGGGAAATCCCACAGCTAAATAATTTTTTTAAATAAATGAAAAGGAAAGAAATTCTTAAAGTTTGACTCGAGAAAAAGTTGAATAAGGCTCTGCCGAACATCCGAATAAAC
>NW_019091362.1:1150059-1170716 GCF_001949145.1 Acanthaster planci
GAGTTCCTTTCTCTGACAGTAAGCCAAATCATACCTTCCCCGGTATGCATTGGTTCCCAAAATTAACCACTTCCTGCCGAGTGGAATTTGCATGTGCGGGATGAGTTCCCGGGGAATTTTCAAGATTTTCCATTTTGAAAATTCTTCAAAAATTCATAACTTCATTTACTATATGTATAAACCCACACGCATGACTGGCTGGTGGCTACTCTAATCTGACAGGCAACCTCCATTGATGCCTGAGTATTTCAGCCAGGCCTGGCGCCGAGTGAAGAGAGCCCAGATTGTGCGATGTTGCGTAATTTCCTTTGTTCCCGAAATTGGCCCAGTGCGTTGCTGAATGCCAGTGGCATCTTTTCAAATGCGGCCGCATTAGCCTGCAGCGGTACTGTATTGCTCATCACTGGGGTGCTTTTGTTCCCGCTGATAATCCACTGGCACTGAATGCCACAAATAGTGATATACTGTTTCAAAACAATAACGGATTACCACCGCTAATGCCAACTGAAAAATGATCGCAAATCCCAGCAGCTTGGTCTTTTGTTACAAGGCTCAGCTCTTTTGTCCGATTTCGGTAACCCTTACCCCAGCTATACATACAAACCCAAAGTTCCAGTTCCAACTCCAGAGGCAAGTGGTTAACATGGATGAACAGTGCTTCCGAAGCAGTGAAATATGTTAACGTCAAGTGTTGTATTAAACGAGTCACTAACTTAAGTGACTTGAGTCGAGTCACTTGGTCACAGAGACTTGAATTGAGTCGAGTCACTTAACTTGTCAGGACTCGCCAAAAATTGTGACTCAAATCAGACTCGCATCGAGTCACTGACTCGAGTCATTACAACTCTGGTTTACTTGTCTCATGATCTTTTCTTTGTAAAAAATGTAAATGCAGTGATGCGTGCCTTGTCGTTGGGGTGATACAGGCTTTTTCAGTTCTCAGTCTGTTATTTACGTAGTGCAGTGTCATCTTTCACAGTTGAAGCATGCGTTGGTCCACATACAGCTTCAAAAGGCCTTCAAAGGACCTTAACGTCATTTAGGGCAGAACGCTCTGCAGGTGCAGAGCCTTAATGTATATAGACTTCATTCACGAGGTGGCCATATTTAATTGAAAGCAAAGTAAAGTCTTCATTTTGGGAAGTTGAGTCTAGAAATAAATGCAATAAAATTACATTAGATTGCAAAATCAATACCTGTCTACTCTGACAAATATATTATGTACAATTTGTCATTAAAACGTGCCTTAATGTTTTCAGTCTCAATTGAAATTGATCAATTGAAATCAATTGAAATGGAGGCTTGGCATGCACTCTAATTATGAAATAGTCTGGCACCATCTCATTTATCAGTTTACAATTTGTGTAATAGGTTCAGGGAACACAATTAAACATAGATTGCACGTGAATTTGTCTGTTATGATTGCCGGGTCTTTCATGAAACTTATCCTTGGCTTGGAACCATCTGTGATAGATTAATAACTGAAATGGTTAGTGCCGACTTCAAAGTACATCTCTTTTTAGGAAACAGTTGTGGTGTTATTGTTGTTGGCTTTTTTATGGGATCGCCAAGTAATTTATTGCACCGGTCCTGAGAGGCGAACTCGTTCCAAGAATTTTTCATCATCAAATTTGCTGTTGAATGAAGTATTTTATTTTATTTCGAGCCATAAAGTGTACATATTTGAAATAGCATTCTGTTTTGACCGAGTTTATTATTTATTGACTGTTCTTAATGAGAAGCAGAAGTTGTCTTTTATAAGGAATTCAGACTTCAAAGTCCTGCCACTCTGTGAGATTGAAAGCCATCTGACTTCTGAATGCCATGAAGGATGTTCTGATTAATTATAGCTTTTGTGTAAATTATGTAATGAATCTTGCTCATCAAGATGTGATTTAATACACAAACATGCACTAGCAATGCAATACACTTCCAAAGATATTTAAAACAATCTTTAAATACATGTGTAGTGTTGTCCTTAATATCTTCGTTCTTGTGAGCTCAAGCAATATGCTTTTAGAAAGGATGTGAGGAATAAGTAATAGAATGGACCATATTTGTTCAAGTAATTTGACTGATTTGTAGTTTGTCTTTTTTTTTCATTGTATGTTGATAGTTACGATGAATTTTGTTTGCAGTTTTAACTATGTACTTAGGTATGATTCTTTTTAGAAGAATGTCATTCTGATTGGCTCAGTTTATGTAGTTTTTGATTATGTAGTCCATAAAGACATATTCTGCTGCAGATCTTTTTCCTTTTAATATCGGAACAAGGTACTGATATAAAGAAGTTATGCAATTGTAATTTATAATAAGTGGGAATTTTAAATAGAAAATGTTGTATGTGAAATATATACTCAGCAATAACAAAATGCTTGAACATTTCAATAATTCAAAAGCACTTTTCGCTGGCAGAGTGTAATATATGACTTGGGGTGTGTTGTAACAGTTTTTTCTAGCATTTTGTAAACACTGAACTGCAAAAAAAACCAAGCAAATGACATTGAAATAAGTTTCTATACAGTATTTGTGCCTTAAATTATCACTGACTGACTTTTCTAATAAAAAAGTATATGGGAAATGCTGCTTTGTCTTATTCCATTTGTTACACCTTTGTTTGTTGTTTAGGAATGAAAATATTACCTGTAATTTCAAATGGGAATGGAAAGGAGGGGACAGTCTATAACTTTCCAACAACCAAGTGTGATGTTCCAAAATATACCAGCCGAATGTTCACATCTAAAGCAGGGATTGTGCCTACCAAGTCGCATGGGGGGTACCCCTTGGTCTCATTTCTTGCTGGGTATAATGCTAGCAGGTATATAAATACTGTGAAGATCAGAAAAGTGAACCAAAGTTTCCAAGTACGGGGGAGTTACATTTGGTTCAGTGTGAGGGTAGTGTAAATGGGGTAATGCAGAGCTTTGAGGGGTGGAATGGACTACAGTGTAATGTAATATGCAGTTGTGTGGCGTTGTACCAGAGTGTAGTGGCGTGTGATGCAAGATGAAGTGTTACATAGTGTAGTGTCTAACAACTTATTTCTAGAGCTCTTGCTCATGAAAACTGTAAAAAATTTCACAAAGGCAAAACTATGCACAGACAAAAAGAATACTCTTAAGAAGCCATCTTCATTTATAGCAAATAGTTTTAATTGACCATTGATTAACACCAAGATACTTTCTGTTGGCACTGTATGTACATATTTTATATATATATTTGTCAAGGTCAAATGTCAAACTCCAACCAAACTTAAACGCCCTATGTCCCACTATGAAAAAAGTCAAGACAAGCAACTGCATTTGTATATGTACCTGCAACACTTGAGTAGAGCAGAAATTTCACATCACCAGCATTCACTTGTGTTGCTGCATTAGATTGGGGGAACTGACTGTCAGTCCAAGTGAGCATTGCTCACAAATCTTGTTACTAACAAAGCCAAATACGCCTCTTCTGTGTGTCGCAATCAATGCCAACTACGTGAAACCTTCCTCTTTTCTGAAACACCACTTACTCCTAATTGTTCCTTTCAAATTGTTCCCATTACAAAACCAGAGTAGCTGGAGGCAGTTCTAATGGGAGTGATATGCACCGTCATCAAACCCTGTAGGCCGATACAACAGCTTCCATGGAGTAAGTATCTCAGTGACTGACAGAAAGGTTTGGATAGTAAAAAGAGTGCCCCGAAGTTCACTCTCAGAAGTTGCGCATGTAGGTAACTGCAAGGCTCAAAATCTTGCGCCAGTGGTGCACTACTTAATTGTCACATATTCCAAAATGGAAGCAACAGGAAAAGGAAAAATGCAGGAATGGAAATCAACTTTGGCTTTTTTTGCTAATTTTTTTTCTAAATTATATCACCCACTTCTACAACAACAAGTTAATTTCTACATCGATATATATCTCTTCTTAATATCCAAATGCACTAGAATGCAACATATTTCAACCTTTCTGCCTCACAGAAACTGAAAATGAAGAGTCAACTTTGCCTTGCCAAGTAAAGGTTGGAATTTGACATCTTACAATAAAACCCAAACAAATGAAATTACATGTACATAAAAACATATTCCATGCAGTAATATGCACTATTTTAACACGTAACTATAAAATAACCACTAGCGAAAGAGTGGTTCTCAAAGTCTGTCATGAACAATCCGACAAAAATAAAAACTACTGCGGCATCCACAACCATTCACAATCCATGCAGATTGACCTCTCTTGACCTGGGCTTACTCAGCCTGATAGAAACTATAGAAGACTGGAAGGGCATGGTAGTGATACTCAGGTTGAAGACAGAAAAAGGTGAAGAAAAAAAATTCATTTCTTTTTTTTTTTTACAGATTAAATGAATAAAAGGGGCGCAGGATTTCTTGAATCTTTAAATGCATTACCTTCTACAGGGAAGGCCATGTAAGGCCTGCCCTGGTCTTATGTTGTGGCAATGAATCAAATTGCCCAGATAAGGTATGACCATTAGACCCTATTTCCCTTATTATTACGTGTCTAACATTTACAAGTGCACAACAGAGCCGACCGCCAAATTGTGTAAGGTGGAGAATCCTTTTCAACTCTTCATTGTGCAACTTGTTTCACATCCAACGAGAAGAGCAGTTGGATATTATGAAATACAAAACATTTCTTCAGTTACATAAGCCTTACTGAGGCAACACTTTCCTTTTCCCTTTTTTTTACGGTGATGTAAAAAACTGCTCCCATGTATGTCGTTCAAATGTCATTTTATCTCTTGCACACAGAAATCTTACAGAGTATCTTATTATGAAACTAAGTGTCTTAGGTATCAAATCAAATGGATCTTACAATTCCAGCTATCAAATTGCTTTTCAATAAAAGGAAACAAATAGGCAGTAATGAAGACAACCTCTGCCTGTATTTGACAAATAGAAATAATTGTCTTTGTTTGCACAAAAAGGATCAAAAACAAAACAAAAACTGTTGGGTACCGCCATCTCAAATGTCCTCAAATTTGGTTGTGAGATGTAGTCAGAGTAGACAACATCACTCACAAGCAATATGGTAAGAGAAAAGCCCATCACATTTAATTCCCTGATGCTCTGAAAAATAAAGCAGGCTCTGAAAATCAAATTGAATGGAAAAATGGATCATGTATCAAACACAGCTTTACAATGCTGAATGGACAGGGACTCAAAAACAGGAAATCTGGACACCTGACAACAGGCTGACGCACGCATTACTGCATGGAAATAACCTTGAATATATGCTTCTCTTGAAATACATTCTCATGTGAGCAAGTGTGGTTCTTGCAGAGAGGTTAGAGGAGTAGAGCTGGCTGGGGAATTTGGCTCCAACAATCTCAGCTGAACCACCGAAGAATCTGCCCTTTCTAGTGCTGAAATGTCCTGAGACTTTGTTGCAAATAAAAACTTCGCAACATTTTCCAAAATTTCAGAAATTCCCCCCCCCCCGAATATTATAAACTACCTGTTTTCTTTTCTTTTTCCCCCCAACCGATTCCCCCAAAGGTCTGACATTCAGATCCTAACTGACAAATGATCAGACTTTCTTTAATCCCTTCTGACATTATCAGTAGGGCCACGTCTGCAATGTGGACACGAGTCTGACCAATGTACAAGTCTGTTACAAACTTCTCATATACTAAAATACTTGTAGATTGGAGACATTAACAAAATTGACAGCAAGCGTGGCTTTCCTTTTAAGATAGGAGTCTGCATTAACAGCATATCTTAAATATTAGTGAGTAATTTGGAATAATAAATAATTGGTAGTTTACAAATTGGAGTTATTTTACACCCAAAAATTTGAGGGTTTTGGAAAGGAATAACAAGGTTAGGGCAGACAAATCATTGACTAAAAAAAATGGGACTTTCACTCTTTCTTTATCCCGTAATCTTCTCATGAACACAGCTCTTGTCTCAAGCCAGCAGACAAGACTGTCACTTTCTAGAACTATCAGTAGTAGGACCTCATCCCAAACCGACAGGTGCCCTCAAGCAATTTCTGAACTGATAGATTATGAATACAGTTCATCAGTTTGAAAATGCTAGTATTCTACCAGGGCTGCGTTTTCCCCCGGGGTACCTGCTGTCAAAAGCCAGTCCCCCAGATTTGATATCCTATTTGTAGGAGACTGCATTTTCTATGATTAAATATACACAATTAAGTTTTGTTTTTAATGGCGATAGCATTGTATTTATATACATCAGGAGACGTGCAGAAGATTGACACTGTGCCACAGAATCAGGGAAGGAGGAGGAAGGGGTGGGCAGGACAGAATCATTTATGAACAGCAACTCCCACCGCCCTGCTTTGGTGCCTCCTCATCATCTACGATGGTGACCGTCTTTCTTGAAGACCTTGACGATGATGTGCCTCTCCCTAGATCATCTGAAGGCGTTGATTCTAGCATTCCTGCAAACACAGAGAGCATGGCATGCTTAAATATCGCTTTCTTTTTGTACTGCAGTACATGACACTATTCTTGTGAGCTAAATGTATTTGATACAACTCAGTGGTAAAACAATATCCTGTCATGTGCCTGGAAGAAAGGGCATTCACCCTTCTTTTCTGATACAACTTACAATGCAAGCAGTTGACTTAATGACACATTTCGCCAAGCAGTAGACTAACAATGGTTAACCCATGGTTTGACTTCATGTGCATGGAATCAATCAAATGTACACAAATGTGGCAAAGTTCTTACTCTGTGGTCTAATTCACCTATTGAAGTTTGCTGCAAGGCAGGTTACCAACAGTCAAACGCACCCTCATGTGCATCAGGGGATCAGAACTATGAGTTGCTGTGGCGATGTTTGACATCATACACAATCTGACAAAGCTTTGTTTTTTATCCAGTTGACAACGTGCACGTGTGACCAGCAAACTATGGTTGGTCGGTCTGCTGGTAACAAATAGCCATGCACATCCCAACGTGCAACAGGTGGCCAGGACTGCGAGTTGCCATGGCAATGTCTGACCATAGACAATTCAACCAGGGCCAGTCAAATGATTCACTGGAGTACAATGAGGTTTAGCATTCTCTAACAGCAAACAGGAATCACCAAGGGATAGGTTTACACTTCTGGACAGATTAGACGGGTTCTTGCTTGCCCTCTAGCATTTGTTTGTGGAGTCCACAGACTTGTACAATGCTTGACTTTAGAGGAAACACTGACCACTTTTCTTGCAGAAAACTGGCAGAAAAGTTTCAAAAAGGAATTTAGAAGATTGTAATCACTGTAATACTCGTAGTAGCAATCTGAGTTTTCAGGAATGCTCATTTCCTTAAAGGGCAAATCTTGGGGGATACAGCAGACCGGTATAAAGTTACGCAGTGATGGCCATATTTGTTCACTTCCTGGAATTTCCCAAACTTTACAGCAGCCCTACAACAAACTGATGTCACAGTCAACTATTTAGGAGGGGGCGTTTGGGGGTTATGAGTTGGGGGTTATGAAGCCTGATTCTCACTCTAAACCTACACTGCTATTCAGAGTGAAAAGCCCATTTTTATTTCCCAGATGTTTGGGGAAATTTCAGCCATCATCTCTACACTCCATCCGTGAAAATGTCCAAGGCTGTTGGATAAAATGGAACCTTCTCAATTGGGTACCAATTAGTGAACTGCCCTCCACCTCAGTCCACGCAAGAGCAAACTACTTACTTTTACTAAGGTCCAAAAACATCTCCTCGATGCCTTTGTTGAGTTTTGCTGACGTTAGGTAATGTTTTGCACCAACTTGAGCAGCATAGCTACAGGTAAAATGAGTAGGGAAGTGAACACACAAACAGAAACACAAAAAACATAAACTAATCCATGACACACTGCAAACTTCTTCCTGATTACTTTATGTATTCCTAAACTTACTTGTATCCCAGGATGCCACACGAATACAATTTGCGTTACAGAGCATCCCAGAGCAAATTTTATCACCGACAGGGGTCCAAGAATCACACAAATTGGTCAGTAATAATGCACAACACAGACTACAGTTTTCAGAACCCAGTGTGGCGTCATTTTACAATGTCCAATTTCACTGGCAGCAAACCCCTCTGCTACCCTGTCACATTAAGCAGTCCAGAATGACATTCCACACCCCCTCTAACATTCTGCCGAGATATTTCATCTCAGCATTTTACCTTGATTTATCTGAAGTGTAGCTACTGCCAACATGGGGGACGCCCGAGACACTAAGGAGTGGCAAACAAACTGGTCCCACATGACCAGTCCACTACTGTTGACATCATTTTCAACATGCACATGTTAAGCTCCAGAGTAACACAAATAGTGGACCAGTAAGTAATGTAATGTTTGCTGCCACCAAGTGTCCCAATGTCTCTCACTGCAATTTAAAGATTTCGTTTTGAGGAACATTAAGCTTAAATCAAAGAGAAATTCACAGACTATAAAAGTTAGATTGCTTCATTTTATACTTACGCCTCTGCCTCCCCAATGGACACATTTCTTTGTTTTTCAAGATCTATCTTGTTTCCTAAAGAAGGAAAAACAAACAAAACATTATGCTACAGCCCCGAAATAATGCAACGATCAACCCAAAAAAATCAATCAAAATCAACAATAACAAGTATTTGTGAGATTTGAAGTTTCTTCATGGTGAAGGTGGCAAGTTCAGTAATAGGTTTGCAATAGCACCATGCAAAACTGTCTCAACCCAAGGGTGCTCAAGCAGAACAGGGGGATGTAAGATAATCAGTGAAGTGTGTCCGTCTGAAGGATGGGGAGTGCGGGGGATGGTTGCCAAGGGTAAGGGAGTAAGCATTCTCTCCACACCCCACCGCCTCCATGGCTACACCAATGGAATCCCCACAGTCTCCTGATGACGGACAGAGCATACTCTCCGAAACGTTGAGTACAGTTGGGTTCTTTTCAGAACCGCACATTCACAAAAGACATATTTCGCATGAAGCTCGTACCAACTTGTTACATAAAAAATGGTTTTGTCGACAATACTGAGCTTTAGAATGAACGGAACACATTTATTCAGTGACTCACCTGCTATACAAAGACAAATTTCATTTCCCAACATCTTCTTCAGCTCCTTCACCCAGTTTTTGACCTGTAGGCAAAGCATGAACATCAAATGTTAAATCAAAGTGCATTTTCATGTCACGGCATCTCAACGCAGAGACAATGATGATGACTGTAGGGCTATTATGTAAAATATCTTCTCTGGAGGGACTATGAGCGCCGAACTGGACCAAGAGAAGGCTCAATCTTCCTGGCCACAAAGGCTCCTTTGGTGGGAACTGCACTTCACCGGTCCACAAATGACTATGAAATGCACATGACACACTCCACTCTGTAACAGATGACATCAGCCATTTTGTGCCCTCAGCTGGACACACAATAGCTTCTGACAACCATTGACTACACATTATATCCATGTAGTGTCCTGTCCAAAACTACCCTTGTGGACAAAACTCTCCTTGGCTTTTTGGTACTGTGGCATACCAAGTATAGGGGCTTTGAAGGTAGCAGGTATGAGCAGAGTTAAGTGCCCTATGACTTGTCAGAATGGTTTAATACCTTAGAGAATGAGTCTTCGTCTGTGATATCATAGACTAATATTGCCCCATTGCTGTCTCTGTAGTAGATGGGTCCCAGTGCATGAAACCTCTCTTGTCCAGCTGTGTCCTGCAAACGTAGATAAAAAATCAATCACAAGAATAATAATAATAGCATTTTGCAACCATAAGTGAAACTGAATTGATAAAAAACTTACCCTTCAAAAATGCTTTCCTAGAAGTAGGAAGCAGAATGAAGATAATGGAATTAACTTGACGGAGAACATCAATTATTCCCCTGAACCTGTCTCCAAATTCTGTGTCAGTGTCCATCCATTGAATGAGGAGCATAATGAAATGTGAAATCATTTTTTCAGTTATTATGGCATAAACAAAATACATGCCAGTAATTTCCTGAGAGCAGACATACATGTATACGTACCGATACTATCATTCTGATTAATAATAATCCAAATGGTTTATATACAGAATGTGTGGCAATGCCTGTATGGTAAGACATGGTGCACAGAGGCAATCTCACCATCACCAACTTACATGTAGATCTCAGATCCTTCCAAATTCAGTCTTGAAATGTTTTGCAGAACCAAGGAATATATCGGCAGAGCAGAGCCATTGTTTAGCTCCACAGATGTGACAAAAAGTTTAATAATGTGCACTTGGTGTCCTCCACAGTGAACGATTAATGATTTTGAAGGTTTCTAGCAAAAGTAAGATTGTGCCAAAACTACATCCTTGTGGAATTTGTGTTTAACTTATAAATTGTAAACAGCTCAAGCCCTGGTCAAAAGTGCCACATACATACCACATGAGTATCAGTACAGACTCAAGTTTGATAGCTAGAAATACAAATTATCAAGCCAAACCCATCAGACCAAAAATGGTATCAGTTGCCGCTTAATACACGGGCAACCAAATGTACTGAGTGTGGGCCTGATTTTTGAACTTTGACCTTTTCAAAGATCCTTATCTAGGGTAGCAGTATTAACCAGTTACATTGCATACTCACCCATATTGCTAAATTAACTCTTTTGCCACCAATGTTCAGCCTCTTGTTGAGGAAGGATGCCTGAAATTTGAAGCAGATCATAAAGAAATGTCAGAAATGAGGTTTACTTTTAAAATGTTCAGTACCTAAAAAATGCTGCATCTATGGTTGAGAGGCAAAATGCATGCACATGTATACCTTGCAACCACATTGTGATGATCATTTGGGCTTTCTGTAGTTGAGAGGCAAAATGCATGCACGTGTATACCTTGCAACCACATTGTAATGAACATTTGGGCTTTCTGTATATATTTTTGTTTAGTTGGTGTTAGTGTTAAATTCCAACTTTGTCTACTGCCCCAAAAGTTCAGTGCCTACTGAACTGGACTACTCTCAAAAGTGGTCAGAAAGCAAAACTTTATCAAGCAAAAGAGCACAAGCAAGCACGAAGTATCAAGAAATTATACTGGAAATAAAGAAAAGGAAGTGGAAAAATGCAAGAGGAAAGGAAAAGAGGAGAAAGCAAAATCTGTGGACTGTAGTGATATCAGACCAAATGATAAAATAAATGGCTATCTAGGTAGTCCAACCATGACACAAAAACCTTCAACAAACTGGCCACAGCCCAGTTTGTGCAATGTTTCCCTGTATATTATATTCTTCTGGATTCCAAACCAATTCACGCAAGTTGGGCATGTCCAATCGAATCAAAATGTCAACAAAATTGGGCATGCCCAAAGTAGGCACTGAACTTTTGGGGCAGCAGACAAAGTCAGAATTTAACACTAACACCAACAAAACAACAGCATCATGTCATCACGAATCTCAAATCATTTAAGTGAATGTTACACAGTCCTACCACCAGATCACCAATGCAATGTCTGAATGTCTTTGGCGTGGCCTACCACAGGGGGTGTTTATTACCTTTAGCACCCTGTTCCTATAATGAGGGAACAAACTCTACTTTGAGGGAATAAACTCTACTTTTTCGAAACAGCTTATCTAAACAAGTTGTCGGTGATGTTGGCTTTTGGTTTTCGAGAGAATTTTTTGGGGAAAATGACAGCATACATGACCGCCCAGAAAAGCTGTGAACGATGACAAATTAGTGAATGTAGTCTGGCTCCTTGACCTTGATGGAGATATGTTTTGATGAATCCAAAATGCTCGAGTCGGGTAACCAGACGAGAAACAAAATGGCGTAATCCAACAGAGCAGTTGTCTTTTGCCAAAGTCGGGTTAGAAACTTAAGGTTTTCTTACTTAAATATTGTCAAAATTTACTTAAACTAGGCCTATCAGGTTTGAGTAATGGTCCTTTCAGGTCAAAATTTTAGTTTGAGAAAATGGACTTTTGTTTCCTTATTATTGGAACAGGGTTCTAAGGTAGGCCTAATGAATACCCCATGGGGGCCTACTAAAAAAATAGGGGGTCTGTGAATTTGGGGACCCCAAATTTTTGTCATTTTAATCTGTGCAAAACTGGTCATTCCCCGTAAAACCAATGGCAAAACTGTCTGACCTGCCCTGACCCTGTTTTTTGGGAAATTCCAAATTGTAAATTGTAAGAAAATGTGACTTTCCTTCTGAGAAACCAACCATGCAAATTTGACTCTACCACGTGTCATGTGTTGAAACACCCACAGCTTCCCCTAATATTTTCCCTCAAAACCCTGCTCTCTTTTCACAACATCAACCCTACAGTTATTGAGCATGATTTCACAGTCATCTAACAAGGGGAATCCAAAAGTTAAAATGTAGATGTCCCTTCGTTACAGGAACAGGGTCCCCAAATTCACAATCCTCTAAATTTTCCACTAACAAAACACCATGGCATTGCTCATGGTCCTGGTCCGAACTAACTGCACACAGGCCTAGCCCTAGTTACATGAAGGTCATTCTGCAATAGCCAGTAAAATTGAGAAGTCTCAAAACCAGGAAATAATTTACCTGTAATGTTGAAAGGTGTTTGTCGTTGAATTTGTTTTCAACATAACGCAGTACAAGTGACGTTTTCCCCACACACCCCTCGCCAAGTAAGACGACTTTGAAATTCTTGCCTCCTCCACCCCCTGTCGCCATTTTTTCAGGGGAAATTTGAGTCAGTACTCCTTATAAACACTAATAATGATTTGTGGGTGTTCAAAATCTTCACTGAAATCTTCCAATCGGGGCACTTTCAACTGTGATTATCACACTCGCTCAGGATACGTTCCCGACTTCTTGCATGTTGAACGAGTTCAGTCACAAGATGGCGGCCTCCCTTGTTAATGTGACGTCACTGGTCACATGAAGCTGTTTCATTGACCCGGGGCTGGGACACAAGGCGTTCGTTTCGACGCAGTACTTGGCAATGGACACGATGATTTATTGTTGTAGTGAATGCCCCCATTTGATTGAAGTGTGTTTGCAGCTGGGAAGAAGTCACTCTTTCCCTCACAATAAAATCAATTTTTGGTGGAGACCTCGCTCCCTCTGCGGTCTGCATAAATAGGGGGCGCTGTGCTAGTCTACAGGTACTGCTGAAAGTTCACAATTCAGCATCAAGGACCCCCCCAAACTATTTCGAAAACAATCGACTTCAGTCAAATTGCATGCCGAGCGCATCAGCGAAGCATTTCATGACACAGCAACCAGAAACAAACACTCCTAGACTTTCAAAGTTTATTCTTAAAAATAATCACATCTGACACTTCATTACACATCACTGACTTCAAACTCCTTAGAACTATACTTTAGCGACACATGCACTTTCATATTGCAAGGGACAGTTGTTAATATGATAATCACCAAACTTGTTTGAATGCAGTGACGAGAAATGGATTGGATTTACTGGTGAATGTGACTTGAAGGGTTCATGGACAAGTCTCCTCATGACAAACAGGACATACTATTTGGACTGCTTGGAACCGGACAACCCACCATCAAAGAGACTCTAGATCAGTGGTGCTTCACCACAAATGCCTGTATAGGTGGTATCTTTTCATATTCCATAGACAGGGTGGGTAAATGTGAAGTGGCAGACAACCTATCACATCGTTTTTTTTCGTTAATTTTTAACAAGATGCAACTGTAGTAGTAGTTGCATTACAATACACTTAGACTTTTACCAAAATGTGGTGAGGTCTCACTGTAATGTACAGTAAACTGCATTTTTTTTTGAGGAAGGGCATCACAGTGAAGTGGCAGACAACCTATCACATCGTTTTTTTTGTTAATTTTTAACAAGATGCAACTGTAGTAGTAGTTGCATTACAATACACTTAGACATAATTTTCCATTTTTCTTTCTCTTTTAACAGAAATTTGGATACTTGTCACTCAATTGAGAAAAGAAAGGAAATTCAACATTCATAAGACTTTCTGCATGTCTTCAATGTTTCAATGGTAATACATCAACAAAATGAAAGGAAATGAGGTGAGTCAAAAGGGGAACTACAATCTCCACAGTCTCATCATGAAGTGATTTATCTGAAGTACGCATACCCCTTATTTGCCGCATCATAAATTGAATGCTCAGAAACTGCATGAGTACCATGGGCCCTAAGTCCATGATGTGAACTCAAGTCAAACTCAAATCTGTTGCGTGGGTGTGCTCAAGTCGATTCGTGCATTCATGCTATCATCTCTGCCAGAACCCTCCCTGGCTTGACTACCACGACACGTACTTGAACTTTGTGAACTCAGGACTTCTATTGTTATCTGTTAATATTTTGAGGGCTTTTACCAAAATGTGGTGAGGTCTCACTGTAATGTAGAGCAAACTGCATTTTTTTTAGGAAGGGCATCACAGTGAAGCCATGCAACGTTTTTGCCAAAAAATTACAAATACTGAACAACTGTGAAATAATTGATTTCACAAAATATGCAGTGCCTGACGTTGATTTGTGAGAGTTAAAACAATTTGTTGCCTGGTTACCAATACATGCATGCACACCATCTGAATGGGTCAAAACATGTAAACATTAATAAGGTATACTTACTAACCATGTCCTTGCAAAAAAATACTTTAAAAACAAACAAACCCAATTCTTTATCGCATAATACACTGGGATGAGTTTGTTAACCTGACAATGATGGCTTTGGTTCATCAAATGAAACCAGATGCAAAAAGACCGGAAATAATAAATATTACTGAGGACTTGTAGGTAAAGAATGCACCTAGGGTACTGGAAAATGGGGAAAATGCACTCAAAAGAAAAAAAATACTTTGCAAGCATGTACGCTGTGCACATTCTTTAACACATGAATTGGCTGAAGGTTTGTGCACATTCTGCTGAAAATCAGTTGTTGAATGTTACACAGTGTTCATGTGTAGAACTTGACTTCATGCGTCTGCCCACAGCGCACAAAAAAGCTCATGCACAGGGCCTATAGTACTTTGAAGAATATTTTGTTTGCTGGCAATCATCAGTTTGAATAATAACCCAAATCACATCTCATTATATATGTTGCCACTCTGCCTCTACGATTGCTCAGTCTTGAAGAAACCCTCTAGCCTGGTCGTCACTCGTTAGCCTGGTGGCCAGCGCATCTGTCGTCCTCCAATAACATGGACATGGAGGTGGTAGATGGATTGGGAACCATGGCGACCGTCATTCATCACTAGTAAAAAAGAGAAACTTTGTGAGCATCTTAAAAACTGTTTTCCAGAAAAAAAAGCCCTAATCAGGAAGACAGCCCATCCAGGAAGACAGCCGAATTAGGAGCACAACTGGTTCAGGAACACTATCCCTCCATTAATAAGACCCAAGTAAGAACAAAGCCTGTTCAGGAACATGATCCAGTCAGGAATACCGCCCAGCAACTCACATGTTCAACTGAGAACAGGCCGAGAATGCTAGTTTATGCATGCTTACTTGTACATTTGCACTAGAGAAAAAAGGAACACACGTTACCAAAACCAGCATTCCAATTGATTTGTATGTTGTGAGCTGTATAACGCTTCCTGAACACCACAACTCTCTGCAAGGAAAGACGGCCAAACCACTTGACCTAAACAATGTTCAACACATGATTATAATACTGCATGGAACAAGGACTCACCGATCCTGAAACCATCCTTCAGTTCTTCCAGGGCAGCTACTTTACGTGCCACAGTCATTAGATGTCCAAGAAGCTATCCAAAATAAAATGAACTGGCTGTGCAGACAGTAACATTTTAAAATTCCACCAAAATGTATTAAACAAAGCAATCAGAAAGAAATCTTCCGAGTCCTAATTATAACTCAACCTTAAATCTTTCCAGGCTATATATCAGGGGTCTAAACTCAAAGACAAATTCACAATGAGCCAGTACGGTATTCCAACAACGCATCCTAAATGAAGCGTGTCCAAGGTCATTTGAAGGAGGGTTTGAGTCCTATCAGCGTGACCCTATGGAGACTCGTACTAGCGCTTTGTTCTGCCCATGCATGTTTTGTGTCAAAACAAAAATTTTGACATCTTCAACAAATAGTATCCAATCAGCTTGTTCTGGAAGAGGAGCTACGCTTTAGGGTGAACATGTTACAGTAGCCACAGGCAGCAATTGAGTATGTTACTCATATCAACATGAGTATACTCCCGAGTGCACAAACGGCAGAAGTATGACTCGAGGGTAGGCAGAGAGGTAGTTGTTGGTTGTTCATACAATATGATGCAAGAGTAATGTGCAATGCAACATTTTCTTGCATCTGCAAGTATCAAGAGTAACACATGAAAATACAGCCCTAGATAGATACTCACAGGAGCATCGGAATCAGTGGATTCACTCAGGCAAGGAATTGGCTTGCGCGGGATGACAATGATGTGAGTTGGTGCCACTGGATTGACGTCCCGAAATGCCATGCACTGTGAATCAAATTGGAGTCTGTTATAACAATAACATTTATATACATCATCTTTAATGAGGGTAAGCTCCAATCAGGGCACAACTTTCCATGGAGGCCTTCAGATTGTGGGATTACAAGGACACCGCAGGTGGCCACCAAACAGCCCATGTTTGTTGAGAGGTGTCAGTGGAAAGCACGTACGGTTTTCGAGGTGGGAGGAAAACCCCAAAGGAATATCCTGAGTAAAGCCCATGGAATCAGGTAGGAGCTGAAACCCAGTCCATGTGTGGACCGAGCCAGGAATCGAACTCCGCCCACAGAGGCGGAAGGCAGGAAAGAACCACTACGCCAACCTGACCTCCCCCCAACGTCATTTCTTTGTGTTATTCAATGGGTAAGGCCTAGACAGAGAGGTGAATGGACTGACAGACTCTATCACAACTTAAGAAGTTGTAACATCACCAAAAAACACCCAAACCCATCCACTTCAATGTAATCTAATGTGTATTCATAAATTAACTGACTTTTAATATTGTTTAACTGCCCTGAAAATGAATTCCTACAATTAATGGATTCTGTTTGACTCTACAGGTTGCCGAGACCAAGTCCAATGCTGTGAATACACAGAGTCTCGTACCAACCTGCTCATCTTCATAGATTGTATCAGCCTGGATATCCCCACTGATGATCTTTTGGAAGACGTTGGGTTTATCCCGATTGTGTCGGCGGGCAGCATCTGCAGCAAGTTTCTCTTCGGAGGATGATTCATCCGAGGTCAGAGATCGCAATTGCTACGCAAAAAATAACCTTATTTGAACAAAGTATATATGTGGTGCTATAAGTTGACTTGTCAACAAAACACTTGATCTCCCACAGAGATTTATGAACTTTATCTTCAGTTTTGTTTTCTATGGTGTGTGCTTTGTTCTGGTTTTTAATTTACTGTTTGATATTTCATAGAGTGTATTTTAACTATTTTTTTAATGTCCCCTTTTGATTTAATCTTTATTCTGATCTAGTCTCTGGAAGCTGCGTTTTAATCCAGCTTGATGGCTTCTACAAGCGGTATTCATTTAAAATATCCTCCCCCCCCACAAAAAAAGTATAATTAAAAACATTGCTCGCTGTTGTTTTTCTTTCTCTGGACATGCAGTCATTGATCAAATCTGATGTCAGGCCAAGTTAAAAGAAAAACACAAGAAAAGGAGGTGTTCTATTTTTAAAGAAAAAAGAAGAAAGAAATCACGGCACTTAATTTCATTTCCTGGGTACTTACGCAAAACAAGGCACCTCTCGCTCTGGCAACGTCTGTCAATCGCTCATCGTACACTGATCTAAACCCTGGAAATTTTCCGTGTGTCCAAGTTCGAGCAAAAATCTGGCGGAGCGCCATGACTGATCCTGAACGTGCGCGGTACCCAGAGCTCACAAACGAACAACAATGCAACTTGAAATATTTGAAATGGGTCGCTGACTGACTGGATGGCCGCACTGCGGTAATTTTCTGCTGCGCCCGCTGCGCTGCACGTAGGCACGTACCTGCACACTTGCACCTTGTACCTCGCTCGTTGTTACAAAGGGTGGGCGTGGGCGGATTTTGGATGTTGTTGCGTGGAGGAAGGGGGGATTATGATTAAAGGTCAAACAAATTTAAGACCCAGCACAAGGGGAAATAAAAACTCTGCTGGCAAACGATGTCAACACACATATATCCCACCATCAAAGGCAAGAAACAGATACGTGTGTGTGTAAGAAAAACATCTGTTCATGATCAAATGTTTAATGAATACACACCAGGCAGTGTAATATACATGTATGCCAAAAGTGCGCATTAAATGTTCAATTTGTACATGTTACAGATGTTAGGCTCACATGTAAGACAGTTTCTACTTCACTTAACTTTCCAACGTAAATCCATCCATTAACAGTGATCAACTTATCGGTCAACTGTTTGCATTGACTAAAAGACTGGCCGACCAATCCACAGTACAATCGTACTGCCGACCAAAACAAACACAGATGGACCAACCCACTAAAAACAGACAGCCAGCCTCACGCTGACAAACAAAATGACAAGAGAGGCATTTCTAGGCACATATCACCGACATTTTAATAAGCAGGGTTCACAGTTATATTTTGCTATACAAATACGATAGCAATTTGTTAAAATAGATATGTTTTCATTTCTGGAAGATGTTACTATTGTACATGTTACATGTATATACAAAATACCATAAAACGACAGATATTTATTGAATGTGTTGTCTTCTAAATGTATTCCTTTGATCCCTAGTGTAGCCACAACTATATTCTCTGTAACGTATCTCTCTGTTACACCATTTCACCCACATAAACACACAGCATACATGAACTTGAAAATCCTATTAACGCCAGAAGATCAGTATCCTGACTTAATACAGGCATGAAGAAAAGAAAACTGCAAACAGAATGTGACAGTCGTGTTTGTTGGGAAGGTATCGTTTTGGTTCATTCTCATAGCAGCTATTTTTTGTATCGGTAGACTAGTCCCCTATCCTGAAAGGAGTTTCAAAAGTCTGGTAAGAAAAGATTTGCACTGCCAATATACTGGGAAAAACCTTTTTAAAAAGACTTAAGTCTTGAAATAAATAAACAAGTCAAATTTCACTTATTATGTGCATGATTACATTATACTCACACTGTCCAAAACATATCCATGCTCTCCATCTCATAGCCGTGTATTTTCAACCCACTTTCACAGTTAGGTTCAGGCACATGACAACATTAATGACATTAACGGTAATCCTCTGCAGCCTTCAAAAGCCGACAGCTTTTAGACTATGACGGTTCCAGAAAGGACAAGCAGAAATGGCTAGGGAGTTAAAATTAAAGGGACCCGCACGATAATGGGAAAGCCACAGTCCATGACTGATGGCCGTCTCCAATGAATGCAACTGTGACATAGGCATCTCCAACTACCAATCACTAAACTTCAAATCCTGCCTGATTAGCCATGTTGCCACATTCATTAGAATAATAAGCACCTCCCTCTCTAAACCTGAGGTATCATTTCTTCCCAAAGGACACCTACACCCCTTATACTGTTTCGGCAAAATCTGGTTTTAATACTCTTTTACTAATAGCTGGAAAATACAACACTGGAAAAAAATGAAACAGGACTCTCCCGCTTGCAACTTATTGGACGCCAGTTTGAACTCTTACAGGATGACTGAACGTAAGAAAAGAAGTCACCACTAACTTGAATGTTGAATAAAACCAACTGGCTGGCATGTCAGTACTCCCCTGACAAACTCCCATCCTCGTCCCGGGCAGTCTGCTTATCATAGCAACAGTACTCTCTCTTGCAACTGTAGCCAATCTCTGCATAACTTAGGTGGTTTGAAGTTTCTCGTGCTACTTGCCTCGCATGTTAGTTCAACATAAGTGTGAATACTAGAACCAGGTTCAAGAACAGCAAATGCTGATGACGATGACTTAACTAGTCTTGGAGAAGATGCCTTGATATAACTATTCTCATCACCTCGCTTGTACCTGGCAAAGGACAAAGAAATCAAACGATGACCTCATTGATGTTTGATAATCAGTTAAAGCTTATCCCTATCCATTCTGAGTCCAACAAGCATGTGCATGTTTCAATGGTCCCTGGGGAATAAGGTTAAGATAGGTGTGTTATACAGGTTATCTAACTAACTCATATATGTTTCGTTAAAATTAAACATTTTTACAAGCTTTCGGGATGATGCTTGCGGACAAGAAACTTCTTTTTGTTGCGATGCAAACAGTTGGCTTAATTGCATCTGTCCCCCGCCAGCAGACAATTTATCATTAACCATTTCAAAGACAAAAGCTGGTAGATAATGGCAAAAGATAAAATTGAGACGCATTCTAGCCCTGCCAACAATTACCTTCTAAAATTTCATGAACCCTGATGTCTCTCAGGTATTGTTGGATGGGGTAATCTTTTAGATATCCATAACCTCCAAACATCTGTAGTGCTTCATTACAGATCTGGAAAAAAAAGCAGGTACAATTTCTCATTTCTTACCAGGAAAAAAAAATCCTGCATAATTCACAGCTCAAAAATCACTTGCCAAATCTATAATTCTAAAAGAAAAAAGCTTTTTCAAAGTTCAACTTCATCTTTTTCAATGTTAACTTCATCGAACAATGCAAATCTTTGAAGAAAGCTGTCCACAATGCTTTGGGTTTCCTTCGCAGCACTATGATAGAAGTTAACCGTTCCCAGCACCATTAACAGAGAGAGTGGTTGTTTAAAACTCAAGATGCAATCATTTCTTCACTTCAAATGTCAGGTCAC
>NW_019091362.1:1178334-1218774 GCF_001949145.1 Acanthaster planci
AGACATATTTCTGGCCTAATTACCAGGGTGCACCCATCGCCATTTTGAAAATTGATGCCTACACTCCATGCATTAGGCCTATTGCGAAATAGAGCAATTCGGGAGAGCCCAGTTTGGTCTGATACTCTCAGAAATACGAGCTGGCAGTCCTGTTGGTAGATTCCATCCTCCTTGAAGTTCTCAATGAATACTGAGGTGATGCAGATCAATTTCATTTAACTTGTGTTTGTGGCTGTGTCGAAAACCACTGAGAGGGCAGAGCTGCAAAGTCTCGAGCCAAGTGCCGTCGACGCGTCGGCTTGACTCACTCGATTTTATTTGCCTGATGACTCGACCCGAGTCGCACTGCATTACAATGACTCGACTTGAGTCACTATGTTACAATAACGTAACTCGACACGCGAGTCGTTACAACTCTGCGAAAGAGTCAAGTGCATCTCGATAGTTGAAACATCGCCAGGCCGCTGGCTGAAACCACCTGCATATGAGATAAAGAGCGTTAATTTACCCCTAAAATATTTGCTTTACATTTCAGGTTGGCTGGAATTTTTTTACTTCGTTTTCCGGCACGATTACATGCATATACCTAAACTGTATAGGCTTTAATTTATAAACTATTCTGGCTGAAAACAATATCCGGAAAGTATCAACACACTGAACATTATAAAGCAACGAAAACAGAGAATTTGTGGCATTACTAATGCTTTAATGTCTATGACAACATATAATACTCAAGAATCACTTTTTGACAGAACATTCTCAACCAACATGCAAACCAAAACCGCCAGGAATGATGACACGATGTAAGCACACCGCAATTGGTGATAACCCAAGTTAAATAATTGTTGCCCATTTCATTACTCCGCGCTAAGGGGGAAATTGAGCAAATTGAACGAATTATTTTTGTCATAATACATGTAGTGGCCACATCAGTAAAGGATCCGGTACTTACCAAAGAGTGGCGCTCAGAATATGAGCAGGGTGTAAGTTTTGTTCTTATCTGGGGCCAATAAGTTCTTTCTTTAATTGAACAACAAAATAGTCAAGGTTACACCCTCAGGGGAGGGCGTGCCATCTGTCAATGGGACAGGTAGCTTTGGGAATCCCCCAAAACAGCGAAACGTACTTGACCAACCACTACTTTTTATCTGTAGAATATTTTTCGAACTATGAAATCAACTTTAATCTGAAGTCATCATTACGTCATCAGGCGTTAAATCACAAGCAATTGCACTGGGTGTTTTTAAAATTTTAGAGACAAGATCTTTTTATGGTGGAAATACCTCTAATCAGTTTAATGACTGATATGTCACGACAAACCTGACTATTCAGTACCAGATAAACACTGTCAATGTTGGCCTTTCATTTTACTTGTTCTTCCGTTTAACTACCATAAGAGATGACTTCAAACATTTGCAGACCATTTGAGAAGTGAGGTTGTTTTATGTGTACAGTCAAACAGGTATCAACAAATTATTCTGAAAATTGGGCATTTTAAAAAAGTATTTACTCTCTTGTATCTCACAGAGATGAGGGCACTGGGAACACGGACGTGTATAATAAAATCTGGACTCGCAATGCCCTTAATCAGCTTATAGAGTCATTGAATCCACTCGCAGCCATTTCACCGAGCCGAATACAAAGCTTTCCTGGTAATGCCCGCCTTTGTTCTTCCTGACATCAATAGTAGGGAGCCAACCCACGCCTTTGTATTCGGCTCAGTAAAATGGCCGCTGGTTGGCTTCTTTTTCATACAAAGGCGTTGCAAGTCCAGGTTTTTTTTATATACGTCCGTGACTGGGAAGAGCTTGTGGCCTTGCACAGATTTTAGTGAAGGAAATGCGTCACACAGGGTCACAGCTAATGACACGCAGAGCATTGTGGGTAAATTTCTGCCAGGCAGGCGTGCCGAGCTCGCTCAATGCGTTACACAAGTGGTGGGATGTTTTTCTGTTTCTCCCTAAAAATATCCTGAAAATATTCTCACTACACTTTATTCGTTCATCCAAAATTGATCCAGATAACCAATGATTTGAAATATATCGCCAAAAGACACGTGATCAGTCACACTTCGTGAAAAGATAAATTACCATACTGTGACTGTACCAAGACCATTTTTTTTATCATAGCTGACACTTTGCTCGTACTTACAACATACCACTTCGCTAACAGAAAGTGATAACCTTTCAGTCATAGGTCGGGCACAATGTAGCCAATCACATTGCGAAGTCATCAGCCCTTCCCGTCCAGTGCCCGGGTGACGAACGAATTGAAATGATCTACGCTTTCCTGGAAAAATGAGGGCGCGGTTGCTGTGATGTCATCTTGGAAAGACAACGGTTCATCAGTGCAAAGGTTTTCTGTTAAAATTATGAACCCAAAATTTACTAACTGAAAACATTTCTAAGAAAGGGATTGATGCTTGCTTATTTCACTTGACTAACAGTGAATCAGCAAAGACGTGAAAATTTAGTTCAGTAAAATCTACAAGAATGCAGGACTTTTTTTGTGTACAGGCCGACGTAACATTAAAGCTTTCTTTCTAAGATGGCGTCACAGTTTTGCTCATGATTATGGTAATACTAATTAGCATAAAAACTAGAAAGGCACTAAAATACTCTGAAATAGCGAAACATAAGTTGCAAATAAGGTCAACAGGGACGTACATCGATGCATTTTGAAGGTTCATATTAAAAGAAAGTTGAAGTAATCACAATCGTACTATGTATCTGAAGCTTGACAATTCCTCGTACTAGGAGAAAACAAATAAACAAAAGTTCCATCACGATGAAATGGAAGATATCAAAGTACATGCATTAGCAACTTATTCAAACTAAAAATTGCATGGATATCATTCGATTTAAATTAGATGTCTATTTGCCCATCTTTACATAAATTATACATGTATTATTTCGGAATACAGTTAGTCTTATCTCCTTACATTCCCCACATCCCCATAGTCGGTAAATTTAACCCTTTGGACCATCCTGGTGTGGGAGGTGGAATTCAACCTTAGCTGCTTCACAATCGAACTCTTTGAAACTTTCATCACGCGTGCCGGCCCGCGTGCAAGGTGCACGTCAATGGAAACGGTTGACAATTTTGTCAGATCTTTGTCAGATAAACGGGCATTTTGCCAGATTGCTGAAAAACTCTTGACGGTTTCATGTTCATTAAATACATTACAACACCAGGAAATAAAAGCAAGGATGTCGGGACCGTAACTATAAGGCGTTTGGTATGTTTTTTTTCTCCCCAACATCATGTTGTATAAGCCCCGAGCTCCATTCGCTTTAAATCCCCCTCCCCGATTTCAAAGCAAGATACGTCGCTGCATGTAACCTTTAGTTCCCTTGAAAACGGTTTCTAACACGTAACTAAGTTATCCTTTAGTAGGTTATCGTGTACATTGTGTACAGCGTTGTCGTTTATGGGCGCATGCTCTCAGCTCGCTGTATTATAGCAGCCACCATAGACATGCAGGAACCTCACGATCTTGCTCCAAGAGTCCTCCGTGGCTTTAGCATTGCCGACTGTTGATCCTCCGTTCACAATAACCCCTGCATTTAAAAGAACGGGGTTCATTTTAGTGAAATGTTGACATTTGGCTGGGGGTTATAATTACTTAGACAGCTTACTTGAACGTGCAAATTGAACTGCTGAGAGAGGGCACAATTTTACGAGCAACAGAGGCTTCATGGTGGGAACGGCGTCTTTCAGGTTTACAAACGACTATGAAATGCATGCGATGCGGCCCCGTCGCTAATGAACTCTTCCCACCAACATGGCTTTTTTCAACCAATGAGGGGGTGCTTCTGCTCAAGGCAGATCACAGACATGACGATTAACCTTTGTAAGCAAAAGAAAGATCTACTATCTTTAGGACAGGTCTGGCGCAGTTTTGGGAGGAAAACGACGAGAGAAGGCTTTAGTCAACGCAGTTTTCTCCCCCCCCCCCCAAAAAAAATGATCATCACTGTGCTGGCGGTATAGCGAAAGTTAAAGAGAAAAAATGGCTCTATAAACACGCCTGAGACAGTTACACTTGAACGTAGTTTGACCCAAAAGTCCAGAAAATTGTGGGGAAATGTCAAAAAGGTGCAATAGTTATGTTGATAAATGAGAAACGAAGGCCATCTGCCGTATGCAGGACCTTTGCAAATCAACAAAACTGTGTTAAGAAAATTTTAGACATTTTTGGAACGAGGCACGCTGCCCAAATCGGTCACATGACAGTGGTACATTAAACGTTCTGCAAGAAGAGTATTTTAATAATGATTTTGAAATACAAAAAACNTGAATGAATGAATGAATGAATGTTATGATTACTTAGACAGCTTACTTGAACGTGCTAATTGAACTGCTGAGAGAGGGCACAATTTTACGAGCAACAGAGGCTTCACGGTGGGAACGGCGTCTTTCAGGTTTACAAACGACTATGAAATGCATGCGATGCGGCCCCGTCGCTAATGAACTCTTCCCACCAACATGGCTTTTTTCAACCAATGAGGGGGTGCTTCTGCTCAAGGCAGATCACAGACATGACGATTAACCTTTGTAAGCAAAAGAAAGATCTACTATCTTTAGGACAGGTCTGGCGCACTTTTGGGAGGAAAGCGACGAGAGAAGGCTTTAGTCCACGCAGTTTTCTCCCCCCCCAAAAAAAAATGATCATCACTGTGTTGGCGGGATAGCGAAAATTAAAAGGTGACGTCACGTGCGAAGGGTCAAGCCCCCCCGAGAAAATGGCTCAAGAAACACGCTTGGGACAGTTACACTTGAACGTAGTTTGACCCAAAAGTACAGAAAATTGTGGGAAAATGTCAAAAAGGTGCAATAGTTATGTTGATAAATGAGAAACGAAGGCCATCTGCCGTATGCAGGACCTTTGCAAATCAACAAAACTGTGTTAAGAAAATTTTAGACATTTTTGGAACGAGGCACGCTGCCCAAATCGGTCACATGACAGTGGTACATTAAACGTTCTGCAAGAAGAGTATTTTAATAATGATTTTGAAATACAAAAAATGTGTACTTCTGTGTTCTCAAAATCATTGTTCCGAGCTTAGAACTCACATGTAAAATTACGTTTTCATTAACAGGACGATATTGCCTGTGGCACAAGCACAATATTAATGGTATCCGAGAAGTGAAGAATTCCATGCCTGAACTCCCGTCCGACGTAAACATTGTAACTCTGCACACAAAGGCCTACATAGTTCTCTGTGGTAAAATATATTGGCTTTTCAGGGTCCTTTTAAAGAAATTTTCTTATCAATACTACAAGACTAAATGGTCTGAGCCATTTTTTTCTTGTTTCGTCAGTGAGCTCCTTAAGGTCACACACATGAAGTGCAGTGAGGAAGAAAAATATAAGCAACCAGTACAAGACAACTGTCAGATTTCAGTGCACAATTTACCGTAGCCCGGAAGGAAAAACGTGACGACTGATGGAGCGTAAGGAACTTCAATCAGGTGACCGGCGTCGGCATAACTCAGGATCTGATAGTTGGAGCATCCATACCTCGAGAGTCTGGTTGCCGCTTCCCGTGCACCGAAGCAGCTGTCCCATACCTCATCCGCCTCTCCCGTTATAAACAGAAAGTGGCACTGCCTGGCATTTTCCAGCTGTACGTGGCCATTATAAAAAATGCATTGCTTCGTAAATTAACTGTGCTTATTTAATCCTTGGTCACATAACACCTACGGGAGAATTCAATCTAAAATAATTTAGCTACGTTCTAGTTGGCGCCCTTTACATCATTTGACATGATATCACGGACGTATATAAAAAAAACCTGGACTTGCAACGCCTTTGTATGAAAAAGAAGCCGACCAGCGGCCATTTTACCGAGCCGAATACAAAGCTTTCCTGGCGATGCCCGCCTTTGCTCTTCCTGACGTCAATAGAAGGGAGCCAGCCCACGCTTTTGTATTCAGCTCGGTAAAATGGCCGCTGGTTGGCTTCTTTTTCATACAAATGCGTTGCAAGTCCAGGTTTTTTTTATATACGTCCGTTGGGTTGGCTTCCTACTATTGACGTCAGGAAGAACAAAGGCGGGCATTGCCAGGAAAACTTTGCATTCAGCTCGGTAAAATGGCCGCGAGTTGATTCAATGATCTCTATAAGCTGATTAAGGGCATTGCGAGTCCAGATTTTATTATACACGTCCGTGCATGATACACCGAACACGCATTATCTACACGACATAAATACATTATGCTGTATTCAAGTGACTGAGCCCGAGCCTGACGGAGTAGCACGGTAGGACATGTAAGCCCCTACTTCCAAACTTCGGCGCAACACAGCCGACACAGTACCGTAAACGGATGAACAAAACCCGGCCAACTACCGATTTACAATTACTGTGCATCAATGGGGAATTTGGCTTATTATTAATATGAAGAGTTGTGGTTGAACATTAAACGTCACAATTCAACTTTCAAAGGTTTATTTTAAATTTCACAAAAGCATAAAACAACAGTTCTACAGGTAGTCGAAGTATGACATACAAACTAACCAAAAAGGACCAAACTACACGTCACATTCAGTGGCAAACTGGGAAGGGCCCCGGGAGAGGCTTTCTTTCTTTTTCTACTTTTTGAAAACAGACACACGCAAACGAATCCTGGGTGCGTCACTGGTAGCACTTCAACTTTCAAACGTCTTACCTCAACTTTGCTTTTATGCTACTGAAAAGTACGACGTTTGAAAACTTGAAAGACAACGTTTCGAAGTTGAAATACATTCGAAAGTTGAATCGACGTTTGAACATCAGTTGAACCACAACGTTTGAAAAGTTGAACTGGGATATCTACGGGAAAAGAAGTAATTAACTGGGAAAATCCTTGCATACACCCAAAGAAATGATTTTGTTGTTGTTGAAAAATTGCAGAATTTTTGACTGCTTATTACCTTGTATATTGCTGAATGATCACCTGTTACTTTATACATCTCTTTGTGGATACCAAATGCATCTTTAGCACCCTCAAACTTCGAAGAAGGTTTCATGATTTCGGGAGGCGCCCTTTATAAAATAAAAAATTGAACAATACAGGCTCAGATGAACAATTTTTCTAGGTACTGAAATACAAAACCCTCACCCATTTGCAAATAAACTGAGTTTTTTTTAATGATGGAAACACTGTGAAGCGTGAACCAAAGTAAATTTAGAAGACTGCATGTACTTACTTAAAAAACGGCATCTGCTTTCCGTTCAATTTAAAGGGAAACTCAGATTGAGCGTGAAGGCCATTGATACTGATGACCGCTCTTAACTCCATGTGGGAATGAATGTGCAGTAACAAAAAGAATTGGAAGATTAATAAAATCCGTCTTTTTAATATTTCAAAGGTTTTGCCAGTACATAGTGTGGCATAGATTTATTATGTAACATTGAGTTTCAAAACTTTCTCTACATAATGCAGTGAAGAGCCGGGTTCAAGTTTTTTGATGGAAGTATCGAATGTGAAAAGGCAGAACACCAGAGGCAAGCCAAGTGTTGATAGATAATTTAAAAACGAAAAAGTCCTGTTGGATCGATACTGAATATGTATCAGATTCCTCAGAGCAGGAAACTTTCGCATGTTACACACACAAGTAGAGTGATTGCACCCACTAAGTCACGTAACCTATAGTGGGTATCAAACATCAGTAAATATACCGGTACTCCCATAGCAAAGTGTGCCATAAGTGTCATTATCAAAAAATGAAGCCAACAGTCGGTAAGATACTGACTACAAACATGTTGAGTGCTATACCGAAAATCGGCAAAACCTAAAACACACTTTGCTAGGACGCCATGTTCGTTGATGTTTGATGCCGGTACCCATTATAGGTACGTGACTTCGTGGGCGAAATCGCTCAACTATAATTGCTCCATTGTTTTCGCTTGGTTAGCGCGTGCAGTGGCGGCCGCATACACGCAAATTCGACATTTTTCGTACTGTTCATCTGGAGCATAAAAACTCAAAATGAAAAAGGGGTTTCCGATCCAACTACCCACCACTGTTAATAAATAAGGCTTTGAAGGCAAATTGCAAACGTTCAAATCCTGACGATAAATTCACGATTTTGGGAACCTGACTTACGTAACAGCTTCAGCATCATGGGGTCGTAGGAACAAAAGAAGGAGAAACGAACTGGTATGTGAAGTATAATGTCTATTTCCAGTTTGAAAAGGTCACTTTTTAAAGGATACTAAATTTACCCAAATTTGTAGCATCAAAGTTGGTTTTATTTAAAGGAAAAAACGCTTACTCAAACTAACTTGAGCCTCACGTATGAGCATGGTACCTCATATTACATCTTGGGATAATATATTACCAGCACCCTTCTAAATGTGGCAAGTATTTCTTTAAAAGTCCCATGGGTAGTTAGATCGGATGATGGGGAGACCTTTTCAGACAAGGCCTTGTACGTCAAAGTAACGTCAATTTTTCTTCCTCAGCATTTTGGCTTCCATATATTGAATGGGATCACCATTTGTTATTTTGTGATCTCTGCTATTTTCTGTTGCTTTCCTTTTTTTGGTTTTTTTTTTTTTGGGGGGACTGCTTTTTTCACCTTACCTTTTCAGGAAAATGTGAAGCTGTAGCCAGGGCAAACTGGGCTCCAGTCGAAACACCAACCATACTGACACCTCCTGCTTTCACAAAGGGTTGATCACTCAACCAGTCGATGGCCTCCTACATTTAAAATAAAATGACAGACAAAGATCCCCAAAATACCATGAACGACAAAAAGGGAAAACTTTTCTCAATTTTCAACAGCCAAGGAAAGTAACCAAAAGTTGCTTTTGGGTGGAGCGCGTATACTGTACACAGTTGCACATGTACCTATATTTGATAGCCGAAAGAGCGTGCTCTTGCTCTGCACTAGAGTATCCTCTGTGCTTAAAGATACGATGGACAGTTTGCCTCCTCTGATTGGTCCAAGGCCCGCCACGTCACCGGTGTTAAAAATGCACTTAAGACGGGATTTGGACACATAATAAGCAGATAAGAGTTGAAGCTATGCATGGTGGAAGTACTGAATTAGGTTAGGCTTGCGGTACCACCATGTACAAGAAAATATCTCTTTTATGAGTGTTTGGTTCTGAGAAGTACCGATGGTGAACACTCGACGTTCCGGACAGTATGTTCTGTTCGTCTTCAGAAGGGTGACTGGTTGCCTGGCTCTGAGGATGCTGGTTTTAAGCACTGGAGAGGATGTTGAGGGTGCACTGGAGCAGACGGAACGGCTTGCTTGATGGTGGATTTGATGGTGGATCACTGATGTGTGCCAGTGGGGCATTGGGTGTAGCGAAAGGAGGAATTAGTGACCGTGGGTATAGATGGCCCATTGGTCTGGGAGGGTAATATGGAGTACCAGATGCTGCTGGTGTGGAAGCCAACGTCTTTGGGGACTGTGTGCTCCTGTGGCCACCGCTACAGTTACGCCAGCATGGTTCAAGGAGGCACAGTGTACAACTAAGTCTGTTGACATCGTCAGCCCTGCTGACTGGATCTGTAAAATGTATTGAAAGTTCCCAGACGAGCGATTTGACCTACGCCAAGACGAGTCCATCCACATCCTGCCAGCAGACAAAGGTAATGCAACAGTAGTCATGGATAAGGCCGACTATGTCAGTAAGGTCACTGACATGCTCTCCACCCCTACTTACTGCACCCTGCAGAAAGACCCCACTCCGTCTGTTAAACAGAAGATCGCCAGCAAGTTGTTGGCACTCCACCGCTCCGATGCCATCCCCTACAAGCTTTACAGACAGCTCAGACCGTCCAGCTCCACCTGCCCCAGGTTCTATGCTTAGCCGAAGATACACAAACCTGTCACCTCACTCCGTCCCATTGTTACCTCAAGAGGAGGCCGCACCTACAACACCGCCAAGCATCTTACCACAATTCTCTAACCCTTGGTGGGTAAATCCCCGCATCACGTCACGAAAATCTGATCAGTTTGTTCAGATGATCAAGCAAGTTGAACTCAGCCCTGACGACATTATAATCAGCTTTGATGTCGTTTCCCTCTTCACCACCGTCCCCACAGGCGAGGCCTGCCTCATTGCCAAAGAACGTCTAGAGCGAGACCTCACTCTCTGTGCGCGCACAGCCCTATCCCTGGACCAAATCCATGACCTGTTGCTAACCTGCGTCTCGTCATCCAGCTTCAGATGGAGGGACAAGTTCTTCTAACAGTCATCTGGGACCTCCATGGGATCTCCTCTATCTCCGGTCCTGGTTTACATGTTCATGGACGTCTTCGAGAATACAACGCTTGACACAGCAGATCACCTCCCAAGCACTTGGCTATGCGCTGGACGACACCTTCGCCATTTGGCCGCATGCCCCCCAGCACCTGCTAGCGTTCCCGGATCACCTCAACGACCTGCATCCCAACATAGAGGGATCCCTGGGGCATGCCGTCTACCACAAGCCAGACTGGTACCTGAGCAGCGCATCATTCCATCATCTCAGCATCAAGTCTTCAGTCAACCGTGCCCTGGTGCAGCGAGTCTACAAGATCTGCCATTAAGAAGACATCCAAGAAGAACTCAAGCACATCTCAAGAGCCCTCAAGCGCAACGGTTACCGCCAAGATCAAGAACCCAAGATCACTGACTGTCGGGTCCCCTATTCCTAGAGTCAACCACCTTCTTACAAGGCAACAGTGATCTTACCATACATAGGAAACGCATCCCACAAGATCCGACGCATCCTCCACCAAGCCAACATCTGAGTATTCCACGCTGCAGCCAAGAAACTTCAAGCCACCCTGCAGACCCACAAGGACAAGCAAGACCATCAAACGAAAGCTGGTGTCGGAAGGACCCCCTACGAATGTAGGAAGGCGTACATCGGCAAGACTGGTCGGGACTTGCCCACCAGACCCAAAGAACACATCGCCCAGGGATGCAGAGGTGACTACGATAAATCAGCAATTGTCAAGCACTCACACATCAAGGATCACGTCATCAACTGGCAAGCAGCTCAACTTATCGCTCCGGTCAACAAGTGGTACCCATGACGCGTCAGGGAAGCAATCGAGATCTTCAGGCACGACACAGTCCTTCAAGCCGTTGGTCTCCACATCAGCAACATCTGGCACTCCGTGTTACCCTCCCAGACCAATGGGTCATCCATACCCACGGTCACTAGTTCCTCCTTTCACTACACCCGATGCCCCACTGCCACGCATCAGCATCTGTGAGCGCACTCAGTAGTCTTTCAGTCCAGCGGATCCACCACCAAGCAAGCCATTCTACTGCAGTGCACCCTCAGCATCCTTTCCAGCGCTTAAAACCAGCATCCTCAGAGCCAGGCAACCAGTCACCCTCCTGAAGACGAACAGAGCATACTGTTCAGAACGTCGAGTGTTCACCATCGGTACTTCTCAGAACCACACTCAAAAAAGAGATATTTTCTTGTACATGGCGTAACCGCAAGCCTAACATAATAAGCAGTAATATTCAACACAAACTTTTTATGAACACAAATGAAACCGACCTTTCCTCAAATGTTTATTCACAGGGCAAATCCACGTTGGGCCTATCATGTACGAATATGTAGTGTTTTGAATATTTTCAACAGAAATTTATAATTTAGAGATGAAAGTGTGATGGAATGGTTTTAGACAACATGTACACGTAGTACATTTTAAAGCGACTAGGGCTAGCTGCCAATATTGGATCTTGCGTGAGGTTCGATGTATGATCAACGCTTTTGTTACCCATTCGCTATTTCTGAAATATGTACCTTGAAATATTCCAAATCTATGTTTCCCTTTGAGGGTAGATCCTCATACAGGGAGTGCGGTAGAGCGAAGCAGACCAGCCCACGGGAAGCCAGCATAGCTGCGCGGAACTCCACCAAACCTCCAACAGCTCCAAACATGTCGATCACACCTGGAAACGGTCCTGCCCCTGCACAAGGAGAACCGATCTGATTCAAGATTGTCAAGTGGCAGGTCCATGTAGGCTAATCATAGAGGAAGGACACAGAAAAGGAGTTGCAACTATGGACCTTCTTTGTATAATCTTTCCAATTTTTTGACATTTTTTCTATTATCCATGCAAAGATTGTAATTTTATTCGCCCTCTCTAATACATCAGTTTTCAAAGACTTGGTACCGATTCAACAAGATGTCGACCACTGCTGAAATGCTTAGTACATAAGGAACAAAGTGCGCAAGGAGTGACCATGAAATCTCGTAGAATACACTATTGTGCAGATGCTGTAATAAAATGATCAAAACAAACACAAAATCTTGTAAACTACGGGGCTCTTTATTCCCAATTGATAAATCCAGAAGAAAGTATGGGCTGCACTTGTACATTTAGGGCACACGGCGTAATGCAAGCAAAATGCTTAAGCATTTTGATGTTTTGAGATCATACCAAGCACCAACAAATGCGTGAATATTCAACTTCCTATACCTCAGTACACAAAGTTTTAAGGATGCAGATAACTAGCGAAACAATTGCTGCAGCGATCATAGGGTAGAAAGGCGTTCGCTGCCTCGCTAAGGGTATACCAGGAATGCCAGAAAGCGGTAATTGGCCAGATGTTATATAGCCCTGGCAGTTCAAACACCTTCTGTATCCTTCCTCTGTGGTTTAATAAAAACCGGCTTAGCCTTGTTTCCGGCACAATGACTCTGAGCCTAATGTGTCGTAAAAATACAAAGTGGAAAAGCCGGGGGTGACGGTCAATTACTGCCCCACAACTTTTGCTAACAAACACGTTACTTGTAAGCCCGACGTCATTTTAAAAAGTCTGATTTTTTTTTCAATTCAATTCATTCAATTCAGTTCAACAGCAACATTTATTTCCATAATGCCATGTATGGAATATGACGAAAATACATGTGGAAAATTATGACAACAAAATAAATTCAAGGAGAAAAGATGCAAAAATAAAGCAGACAAAAATGGAGGCATTTAATATCAGGCAGACTTGATCTTATGTAGACATGCCTTGAACAAAACAGGACAAAACGAGACAATCGGACGGGACAAAACAACGGACAATACATTCTGTACGTAGGGCCTATGCGCAATAAAAGTAGGTCAGTACTTATTGTGTTGTTGAACGTGCCTTGGCCTGGGCTCTCGTATGCAATGAAGCAACCGGCGGCCATTTACGGTGCCAAATACAATTGGGCAATTCACAATTGTGCGCCTCCAAGAGTTTGCAACGAGTTGGTCAATCACGATGCGCGAAATATGTCGACCCAATGCGCATTTGGAAAGTGTCGACAGATTTCGCGCATTGTAATTGGCCAAACGCACTGCAAACTCTTGGAGGCGCAATATTGTGAATTGCCCGTATTATGATCATTGGCTCACTTGATTTTTTCCATGAACGATGTGGTCAACAATGATGAGCCTTTTTATTACCAAAGGCTCAGCTATGTAGGATGATTAAGGGCATTGCGATTCCAGACTTTTTATTTGACGTCTGTGTGGTAAAGGGCTAATCTCTTTCACAAAGGAAGGGCAGGTGTCGCAATGCATTGTGGGTGGGATATGGCCTCAACTGTGGATTTCATTGTGTACAGGTGTTATGCAAATCGAATTGAATCGAATCGAAAAAAAGAAATCGTAGGGGAATAAAATCTTCATCCAAATCCAAAATGGGCCTAAACACAGCTGATAATAGCCGATCTTGAACATAAAAGCACCTTTTGGTTTGAATAATGCCCCCCTAAGGCGCCCGCTGTGGACCCTGATCCTTTCCACGTTCTTGCTCATGTACCATCTCTCGGAAGTCGCAGTAGCCTCCGGTTCAGCCGTTTGCAATGCATCGGTGTCCAGATGTCCATAGTGCAAAGAGAGATTTACCGTCACTGGCTTCGTGACGTCTTTAACGAAGAAACGAGTGCCGAGTTTCTGACCTCGGAAAGGCTGCATGCTCCAGAACAGCCCCATTGATTCAGAACCTACTCGGAAAAAAATGAGGGGAGGGTCAAACCGTGTAATTAAAATAGTCTCCGTAAACGTGCACCGAGGTTCGATTCGAGTGATTTTCATTCAAGAATTGTCTGAAATATTGAGCAGGGGAAAGAGTGCATGTTATTCCCAAATAGTTTCCTGTGTCGGGGACAGAGATTTGAGACATTATAGACAGTAATCGTCGGTTAATACGTACATCAACAAAATGTCTATTTTTATATTATCTTTTAAAAGTTTCACATGTTATTCATTTCTAATGAAATTTAGGTACCTCTTGAGAGATCGTTGCTTTACAAAAGAAGCAGAAAGACATTTACCAGAAATTAGTTATTAGTTTGAGCAACCCAAGGCCTGTCTTAAGACCGGATGACTTGTAATAAGTTTACAGGGGCTGGTGATGGACCAGACTACAATACTGTTCACAAGAAAATAATAGGAGAAAGTTCATATCTTCGGGAGAAAGTCAATAAATATTTGCCATACCAGTGTACGTTCCGCCTAAGGAAGACTGCTTAGGGACCGAAACAACTCCGTCATCGTCGACTATGTAATGACCGTAACCTTCAAACATCACTTTTCTAAAGCGGGTTTCCACCTCAGAGACAGATCTGGTTGAACACAAACAGACAGGATCAAACTCTCTGAAGGAATATTATCGTCAGAACCATCAATAAATATCTAAGATCATTTGAATTTTCGATTGCGAAACAAACTGATGTTTTTCCTTTTTTTCCCTCTCTGCTAGGAGTTTTCATTTGATTGCAGGGAATAACTTCATTCCAAATCAGCAATGCAACACTGCGAAGAGAGAGTGGATTGATGTCGGGTATTAATTTTCGACGGAAACTTATTGATGTTCTGCAGGCTATAGGTACAATTGCTCCATAGGGTTGAGTGTATAAAACTAAACCACTTGTCATCTTATTTCGTAATTGAAAAATGGAAAGCAAAGCCAAGGCCATATTGACGACACAGTACAAGTACTTATGGATGCACTTATTAAATAAACATGAATATGGCCAGATGAAACAATGCATGCAACTGCAAATTAAAACGAAGCCTGGCATTATGCGGTTCAAATAAGGTGACTCGTACCGCAAGTTAATACATTAATGCCATTTTTAAAATTGCTCTGTAAGTTGATAGAGACATAAGAAAATGTCATAAAATATCATTCTTATATTTATCTTCATTTTTCATATAGTTGGCCCGTGCATTTAAAAATTATGCTATGGAAACGAAAATTGCGTTCTGTTACAATAACTACAACTGAATGCGTGCATGTATGAAAAAATACGTCCGTAACCCCACGAAGCGATCTTCACCGATTACAGAGAAACTTGAGGCCTACCATCTCGCAAAATCAAAAACTTGAATATTCCAGACCATGGTGTTTTTTTTCATATAGTTCAACTCTATTTCCACGGTGACCAAAGTATCCCTTTCGTTGCTCTTCCGCGGCAGGTGCATTTAGAATTGGCATTCATCGGTTAAATCAATTAACATCAGTAAGTTTCGTCATTTTCAAATTGTATTGGATGTTAAAAAATATTTTTTCAGAGCTTTTTTTTATTGCCCTAAGCCATTTGTGTTATACTTTACATTATACAGTATGCTATTTGGTTTATTTTTATGCACAAGGCAAGTATGAAGCTGCACGAAGGAAAAAGCACATGAACAATGGACAAATATATGAATACCATGCATGCATGCAGACGTCGACTCCATCGACCTTATAATGTAATTAAAATGTTACTGTCATTAATACACTTCGTTAAGTATGTAGAAAAGCAGATACTGAAGTATGGTTCATAAGCAGAATATTTTCAAATTAACATTGACCTTTTAAATCTATTCTGTAGAGCAAAAGAGCGTTTTAATTAAGCAAACATCATTCCCTTATTAGTTTGATTGTGAAGCGGAAATTAGTTTACTTTCCGGCGAGTTCCTACGTCATGCTGTTTGCTTTTATAATATATATATATTAACGAATGTCAGCAGAATGTGAGAGGCCTCCGGGAGGTCCTTTATCGCGGTGCCTCGTTATCTAGTGCGCCTCCGGAGGTCTCCTTCAGTTTGGGCGGCGCCTCAAATACAGAGTTCCCCCGGGGAAATAAAAGCATGAATGGAAAGTTTATTTTTTAGCATAGTTTAGGTATGCAGAAAACCCTATAGGGTCTGTTGCAAACAGAAATAGAACGTCTTGGGGTTTTTTCAGTACGGAGCGTAGGCCTACAAACCTTACTCCATGGAAGGTAGTGTTGCGCACCCGCAAATCTTGGAATTCTAGCGCCCCGTAGTTTTACTCGTTCTCGGTCCTTGCATTTGTCAGGGTCTCTTATTTAGCTCAGCTATGCATTGTGGAAATGTAGTAGAGACGCTAATTTTGTATTACGTTATTCATGCTGTACTGGCGTGATGGCGTGTTCCTTCACTCCTTTGTCCTTGTGTTTTCTCTGCTCAGTTTTGGCATGTCAAAATTCCCCTCCATGTGGCTGCATGCGTGGTTGGGCATGGTAAGGTTCCCTGGAATACTAATGTCCAGAAACCTCAAACTTTGTAATTGTCAATCATTCGCCACAGATGACCGGGTAAGCACTTTCACGCACCCGGCTCTACACTTTGTACACGTGACTTCTTATTCTGTATTTTACCTTTTTACACACGACACTTAGATTCTTGCACACGACTCTAGCAGGAAGTCATGTGACCCTTTGAAATGGAAGATTTTCATTGGTTGAGCTGTTCAGCGACGCTCATATTTTATTAATTCCTAAGCCTCTAGAATCCTATAAATAGAGCAGATTTTCCTCAGTTTGTCGGGTTCGTTGTTGCGAGAGCGGAACCTAACGTAGTGCGGCAGTTGGACCCTTTCCGAGAGAAGTGCGATAGTAACCATTCTTATGGCGAAGAAATGTAACCATATGAATGGCCAGCTTAGCTTGGACCAATGCGAGAGCGGTACGAATTAGCCCAGGGTGCTAGTGAGAGTCGTAGCGGCCCGTCACCGCTACGTCCGAACCGACTGCCGGGCGAGACACCCCGCGTGTCCCTCGCCACCCTTGTCCTGCTAACTAGCCCTGTCCTCCCCGTCTCTACGCTGAGCCAATGGTACATAGTGCGGCGATCTTATCATTGCGCTCATCACGTTGCTGTCTGAGCGGCAGTGTGGTCGGTACATACCGGCGCTGGCCCCATCCAGCCCTTGCTAGTCACCTTGGTGGTCCGGGACAGCTCCCACCACGGCCCGGCCCGATGAGTGTAGCCTAGCTGTGTGATGCTACACACACGTACCGTACCCACCCCGTCTGACTTGCATTCCCAATGGTCCTGCCAAACTGTAGTTTAGTTACACTCGTATATAACTTCGCCTCTCTATAACTTTGCCTTTTGTGTGTTGTATTATGTTAAGCTACACCTTCTTCAAACCCACATTGAACTTTGATGAAGAGAAGTGAGAGCAATAAACCAACCATACAGTTTGACTGTCACCTAAACCCCTTGTTTCATGTCCACCTTTTAACAAATTGTTGACCCCAAATATCACATCCCGTAGACACTAATGAAGTCCATGCTACCATCGACTTGATATTTAGGGAACGCAACAATATTAATGGGGCCTTGGGGGATCTGTGTACGCATAATCATCAGACAAAGGTTACTTCGCCCGTTGTCTCCTGATAAAATAATACACAGCAGTGTAGCAAGTGCTGTTCCTGTCCTACCTCAGCCGTCTGTCCAGTGCTGCTTTTTTCAGCAGATGTCACCAGATGGTACGGCCGAAGTTGGCCATGCGTAATAATAATAAATCATCTTTTCTAATTCCACTCTTCATGAGGTAGTCCATGAAATAGACAGAATACGGTGAGCAACGGGTGGCAGTGGACTACACTGTAAAATACCGTTAAAATGAGCAGTATGTACTGTATTTTTGTAACATTTATCTACTGTCAACTTCGTTTATGTACACGTATTTACTGTGCTTTTGTGAATGCGGAACATTACTGTACATTTATCAGTAATGTTTTACGGTGTAAGCTTTGACCTCAATTTGCATATCGACACAAATGGGGCTTGCTACTTTTGCCGACTACTTTTGTGGTTTCCATTCTTTACGCAAGTATTTGAGATTAGTCTGACAAAATGTTTGTGCTTTTTGGATGTAGTTTTACACGTAAATGCGTACGAATGCCTAACAGATAAATCGAACGTGAAAATGAAAAATCTTACTTTTTCATGTTCCAACCACGAGAGCACTTCCTCACCGTAGCCACGATGATTGGCATCCAGTCGTGCGCGAAGTGATCTCATTAATTTGCGCATTTTAGAAAGCCCGGTCATTTTGGTTTTCACGAACTGACACCAATCTTAACGTCACCACTAAAAACGACTTTTCATTGAAATTTTATGCATGCATCTACGGATGGACTAAATTCTTGTCAAACTTGTCGAAGTATTGTTTTAAACGTTGTACTGTTTTAACGAGAGTGGGTGCCACTTCGTGAAAACGAAAATCAGTCAGTTTCGCGTCAGCGTCCAATATGTGCGCGTACCACCGGGTGTTAGTTCGTGGAACCGAAATTGTTGATAACGCGGTTATCACGAACTGACATGCACCCACTTGCAGGTTATTGTCAGTTCGTGGTGTCGGCGCATACCATGTCAGTGCACATTAAGAATGTATATAAAGTTCTGCCGTGGTCAAGGCTTCTGAAGACGACGTATGTGTATTTTATACGTAATTATATTTGAGCTGTTAAAGATTAACATGAATTAGAGAATCCATTATCAACAGAACGTATATCTAAATACGCATGCACTATGTAGAATGAACCCGTATTGAATGAAAAGGGCAACGTGCTTTGTCTAATGTCTCCATGACATTAATGTAAATAATTGACTTAAGTCACTGTTGATTTTACGGTTAATTACTGTCCAACTCAATGACGGCGCTTTACCGTAAAAAAAATTACTTTAAATCATTAACAGTACACTACTGGCGCCCGTGCTGTCAGTAAAGTACTGTGAGAATTTACAGTGAAAAAACTACAGTGTAGCCTACTTTGGAGGGGGAGGGGTCCAGCAAAATGTACCCTTTGGAAACTTGTGAAAAAAAGAACAGAAAAGAAGAAAGGATGGCCTGTCGGCTGGCAAACTATCATACCTAAACATGACTGGTCATGAAAACAGATTACTTGTCAGTTACAACAGACCAATGTAGTACAGGCACCAGCCAGTGAAATTCAATATTCCACAAGTTTACGAAATATCGCCTCAAAAAGGCAAACACCCTGAATCAGCCAGAAGGGATGATAGAAAACAATGGTACCTCATGTCACACCAATCTAATCTCCCATTTGAAGATAAAGGAAAATATTGCTGGTGTACAAGTGAGGCCGGAGTGTATGTTCCTTACCTGATAGTCACTGGGCTATAAGTCTTCAGTCCGGTCGCTTGGATTGCCACTTTGGTATCAATCAAGGATGTAGAAGGGGTGACGATCAAACGTGCCAGTTTACTGACTTTTGATATCATCTTAACTTTAGATGGGGCAGAGGGACGCAAAGTGTATGAAGTCTGTATGGTATCGCAGGTCGCCAGTGGAGATGCTCGTGGTGTGATTATCACACTAATCAACTGCAGCTTCAGGTGCGACTGGTTCGGCTCTTTTATACGTCAAATGCCACTCTGCTTCTGGGAGGTTGCGTACGCATAAAGGGAAAATTATAATTTTGCACGTATGCAAATAATGCAAAAGATGCAAGCCGTCCTCTGAAAATGAACATAAACAGGGGTTTTGTATTTCAGCAGGTTTTTTTAAATAAATACATTTCGATTTTCGTATAGGATACGCAGTTTGTGTACCAGGGAATGTAAGCCGTTTTATTGGAGCGAGGTGTTTAAATTGTAGTTGCAAAATTCACTTGTCACTTGTTCAACGTAACTGATGAGTCATTTTATTGGGTGCCACCCGGTCACTCTTATGTATCGCTGAAATAAATCTTTATTTCTTGCTTTCCATCCTTCTTTCTCAATTTGTTTCTCAGACATGCCCTGCAGCTTTTCTCCTTAACTTTGAAGATAAATTGGCCATGATCCCAAACGGTGTATAACTCTGACGTCATCATGACAACATCGGGGGTCAAATTACAATCAATTGAAATCTGATATTTTCTAATCTTTAAAAATCCCTATTAGGCCGTCATTTTGTCCTGAACGTACAACCACTCACTCTTAATGTGGCGGTTTTTGCCCACCCAACAATATTTATTATCCTCCCACGGGTTCGAGGGGCTATAAACGTAGGAGGGGGAACTATCACGAACGGGGAACTGTTATTCACCTGCCCGTTTGTCGGCAGTATACAGATGGGCAAGCATTAGACAGTTCTCTGCCTAACACAAGTTACTGAAGCGAAGGGGGACACCCAAGTGCAATAAACAACTCCCAGCTGGTTTATACTGGTCCTCTCTTTCAATAGGCACAACACAAATAATGAGAAAGGTTCACTAATAAACACACCAGTATCAAGTGCCCCGAAGCTTACTAAAGGTTCATTACTCTTGAGGGCGAGGGTTACTTCGGCACCTTTATGCAAATTACCTAAGCCTCTCTCAATACCAACCCAATACGTGTAGCGCACCTCACAGCGGAGAATTATCAACAGTCTCAGCATGTCCACTGTATAAACCGCAATTATTATCGCACATTACTATAATTATGTGACCACAGGTTAGTTATTTTCTCTACTAACATATCTTATGGATCGACAAGGTCAAGGAGCTCTCTGTAAACCTCTTTGATCATAGACAATAGATCACGCAGACTAAACCTCGCTATGCCGTTACCGAATTACCGGCCGGTTGAACAATATCGCCCGTCTGATTACTGATCTCTCAGCCTAATACGACCCAACATACATGAGAAACACTCAACTCGATTCTAATAAAATCCCGAGCACTATATGTTTCACTTTGGCTCAGCAAAGAAGACTTTACCCTCACGGTAAATTTCTTCCGAAGGCTCCTCTTTACACACCAGCCAGCCTGCCCCCGTTCAGTAGGCCTAGTAGAACGAGTACACTTTGGCTCCCCAAACCAAAGCCAACAACTACTAAGCTAATCTCATAACCTCCCTACTCGGACGGAGGTTTTACGGTTCAAGAGTATAACCCTCTCATCAATGGAACCCACGTCGCTTAATTACCTTGCCAAACTTCCACAGCGTTGTGTATGTTTGACGTCTAAAGCCCTTTTCGCACGACGCCCAAAAATCGCAAGGCTTGAGACACAATTTCGGGGCGGGAATTGTTTTCTTTACAAACCGCGACCATATCCTTTCACACGGCACCGTGTAACATTTTGCAAGCATTCCTTGAGACGCGAACGCTTAGAATGTTATTAGACTCACCGCCCCTAACGGCTTGTTCCATCATATTCATAGAGCCCGAAAGTAAAAAGTCACGCAGCGAGCTTCTGGAACCCTTGCGCGGTCCTCCTATGGGGATTTTACGTTGGGCCGTCCTATCACGTTCGATAATTTTTGGAAGAACAATTCCCAACTGAAACTACCCCATGAAACATTCATGTTGGAATTTTAACTTTGTCTTCCTCAAGTAATATTTAGGAAAAGTTACATTGAGATATGTAAAAACGAATTTTCTTAACGACCTTTCACTTCCAGCGATATCGTGCCCATGGTTTCCATGTTCGTGCACGTTTGTTTTCACTGCTTGTGCTCACGTGAAAACGAAATTGCACAACGTTGCAAAAATTTACCTACTTGCAGTCGATGGGTTCCAGATTCCGTTGAGTTGACTTCATGCAGTTGTTGTCAGCAAAGGTTAGATAAAAGATTAGAATCTTTCGTAATTGAAGTAGAATATTGCTTTAGGTTTACTACTTATAAATTATAAGACTGTTTTAGATATTTTGATGTGTTTTTATTTCAGTTTTTACCGACGGAGTACCATAAAATTTCAAACCGTAAATGTTAAACTAGTGTCCGAGACTGACGCATTACACTGTTTTCATGTATTTTAAATTTTCGGAACTAACGGGTACATTTTTGGCAGGATATTTCTCTTTTAGGTCAGGTGATTTTTTAGTTGCTATAAATTGATATACTAGCAAATATTTTCCAAAGCCCCTTTTCCAAGTGGGATTTTTAAGAAGTAACCGAACGAAAACAATTACAAATTCTAAAATCTTTGCACATTATTTTTCCTATCCAAGGGTTCCGGAAGCGCGCCATCAGAGGTCAACTTTCAGGCTCTATTCAAGTTGAAACCGAAAATGCATGATAATACGATAATACGGGCATTTCACAATAGTGCGCCTCCACGAGTTTGCAGCGCGTTGGTCAATTACAATGCGCGAAATATGTCAGGTGACCACAAACCAACTAAAACGTCTAAAAATTTATTAATAACACACTACAAGCTAGAACTGTTTTAGTTAAGTTCCTAGGTTCTTGAGGATTACAAAATGTACTTTTACATATAGGCCTACTGTCTTTAGCTCTCCTCCCAACGGCCATGGAAAATAGTTTGAAAATACCAGAAACATTCCTTTTTGTTGTGTACACTTATATTTAGAATGTGTCTGGTTATTTTACATTTCCCTTCCATTTTGTTTATTTCACCATTTTCCGTAATTTTACTCGTTTGTATTCGTATGTTAAATGTATAAATTTGATTGGTTTCCTTTTGGAAATTCGCATTCAGCCAATTTACTCTCGTTTTATGTTAAAAAATAACTAGAGCGATGGCAATTTATGTACATTACAGAACAGATTGGTAGCTCAGAAACGCACCTATCAATACTGTAACGAAACAGGGGTAGGCATGGATACCAGTCTAATTCATAAATTATTGATTCATGCATGGACCAATCAGTGGTGCGTTGAGCACTGGGTCTGGGCGCTTGCGGCGTGCTTCGGGCTCGCTTTTCTAGTTCATTGAAAGGTCGTGTTGTGGAAGCATCTTGCGCGGAGAACGCTGTGTACCGTCCTGTGCTGTGACTGAGGTGGCGTGGGCGCTGGACCGTGAGCACTGCGTGTGGATACACTGTAGCTGGTAGATGTAGTAGTAAGGTGCATTGTGTCTAGCTTAGTTGATGGTAGAGCTGAGTGTACGTGGTGAACCAGGGCTGTGAGCTAGTGGTCTTTGCTGTCAACTTGAAGTTGCTTGTCGTCTGTAAGCACTGGTAGTGGAGTGACGGCTGGAAGCAATCCTGTTATCATTGTGCTAACTGGCCTTGGGGTTAACTCTTACCTTTTAGTTAAATCGCCCCTGACTTGCGTGACACTCTGTGTTATTCGCGTGAGGGCTATAGTAGTGAGGCATCCCTTGGGTTATAAATTGGCTGTGCTAAAGTTGGTCGGGTAGTTAGGTTTACCTCGTGAGGCACATTAAATTGCCTGTTCAGGTGTATTGTGTAAATAAACCTTGTGTTATTTATACACCTCATTGATTTGTACTTGTAATAAACCAATTACTTGGTTATTGTCCTTAGGAATCCTGTATCACTGTGAGCTAATTAAGGTTTCCCTGTATTTCCTTGCTCTGATACCAGTATTGATCCTGTCTTTCCGAAGTGGTGGTAAATTTCCACCAAACGAACTGCTCCAAGGCTGTTCGTCAGCTGATATCCCCCCTTGTGTCAGGGTAGCCGCTCATCCTTGCGCAAGGTTAATAAATATGTTTGTGGGGTCAGGCCGGGTCAATTCCCGGCATCTTCGATCAGGCCAGTCTACTGGGTCTGCCACAGGTGTCAGTTGTCTCGCCACAATACATGTACATCCCAGATGATATTCCAAATGCACGTATTTTCCAATTGACCTTCCGTGACTGGGGGATTCTAATCAGTCAGCACATAATTCCAAAGTTGTAAACCGACGTGGTCCTCATTCCTGGCTCTCAAATTAGCCGCTGGCCAAACTTGCTTGTTGAGCTCTGTAGAGGTATATCAATAGCACTTGATAACTTAACTTGGTGTATTTCCTCAACTAACTTATGAAAACTTGTAAAACAATGAAGACTGAGTGTACAAGTCAGAGAAATGACGAAAAAAAGGTGGAGTATTCTTTGAATCAAAGAATCCGCTTTTTCGTCGTGTATCCTCAACATAGGCCAATAACCAATCATTAGCTAGTAGTGCCTGTCACGGATTTTCGTTGCACAGCGGTTCGCCATTTGTTGGGACGTCATACATCTCTAGGAAATCAGGTTCATCCCAGGCCCCGTGGAAATATACCAGGCAAGACATGGGACGAAGGGGTACCCCCCCTTACCTGTCTAATCCCTATACACACTCTAGACTATTGTTACTTAACACATCCCCCCTAGAAGTCTGTAAAGAATTTCTGAGATTCCGATCAAACAATGACCAACACAAAGGCCNGGGGGGGGTTCTCTCCGTCCTATATCTTGCTTCAAATGTGTAGAAAGGGGGGCGTGCAGTGGGTGACGGGATTTTATCATACACTTATTATGGAGACCAGTTCTGCTAACACCTGCCCTCGTGTTCAAATGAGGATGTATGCTAATAAGATTCAAGCTAGCGTATCAGTCGCAAAACCAGTCTCGAGTAACAGGGTGAAGAATGATAAAAGAATCCGTTTCTTGCTACACCATGAAGAAGCCCATGTATTACCATAGAGGAAGGGCACAGGAGTTGCAACTCACGCACCTCAAAGTGTTCAATGATAGTCGCCGCCGGATCAGACGAATAATAGAAAACATTCCGAACATGCCTGATTACTGCCTACATCTTAGCCAGACAAGCGGGGCCAGTAATATCCTGGCAATACATATAGTTCTTGCCTGCAATTAAATACAAACTATCGCTGTGACCAGGACATAGAGAAAGAAGAATCCCTGATATTAGACCTACTTTTGCCATCGTAAATGAAATTTTTAAATGTTGATACACTGTTCATTATCCATGAAAAGTTTGTAATTTTATTCTCCTCTGTCCAATACATTAGTGTTCAAAGACACGGTACGAATTAGGCTAAGACTGGCCAGCAAAATAATAATTATAAATAATTTATTCATTTATAAAGCGCAAATTTCATATAGATATGTTAAAATGCTGTGTACAATGAAGACATTAAGCGTGGAACAATAAATACATCTAATCATGGTTGAGCCGATGGCACACAAGGGCGCCTCAGGCAGCCGCCAAACGACCCAACAGTAAAGGGAGACAGTAAGAAGCAGTTACAGTTTTAGAGGTAGGAGGAAAACCCCAGAGGAATAATTCTGGGTAAAACCCACAGAGTCGGGTAGGGAATGAAAACCCAATCCATATGTGGACCGGGCCGGGAATCGAACCTGGGACCACAGAGGTAGAAGGCAAGGAAAGAACTACGTTGCCAACCTTGCCAAATGTTCACTACTACTGGAAAGCTGAGTTCATTAGAAACAAAATGCACTATTTCATCACAGGGAGTGATCGTGAAATCTCATAAAATACGCTTTTGTACAAATACCATAACAAAAATGATTCAAACAAAACACAAAATCTTGTATACAACCGGGCAATTTATTCCCAAAATAACTCCAGAAGAAAGAGCTCATTAAGGGCAATGACTGCACATATAGATTTAGGGCACACAGCATAATGCAACCAACTGCGCAAGCATTAAATTTGATGTTGTCATGAGATTATACCAAGCGCCAACAAATTGCATGAATATTCAATTTCCTATACCTCAGTACACGAAGTTTTAAGGATGCAGATTACCATCCACAAATTGCGGCGGCGATCACAGGGTACAAAGGGATTTCGTGGGTGTGAAACAGATGGTGCGTAGCAAGCGTCCGCTGCGCTCTGGCTATGGACATGCCAGGCATGCCAGAAAGCGGTAATTGGCCAGATGTTACAGCCCGGACAGTTCAAAATTCCTCTGTGTCCTTCCTCTATGGTATTTATGTAAGTTAAAGTTCAGAATTGAAGTCTTCGTATAGATTTTCTGATAGTCCTCAGGGGTCTCAATAACACTGACTTTGCACCAACGCACACCTAGGACATAAAGAACATCTATAAATTGTAACGGAGACGGGGGGGGGGCTTTTTCCGCCACAATTTCTATCTCCTGATATCACAGAGAGGCAGGTGTTTTATTTTTCCCACCATGGATCCAATCAAACCAGGATCACCGCAATGACTTGATCAGTTTCAAGTGATCAATGACTAGGGGTGAACAAATATGATAATGCCTGGGGATGATAAGGGAGATCCCCTACATTACACTTAATTTTAAAAAAGGAAAGATGACCCCACCCTTTTATATACTGAAGCGGATAAAACACATTTTCCATCACAAAAACTGACATTTTCTTCAGTTGTTTCCTAATGAAAACTATAATACAAATATACAAAAATACACTCCTCTTAAATGCAACCAATTTAGATAACAAAATAGAATTATTGGGAAGGTACAGTGCATATGCTCCACACCTCTACAAGTTGGCGATGTGTTATCTGATCCCCATTCACAATGCTAAAACTTCTTTACATAAATTTGAATATTCAGTCTTCCTTCTCTGTCAATATTGTTGTCATAGGCTGTCATATAGCTACACTCTATTACTGTACTGCGCTTGGTGGGTGTGGTTTTTTTTTTTTTTGGTTTAGCCTAGAGGTGGTCCAAACGCTTGCTTGTCCAAAGTTTGCTGGCGTAAATGTTTACTGTGTATGAAACCGCTGTATAAATAAAATTTATCCACATGAGACTTTTAGATCCTTACTTTACACAATGCAATTTCTTTTGATCGACTGTGTCATGCCACTCAGTTTGGTTCAGAATGATGATCACAAAGGCATTCCCCTTTCACTGTGAAATCCCTGTTACTTTAATCCTGGTATCAACTTGAAATAACTCTGGAGCAGAGCTGGTGACTCAAGTCATGTGACTTGAACTCGAGTTGCTATTTTTGTGAATTGACTTGTAAATACCTGCTTTGACTTGTGATTTGACTTGGACTTGCAAAAATTGACTTGTGACTTGACTTGGACTTGCAAAATATGACTTGCTGCCACCTCTGCTCTGGAGTGGCTTTGTATTGACTAAACCCTAGGTCTGACTTTATTGTGGCCTTTTTCCGCAATTCTGCCAAAAAAACCAAACCCAGAAACACAATGTAACTTTTGCTGTGAAATTTGACCACCTTGAAGTTTATCAAAGTCATCAGAGGTTAATGACACGATGTTGAAAATACAAATAGCTTAAATGGGAAGTACTTTTAAGCAGGACTTAAAGTAGAGACTCTTAATTTGAGAACAAAGTCTGGATTCTTTTTCACAGTTTTTTTTTAACTCTTTGGCTAATAGGAAGTATAAAACTACAGCCTGAACATGGCAAAAGTTATTAAATACCACATATTAGGGGAAATGCTATATTTGCTCGGTATTTTATTTATGGAAACTGGGGTTGTACCTAGTGTGATGTTATCTGCTCTGGCTAGAAGTACATCATAAACCTACAGCCCACAACCATACTTCAGTCACTGTTGCTGAAGTACCCAATGGAATGATAAAAATATTGTACAGAGAATAATAATTTCAATTTTGTGAATGTACCAGTGATTATGAATACAGCATTGAGACAAAACAAACCTGAGGCTTGCTTCCCTATTACATCTCAGGGTCAAACGGTTCACTCAGTGAGAGGTCTGGCTGTCTCTGATGTATACCTAGCGTGAGTGTCTCCCATATTGGAGGGCAGGGGCGTATTGGGCTGTGACATATGGGTGGGGCTGCTCCGAGCACTCATCTGGGACCAGTCTCCGCCCCCTCCAACCGCACGCTGCTCAAAGTTCTTACGGATGTCAAACAGGTTGATCACTGACACCCTCTGTGCAAATCAAGTTAGGGAACTCTGGCTTTAAAATCTATATTAAACTTTTCAAATTTGTTTGAACAGCACCTTTTTGAATACCAGTTTTCTTTTTTTGTCACTATTGTACAAGCGTGTTGATTACATATGCCATCCGCATAATTGACATGATCTTTTTCTACGAAAAACATTCACAGAGTAAACTTACTTTGCCTCTAAAGTCAGAAGTGTCAACAATGGAGAAAAAACATTTAGGAGGAGGAACCAAAAAAAGATTAAAAAACAACACAAGCTGGAACAACTCTGAAATTCTGAGCTTTTTTTTTTAAATCAAAAATCCCAAACTGAATAAAAACTGATTGCAGTATCAATAGACCAATCACAGACAAGGATACATTTTTATTTGGTAATGGAGGCAGCTGGAACATAGATGGTGGTTGGGTAAGACGCAGCTGTCCTAAAGATCCTGGATTGAAAAAAAATTATACCTGTGTTATATCATGGAAAATGATTATATCATATAAATTGGAAAACAATCCACAACCTGAATATCTGTTTCAAACAAACAAGACGAGCAATAAAAACTGAGTCTTAACTGAGTCTGAAATTATTTGTCAGCAATTCTTGGTTAAATTTGTTGGTGACTTAAATGCTGTGCTCATTTGCAAAGATTTTAGCCAATATATGAAGGGGGATTATTTAAAAATAAACAGCCCTAAGCATGGTATAATTCTAGCAGAAAACAATTTATTAAAGGTAAAATATCAGCTATAAACCAGCTAAATTATAAAAATCAACTGAAATGTCAAAAATAATGACTCTTAAACTTTATCTGAACAATGTTGCTTGTTAGTCCTCATGGTAACTGCAATTTTGCAATTACTCCGCAGCTCGAAAAAAGGATCAGCCAGAATCATGTTCATTACAAGCTCATTTCCAAGAGCTTGTGTGCATATATACAAAGCAAAATGAGAAATCCGACAGTTTGACCCATCATCTGCCACTGTCAATATACTATGCCATAGTGAATTAACATGCTGTCTGTACCATCACAGAAAATCTGTTATCAGTTTAATTACGCGTCTTCTGGAGTAAGCTGGTTAACACAAAATGGAAATTGTTCAGAAATCAGTACAAGGAAATCACAATGAATTATGTTTTTGCCGAACAAAAGACGTGTAGGCTCACCAGTCGGATGGAAGTAGGAATGAGCCCTTGGATTGTAAAGTTGACCTGTTTTGGTGGGCATAAAGATGGCTGGAAGACACACTTCTGTGTAAGAATTAAATTAACAAGGTGTGACATACTCACAAAAGACACGAACTTGATGTGCTAAGAGTATAGATTCTCAAAGAACATTTTGACACCACAAAGCAAATCTATGTTAGTGGTGGGCAGGGACCTTGAAGTAATCACTTTGGGTGACTGATAGTAAGGTTTTATGATGTTTAGATGAGGTTGGAATTACACCCTCCAAGCTAGCGCATTATATTTTAGCTATATGATGCCGGGTTTAAAGAGCAACTCTAGGGAAAACATGTTTTCTCTGATTTTATCTGTTCAAATAAATTGGAAACATCCATATCAAACCCACTGTCGTTTGTTTTCAGAGCTCAACTATAACAAGCTAAAAAGGGCTTTTTTTTCTGTTCATGCCAAGATGCGAATTCTGAACATGCTGAATGTAGATTGCATCATTCTGAGAAGACAGAGAAAACGAGGGGAACCCTCACCTTGTATTTGTAGTGGATAATTCTCTTGTGCACATCAAACAATGGCCAAGGGTTTATCCACTATGAACACAGGGCAAGGGTTCCCCTTGTTTTCTCTGTTTGCTCAGAATGACGCAATCTACATTCAGAATTCGCATCTTGGCATGAACAGAAAAAAGCCCTTTTTAGCTTGTTATAGTTGAGCTCTGAAGACAAATGACACTGCATTCGATTTCTATGCTTCCATATTTATTTGAACAAGTAGATTAAAAGAAAACATGTTTTCCTTTGAGTTGCTCTTTAATTTGAAGTTGCATGACGTATTCCCTGGGGATTTTCAAGATTTCTGTTTTCAAAATTCTTCAAAAATTCAAAACTTCATTTACTGGACGTTTACACCCACATGAATGACTGTCTGGTGGCTACGTTAATCTGACAGACAACATCTATTGATGCCCGAGTATTTCAGCCAAGCCTGCTGCCTTGTAAAGAGAGCCCAGATCGTGCGGTGTTACATAATTTTCTTTTGTTCCCGAAACTGGCCCAGTGCACTGCTGGCGTCTTTTCAAATGCAGACCAGATTTGCGTGCAGCGGTATTGTATCGCCCATCCCTGGAGTGCTGGAGCACTTTTGTCCCCGGTGGTAATCCACTCGTGTTGAATGCAACAAACAGTGGTATAATCATTCAAAACAATAACAGGTTTCGTTCGCTATTGACAACTGAAATAATGTTGGCAATTCCCAGCAGCCCAGTCTTTTGTTCCAAGTACGGTCTTTTGTTACAAGACTAAGCTCCTTTGTCTGATTTCGAGCACCCCGGATATGCATACAAACCTAAGGTACCCGGTACCGGGCACCCCGGTGCAAAGTTGTTCATAGCCCAAACTGTGCTCAGCACACCTAACTTATTGTTGCAAGTAACCATCCCAACTGTTTTGTCATTTTCTCTTTTGATTTCTCCAGCTAGTGAAGTATGAAAACTGAAACCTGGCAGTTTCCCAAATTTAATTCTTATAACTTTAAACAGAACATTATGTACACAAGTGGAAGTATCATTAATTTTTTAGAAATCCTAGATCTTCATTGGACTTGCTCTATATCATTTAAAACTTTTACCAAGCAGTGTTGCAATTTATCTAAAATAGTAACTTTCAAATCACAAAACACATTTAATCTTTTTCCTGGCAAACTGTGTATTAAGGATTTACCTTTGCTAGCGTCAGCGTTGCTCTCATTTTGCAGATTTATCCTGTACTGGCCGGCTAGCTGCTTAACGATACGATCCTCCATATCGCTCTTTGTTCTCTCGATCAGCTGTCTTCGTCTGATCTCACTTTCCTCTGAGAATAACTTCAGGCGCTCAAAGAACTAGGTACAATAAAATGACAAATTGCCGACAAATTACAGCTACAAGTGAGTAATAATACCAGAGCACAGCCCAAGCACAACAGAAAACTTGATGTTGGCCGACTCTACTTACATCTTTGGGCAAGTCACTGCCCCAGTTGGGTAGATTGGCAGGTCGCCTACCTCTACTCTTGACCGCTCTGCTTAAAACAAAAAAGAAAGGAATATTAAAATGAGACAAGACAAAACTGGACAGCAGAGACAAAGCACTAAGCAGCGGCAAAGTGACAAACAACAGAGGAACAGGGATCACTTCTAAGGTATTCTCAGGCGATTTCTATCCCGTCTCCTCCTTTTGCTCACTTCTTTTACTTCCTTTTTTCCCCATTATTCTATTTTTCTGGGGGGAGGGGAAACGCCCCTTCTTGTTCAATACCCCCCTCCCGGCGACGCCCATGTAGACCTACCTCTGGCTCTTGCATTTAAAAGTAAAGCAGCATCCCAACAGTTCCTGCCTAGAGCTCGTGGAAGTTTGCCTTCTTCCGACCCATTTTACATTCTATTAGCCCTAAAAAAAGTCAGGATATGTTGGACCATTTCATGCTGGGGGGGTTCTACCCTTCCCCTCCCCCAAGAATTCAGCTGTCCCATGCTCATTTTGTAAAAACTTGGCATGCATGTAAAGACACTCCTTATCAGAACAAATATGAAGTTTCAACTCAATCTGACACATGGTGTTTTTTTGACGGCCATTTGAAGTTCAAGGCCATACACATGAGCATGGGAATGGTAAAATATACAATTTTGGCAGACCGGTCTCAGGAAAATGGGGCCTGTGCTGGAACGGTAGTTTCAATTTTCACAAATGTGATGTTAAAACAACCGGAAAGAGTTACGGGAAAAATTCTAAAGGCTCAGTTAACGAAATAAAAGCACTGCTGCTCTTTTAACCCTGCAGTGAGATGGATGTACCTATAGAAAACTGGCCACACAAACTCTATGCTACAAAATGTACGTGTAGTTGAAAAACCAGAGTTGGAAAACCTTGCCCCATGATTTTTACTTTCTTTGCTATACCTGAGCTCTTTAGCGGATGTTGACTTGGTGATCCTGCTGTCGGTTGTCCAACCAGCAAGGGGTGAGGTCATGTTGCGACGGTGACCTGCAAAAGGAAGATAGTGTTATTATGGGTAGATTGACGTTTACTGCATTTTGAAATTTTTTGTCCACATGAATCTTTAACCACTTCTGCTTCAGCTGGCTACTGTACAATCGCCAAAATTCTGGCTGTCCTGTACAGATGACGCCGCAAGGGATCTGGTTGCAACTAAAAGAATTAATTTGTAAAATGAACTTGTTGGGACAGAACAGCAAGATCAGTTCTGTCAATATTGGTCTTGAAAGCGCCAAGAGTCGCAGAACATCTGACGTGGTTTGGTACAATGAGTGAAGATAGCTATTTTTGTTTGCCCGGATACGGTTGTAGATAAGGTCACCATGATGATGTCTTGCTGCCCCCCGGGTGGATTTTTCTTGAGCAAGACAAGATGCTGGGTCCTTTTCAAGATTTTCCGTTTTCAAAATTCTCCAAAAATTCATCATTTTATTTAATGGCCATTTGTACCCACATGGAGGACTCTTTGGGCACTACTCTAAAGCTGACAGTTAACCTTCATTGACTTTTGAATATTTCAGCCAGGCCTTGGAAAAAGAGCTCAGATTGTGCAGTGTTACGTAAGATTCCTTTGTTCCCGAAACCGGCACAGTGCACTGCTGACCTCTTTTCAATAGGGGCCAGATTAGCATGCAGCGGTGCTGTGTGGCTCATCACTGCGGTGGTGGAGAGCTTTTGTCCCCGGTGGTAATCCGCTTGCTCTAAATGCCTCAAACCGCGGTATACTGTTTCAAAACAAGGCTGGATTATTTCCATTATTGAGAGCGAAAAAATGTCGGTAATGCCCAACAGCTCAGTCTTTTGTGCTGAGCACGGTGTTTTGTTATAAGGTCCAACTCTTTTGTCCCAGTTCCGGGCTCCCGGGAGTTCTGCATCTAAAGCCTATGTACTCGAAAACGGGTCGCCCGGCAGAAAGTGGTTAAGGCACAGGTACACAAATAAAATGAACGATTTGCAATAAACGTGTATAAGCCAGTTCAATTATCTAAATTTCTAGCCAACTCTTACAAGTAATTTTTGAAATGACCATTTCCCTTGACAAAGGTATATACCAACGCAAGAAAGTCAGTCGCAGTAATGATGGTTTTTTAATGCAATTTCTATAAAGATACAACAGAATGACTACGTACCATCAGTGGATTTCTGAGGATTTAACAAAGAGTTGAGCTGTTCATTCTGAAGCTGCTCAAGGTTCCTGGCCAACTCATTCAATCTTTGCCTGTCAAGCCACAGTAAGAAGGGCATTTATAAAACAAATTCAGGCAGAAGAATGAGGCCGTGTCCGAAATGGGCTTCCGGAGCTACGGCTAGGTCTATTGTCTACGCTTCTCCACGCATTTCTAATGGAGTGAAGACCTAGACTCGCTCTAGACAAGAGATTCGGATGCAGCCTGATATTGACTGTTAGCATGTACAGGGAAACTCCATGTTTTTTACAAGCATTCGAAGCCACAGTTAAATGTCTTAACGCACAACTTCCAATTTAATTCTCACAACTTAAATCTCACAGTTGCAACTACAAACAGACTGGAAACCTGAATTCTGTGTGCTACTATGTGGTACACCACTATGTTGAAGTTGCACTTTGCAGAAATCCGTTCTTTTCCATCAACAGAAAAGGGGAAATTATCAGTTGTAAATGGGTAAAAATGAAACAACATACTCATATTCGTCCTGTATAAGGGTCAGTTCTTGATTGTGCTGTTCAACAAGGATGTCTACTTCAGCTCTGGGAACCATCTCCTGCAATGCACAGTGGCAAGACAGAGTTTTACAGAGAATTCTTAGTCCTCTAATAACTTTGCAGCTCCAAACTCCCAACACTAATACTCCAACATTCTAACCACCACTGCTGCTGCTGTCACTGGTTCACTGCACTCAGCGGTTACTTACAAGGTTTCAACAAGTTTCTCTTCAGGTGTAATGCGCCATCCCCAAATAAGCCTTTTGCGAGTTCAATTTGAATCAAATCTTATACACTGAGTTATCCAATTGCACGTAAACATAACAATTTGAATTCCCAGACTAAAGACACTGTTGCTACACCTTGTGATTCGGGGCAAGCTTTCTGCATAGCGACCACCATCTCTGGAATGGACTGGTTCCTTTGTGCCCTTCTTATCCACTGAAGAAGGTGTATTGTTGCAAGGCGTCTCTTATGCAACTAAGCAAAAGCTTGCCCCGAATCACCAGGTTTGCCAACAGTGGTTTTAGTATGGAGAATTCCAACTTTTATGTTCACGTGAATTTTAAGAACTCAGTGTACCAGATTTTGTTCAAATTTAACTTGCAAAAGGCTTACTGACTGAGAGTTCTTCAGCGAATCGTCTGCATTCTAGTCTGTCAGTCTGTTCTTATCAAGGATGGCAAGAGTCAGTGGACTGGACAGTTAAGAGTTACATTTTTTGAAGGAGTCAAGCATTGTACTGTAGGTACATCACAGCAGGTTCTGCCTTTCTAAGGATTCCAACGAACAGGTTGGTGAAGGGTATACAGCACTCTAGCTAGGCAGACTGATTACGTGTACACAGCATAGATCTTTCTGAAGACAATGCACCTCGGGGTCCATGTGTGTCCCTCGGGTTTTCAAAACATATCCCACATCACAACAGTAAATAATTGCTTTGTCATATCTCTGTCTTGATGATGTCATTCACTTGTTTTGCTGAGGGAAATTATGGGCGACAAGGGAATCTTTGAACATGAGAGATATGTGATGCCTGCATTATCCTGTACACTGGGGGTGCATGTATGCATGCGTACTTGTGATGTCATAAAACACTGGCTAATGCGATGTCTTATGGTGAGGGTGTCATGCGGTAATGTGGCACTGTCATGTGATTGGGCTAATGAAAAAACAGTAGGCATGAGAAGTCACACTCTGGCTGATTTGCATCCAGATCAGACCTCTCTAATCGATACATGTGGCACATTTCTAAGCAGAGGAGGGTTTCTGAGTCGATTTATTTCATGAATAAATAACTTACAGAGGAATTGTCGGAGTAAAACTGGCACTGTGTTTCATCTTAAATGCAGTGACAACTGTCGTTTTCATTTTGGCCCTTTTCAACCAACATACACTTTGACATATTCACGCTATTAAATGGGGGTATATTATGCCTAGGAAACACGGCCGATAGAATTTTTGAGAATGAGATGTCCCAATATCGCAATGCATACAAACTCATTGGTCAATTACTGGTTTTTCCGAGGACACACTGGAAACGATCGACAGAGCTGACAGACATCTCTCCTCGTAGCTTTTGTTGATTGACAAGTCTTCTTTCTTCATCTTCCTCAGGTCCACGCCGGTGAGATCCAGCACAATGTCAGTTACTGACTCCGACTCTGAACCGAAAAGAAAAAAGCTGACAAATCACAATCTCCTTTCCAACAGTCAACCTATGAGGTGATACAGGTAAAGTCAGACACAATTATTCTTCACAAGACGACGCAGCGCATTCTTTAGGCTCTTAAATTACTGCTCCTTGATGACCAACATTTGAAAACAAGTGTACAGCGTGTAAAGTGTGGCATAAGTGAACCTTGCAGAAGTCAAAATGCTCAGCACATCCTGAGCCAAAGGCACATGAACCTTCTGCACACGCACACCGAGGGCTCCCACCAAAAGACTGTCTCTACTATGTACAAACACACCCTCTCTTGCTCCCGCTCGGGATAGGCGACATTTGTAAAGGACTACCAGTTCTTCGTGCAGCACTGGTAATTTCACCTGTTTGGCCTCATGGGCAAGTACGCCAGTCAACAACTTTACTGGAGCATACCTACCTGTTTCTTTATCATGTACGAATGGTCGATGGACCCTGGTGTAGTAGAAAGCAATGGGGATGTTACCACAGGATACAGGGGCACTCCCTCGGTCCTTGTGACTTGTACTGATCGGGTAGAGAGGGAAAGAGGAAGGCCGAAGATCCTTCAACTTGTCAGCCTCTTCAATGATTTCAATTTCCTATGACAAACAAGAAGTAACACGTTAACCCTGTTGTCACCATGCCGTCCAACACAAATCAGTACAATCATAGTACTGAACAATCCTGCACAGGTTTTTTATGGGACAGGTGCAGCCCATTTATAACAGCAAAGCAACACTTCTCTTGAGCACTTGCTCACAGTCTGTGTGCATGGTCTGTAGTCTGGGGTACACCTACCTGATTTCCACAGAATGTGCACAAATTGATTTTTTGCTTAAGAGGAATGCGGTCAAGTGACAGAAAAACCTTAAATAACAGTGAGGATTCTGAAGAAACCTCTAGAGGCCCCTGCTACACAGAGATTTTGCAGTGACATTCTGAATGACAACCATGGAGACTCTAGCTAGAAAGGGAGATTTTAAACAGAATGTACAGAGGTTTTTAGTTTCTATGGTATAACGCGCATTCTATTCAAAACAATTTTTGGCCTCTTATGATTAGCGTATTGGTTTCTGTAAACTGATGTGAGTTTGGTTACAAAGGGCAATACGCCTGTTTAATCCTTTAACACTGGGATACTTTTGACCGCGACTGCTGGGCTGCGGTATGCCCAGTATTCAAAGCCCTGTCCAGCAGCAGGCCCACGTTGAAACCGCAGGTGCATGATGAATAGAATGTATGTGTGGTATGCACTAATCCTCACACAAAGCCGTGGCTGTCGACGTCTCCCGGTGTGAAGGGGTTAAACATGAGAGTCCTGAAATGATTGAGTGACTGTTCCACCCAACGGGCCAAACATGATAACTGTACTGATTCTTAGTTTGAATTCTCTTTGGAGGAAGCTTTATACATGTACGTGCAACCTTAAAAATCATTACATTAAGAAAGTACTTTACAAAATTTGGATAACAGGTAATGGATATTACCATGCTGTGGAGGTCCTCCATACCAACTGATCCCATGGCAACCATATCTTCCAGTATCCCAGAATGCACTGCAATCCTCATTGGTTCCTCTGCTGATGAGACTGGCCGTGATTGGCTAGAGCTTGCTGGTGTGGCTGTGCCTGCGTCAGACTTTTCTGCTGCCTCCTGGCCCAACTCCTCTCCTTGCTTTTTCAGCTCAGTGTCATGTCGTATTGGCTGGTCGCCAATGGGAATGGCAACGTCATGAAAGTTTGTATCTGGGGGTGCTTTTGTCTTGTCCCCGTCACCTCCATTAGCACTGGAATCTTTTCTGCTGGCTGCCGATGATCCTTTGGAACCAATCATGGATTTAGGTTTCAGTGCTGACTTCAAGGGTGCTGCATTGAGATAAGTAGACAAGCAATCTTGAATCAACTCCTGGTACTGTGATTTACTCAGGAAATACCAGGTTTTGTCTCAAACTTTCACATCTTAAGAGAGGATACCATGGTTTTCCCCAAATGTCACTTAAGTATGACAAAGCTGTTATGGGGATAGTCCTCATGGCAATTAGTGCACCATAGTTACAGCTCAGCCACACTCACGTGACTAATAAATGTAATGCATGGGAAATAATGCGTATGTGTATACAAAGCAGGAATGTTCATCATGGTTACATGCCTGAGTCCAGACTGCGTGTTAAACATGGTGTCAGAAGTGGGATTCCAACCCATGACACAAGTTTATGAAGGGGAGCTGGGTCATTCCATGAGATCGGGGCATAATTTGTGACGGTGTCCATTTTTACATGGGTTCCTTAAAAATGAACAGCTATTTCCCTGCCCGTAGATTCCAAATTCTACATCTTGCAAGGCTAAATACAGAGGAGTGTGTTATTTCTACAGAGTAAATGACCTACTCTACAGGTCATGACAGATGGGAAAAGTTACCCATGTAAAAAGACCACCGTCATAAATTGTGCCCCAACCTCATGGAACGACCCAGCTTGTAATTGCAATGGCTCACTGTTTCTTTACAGTTGTCTTTTACACCTAAACTCATTTTTGAGAGGTTCCCTCTTTCTGAGTTTCCTGTGTATGCCAAATATTAAAGCCAAGTTGGTGTTGCAGTGAGGCAAGGCTATCTGGGATAAATACACCTGGTGTCATGCCAGCTAGAACATGTTCAGAGCCTGTGAGACAGCCAAACAGATACAGTAATCTCATGCTTGAGAAGAGATCACATAAAATGTTCTATGAAAAGCTCCAATTAATTGCACGTTCAGTTGGACTACCAAATTGACTTACATTACTGAAAAGTCCTGAAATGAAATCCCAACAATGCGATGTCAAAATATCAAAAATTTCAACCTAAGACTCGATCTCCCAAATGTTTGATGTCTAACGTACATTTTCCACTGCCTCCATTTTTGTCATCAAAGACTTCCGTCCTCAGGAACTTCTTCATGAAGTTGACGCTGCACTTGAGATCCTTGTGATCCAGTCCAGTTGGCTTGTACAGTCTGATGTTGAGAGTGTAGTCATACTCTGGCTCATGTGTCCAGACAACCTGAGCACCCATGAGAATGAATGATCACTTCTGTCTTGCTTTTCGATGTTACGAATAGTCTTAGCTACATTCAATTTTTGGCAACATTTGTGCTCAAACTACTACAATTGACACAGAAGTTTCTTTCCAAAACGGGTTCAGAACGGAGCAAGAGTGCAACTAGAAAGTAAATTTGATGTGATAACACATCTGAAACATAACTTGGCGGAGTTGAAATGCATTTTGCTTTGGCGGTGGAATATTGTACAGGTTCTTTCAATGGGGCATCCCAAAACTTTGGTGGATTTGCACTGAGAGGTCTGCTGTGATGTCACAATTTCGTACTTTATTTGCGCTCAAGCTGAGTAAAAATTGACTGTGTTATGATATAATTTTTTTCTTGTGAATGTGAAACTTTTCATTGGAACAGGAATACAGTAATACCTGAAACATCCTTACAACAGCAGCAGAAGAAGTAAGGTAAAGTGGGACATAAGGGTACATTTTGAAGAATTTTGTTCATATGGACTGTGTGTTTAACAAGGCCGGCAATCTAGAAATGGGAACAGATCCCACAAAATGAGCCTTCGGGAACTCTCTTCAGTAATCTTGTTTTAGTTAGCATAATAGAAGCACACTGAGGCCTTTGTTGTGCTGTAATAGTCCAGCATTCTGATGTCAGACTGGAATTATGTTGGTAAAAAAAAGAGACTAAGGGCTTGTATTGATTTACACTGTGCAATATTCCTTAAAAGGTCTTTGACTTATAAGGTCAACAATCCTAGCCAAATCTCATTTGGTCCCCAAGTCCCCACTCTCAATGTTGGGTCTCACTGACAATTATCCCAAGAATTTTGGCCAGGATTGTAGATGGGTGACCAATGCATCTGATTACCTTGTCTGCTGAGGGAGGTTTGGGTGCCGGTACCTCTATATAGACTGTCTGTGGTTCAACTATCGTTGCTGGTGGGACTATTTCTTGTTTGGTCCCCTTCTCTCCCTCCTCTCCACTCAACCCTTGCTTGGACCTTCTCCGGAACTTCACTTTCTGATTGTACGAAACAAAATCAGCAAAGCCGTTTGCTCTGTCAATATCAGGTTTTTTTTTTCAATTTTAACTCAACTGAAGAGCCAATACCCCACAAAAAATTTTGATGTAGGCTCGCCTGATATGTAATTTTACAATACGTAAGTTTGGAGTCTGTAACATTGACAGAGATACTGGTTTTTGAACTTGTTCAGAGATGTTGGAAATCTGTTGAAGTTTGTTTTGCCTCACAGGAAATCTTTATCCTCCAAACCCAAATGTTGAGAAGTAGAAATTTCATAGAGAGTGTTATGATGGGTGGAGGAAACTTACCTTTTTTAAGCTACCTCACCTCTCAAGCCTACTTTGAATAATGTAAGTTTGTTCGAGCGAGGACCATTTGTCAACCACGGGTTGAGTTTGCCTGGTAAACCAAGACATATCGTGTGCACAGGTTACCAGGGAAAATCAACCCAAGGTGATGAGCAAGAAACTGATAACCCCCTGCTCCACCACTGAAATGTTCAGTTTCATTGACAGGCCTCCTGAGGGAAATCTATAAGGAGGCGGGGGGGGGGCAGGTGGGCTAACCTTGCTGGCTGGTGTGACCATGTCACTATCGATGTCTTGCTGGGTGTGGCCAGTCTGCGCTGTTGCTCTCGCTGTGCTTGCATCCTCCTCTTCATCTTCGGAATCCTCCTCAGTGAACTCCAGCTCATCAGACTGCCATCAATCGAAACACACTATTTTATAGCAACTGTAAGCAAGGAAGGGGGCTGCAGGTACCTAGGAACTTATCACATTGCCTCATCAGGTGCAATTACCAGTAAATAAATAGATTTTGTCACCAGCTGCGTAACCACCTCTGTGCCTTTATTTGTACTAATATATTTTCAGCAAACAGTGTACAGACACTAACTGTCCGTTAATGTTGCAATAATGATTGAAAAAACAACTTGAAGCAGCCAAATTTCTTTAAAAAGGGTACAACAGGCCT
>NW_019091362.1:1225382-1263208 GCF_001949145.1 Acanthaster planci
CTTGAGAAAAAGGGGTCCAGCATGTTCAGTTCATTGGAGGGACACATTTAACAATGGCCCACGTTCATGTTAGCCTACACTAAAACTTGGCTGCCAAGGCCTACAAAGTGACTATGTCTCGGAGCATCGGAGTAACGTCAGCACAAACGCAGGACTACGGTCCGAATACTGGCCAACTCCATAAAGCATTCAGCTGACATGGCTAAACACCGAAATTCAAGCTGATAGTAATTAAATTAAACGTCAATGCATCATAAACACCTGAACCATCTGATCCGTTATTCCTGAATGAGCCAGCCCGAGGTGAATCTCCCATCTTTGAAACGCAGATCACAAACTCCTGAAATTTGGCGCAGCGTAACGTTGCTATGTTACCCACATTTATAACGTTGAGGGCGCGCGCAGTTAAAATCAACAGCCGTCGGTTTAACCTGGAACTCGGAAGTTTTCTTTTGTTAGTAACACATAGATGGTTGTTCGTTTTTATTATCAGAATCTTTCACGATAAACCATGCCTAAGTAAATGTTGCCGTATACATATACTACAAAGGTTTAAATGCACACATAAGCTGGTTATTTATCGTCTTTCTTTGAAAATAACGTCAACCTAATACCATCAACTACATGGCGTTTACAATATAGACGATGAGGTCATATATCTAAACAAAAATAAATCTAACCTCCCGTGACCGTGAGTGTGTACGGTGAATATTCGTCACTACCTCCATGGTTAGACTGTATTATTGTTTTCCTGCCTTCTTGGTCACAGTATCTTCATTGATAACAACTTCGTAAAAGTCTGAAGACCGTATTAGTTAATTCCCGTGGTAAGTTCAGCTATAGAGCAAAGTGTTCAATGTATACGAGCAAAGTTACGAGATTAATTTAACCACAGGGAGTGGAGACCAGGGCCACCCCAGCATACACTTGATGCTTTATGCACAAACCTATGAGACTTGTCAGAAAAAAAAAACAACTTAGGCCTAGGCTAAGTGTTTTTTAAGTAGATGCTTTGGGATTTTCTAAATTAAACATTACTTTTAGGACACATTGTGGAAAGAGTTCCATATATGGACGCCACTTGACACCCCGAGCACAAACCCTGTGAGCTAGATCTGAAAACTTCGAAGTCAACCTGGAATGGTTCAAGTGTTTTTTCAGTAAACCACTTCGTATTTTCCCTCCTAAATTGAACTTTTCTAGACGTGTTTATGCTTTTTGATGGCTAATAGGTGACTGTAGGGAATAATCACTGGTGTCCATATATGGAACTCTTCCCAAGGCGATCACTTTTTGATGGCTGTTGTAGCATTTTAAGGGAAAATTAGTGTTGGCCGCACTAGCCTAGGCCTACCCCTAAAACTGTGGAGTCTGACGTCTGATCGCTCCATCAGATCCCACAGTTCTGGGGGTATTGTCCGTAAATGTCTGTGTAAAATATAGAATTGTTTCCTGCCCTAAACTAAGCCTTAGATTCAATTTCAGTTTTTCCTTTTTTACACAAACACAAACGGGAATGCATTTATATTCACCTCAAATGCATCTTGAGTTCGATGATGGTCGCACACTGCATACATGTGCAGCTCTTGTCCTTTGAAAGCCTTAAAAGGAAGGCTGCCAAGCTTGTATTTGATGCGGTATGCGCTGCCTGTGCCTGCATGTCTTTACAGTCGTCGAACGACAACCAGAGTTCCAGCAGTGGCACGCGCACAGCATGTAAGTATTGCACCGCGCAGTGAACTTTCTGAACACGTATTTCAGGTGAGTTGATTTGTGCAGGCGTATGCAGGCAGTTAGCGTGCTGAGCACATAAGCCTTGTATTCAAGACTATCATGTCAGTCAATGGTTCCCTATTGCAGAGATTGTATGAATAGGTTTATTTTACGTAACAAGCCGGAAACCAACTACATCATGGTTGTGCAACCATGATTGTTTTCACAGGATAAGCTGTTGATCAATGTGTACAATGTATTGTGCACGGTTTGGAGTAAAAAAATCTCATACATCATGCTACATATGTACAGATTTTGTCAAAACATGGAAATATTTAAAATGGCGGAAAAAACGGACAACTTAAAAGTCATTGAATGAAAGGTGCAGAATAAGTGGAACTAGATATGGCTGCAAGCGAAGAGAACCCCGGTCATTATGTGCTTCGGTCACTTCACTTGGTGGTTGCACTCGATGCTATTTGCCACAATTACAAAAGTTCCAGTTCTCTGGTTGTAGTCAAGACCAGGCAGTCCGAGACCAAGACTGAGACCAAGACAAACAGTCCAAGAATAAGACTAGACCCGAAAGCGTAATCCAAGACCACAACCAAGACCGATAGTCTGAGACAAAGACCAAGACCGAAATTATCTCTGTGTGTTGACCAAATACAGTGAGCATTAAGCCTGGGTATGGGGTACCTGAAGAACTCCAAGTCACTTCCCCGTACGACTTTGAGCCGTTGTTTACATGGGGTTGTAACGCTATGTACATGTATTTGTTTTTAATTGAGCTCTTGAGGTAAATGATCTGGTTACACAGATTCCACTTTAACATTCAAATTTCCTGGTAACACCAACCTTGAGGCACCTGTAGCTCTTGAAAATGGTGTACCAGAGGTTTCAGACCATGAGACTAAACTTTGTATTTTTTGAAAAGTCTGACACTTTTACTCACCAATCTCTTGTTTCACCCGACGATGATTGCACCGGTTGTGTTTACCACGTTTCATTCTCCTTTTTCATTTTTTTTTTAGTGAATATGATGTTTGTGGAGAGCTAATGATACGTTTTTAGACATAACCATAATACTCTTATTTGATTTCCCCCTCCAGGATTGTTTTACGTAATTGTCACCCTCATCCGCTTCCAACAATGTCATTCCTTTTCGGAAAAAAGAAGACACCAGCAGAAATGCTGAAGCAAAACCAGAGGGCCTTAAATAGAGCCATGAGGGAGCTGGATAGGGAACGGACGAGGATGGAAGGCCAGGAGAAAAAGGTCATCGCAGATATCAAGAAGATGGCCAAGCAAGGACAGATGGTAAGCAAGCTTTTGGGATAGCAAAATAACACAATTCAGCTATTTTTTTGGAATTATCTACAGCAGAGCCTGATTTCCCTCGCAATGCAACGCAGGACTAAGCTGCTTTGGTTGGCATGTTTTGTGGTACACTGCCCCAAGTAACTGAGTCAGACTTGAGTGTCAAATCAAACGCTGTCGCAGTTGCAGGACTGAGTTGAGGGAGGCATACATGTTAAATTGTATGCACTGACAGTATAGGTCAGTACAACTGACCATTGCAAGAAAATACCAATTATGTTTATTTCACAAGCAATACCCTGATATGGCCAGGTACCTGTGACGTATATTCCCAATCCCTCAAATGTCTTTGAAATGGAACAATTTCTGAAAATTTTGTTCACCGAGGACAGGATTAAACATTCTTTGCCATGTCCTGGAGGCTGTCACTTGAGGGCAGTTGACTAATCACAGCACATTTAAATTTCATCAGAATGCTTGTTGGCTGATCTGCTCAGGAAGCAGTTGTATGAAAATATTTTACCGTTTATGTGCATGGAGGAAGATGTGTGGAATAGTTTGATGAATTAGTAAATGGATTGTTAATTAAGCTACCCAAGTTAGTGAATGGAATGTAATGGGTAATGGATTGTATTCATGTGTCAGCCATCTTGAACTCAAAGGGAAATCAACTTTTCATTTTTGGAACCGAGAGCAAATAACAGCAATAGAATAAAAGTTCATTACAATTCATGCCAGTTTACGTTTGGAATAATGTAAATTTTGTGATGAATTATATCTAAATTATATTAGAATATATTATATTTGAGAGTTTTAAGCCACATTCAAAACACTGAAAGGGAGACTTGGAACCCAACATGGTCTGGCACCAACCCTATTTAACAGATTACATTATATACTGTATGATAGATTCAGGGAACAGGATCACAAATGGCTTCCCTGTGAATAAATGGCTTCACCTAATGAGGTGACATTTGCCAGTTTGAATGACCAGTTCGTTGCAAACATTGAACTTCATTTATGTCTTTTGTTCTTCCAAGGACGCAGTCAAGGTAATGGCTAAAGACTTGGTCAGGACTCGAAGATACGTCAAGAAGTTCATCATGATGCGAGCCAACATCCAGGCCGTCTCCTTGAAGATCCAAACCCTGAGATCCAACCAGGCCATGACTGATGCCATGAAGGGGGTGACAAAGGCTATGCAGGCCATGAACAGACAGGTGGGTGGGTAAGAGCCAGGCTAGCTTTGATTGCTGCAGGATTGCAGTAGTCAGTGGTCACCATTCACTTTGGTTTAACCCTCCTGTGGTTTAACAGCACAGATATGCACGAATGCCAACAGTCACTCTTGTGCATGTGTTGTCTTTATGGAACACACACATGCACAGGTTCAATGTGCATACGGTTGGTTGCTGGCACAAAATGACCAGGGTCTTTTGTGCCGTCCTCTTCACTGCAGTTGGTTTACTGCACAATGATGCACATGAAACAGTGAAGCACAGTTGTTGGGTAGCACAAAAGTGCAATCTGATATTCCTGTGAGGGATAGTTGGTGCAGTGCACATCATGACACAGCTGTGCATCTTTGTGCAGCTTACCAACTCACCCAAATTATGACTTCAGCATAGTTTAAGGAATTGTCCAAAGTTCTACTGCGTGTCTTCTATGTTAAGTCAAAGTGTAATCTCCATAAGAACCCCTTCAAACTACCTAAATACACCAGTTTTGCCTTCCAGTGGTCCAGTAAAGTCTTTGTTCAAGATCTGCACACTATAATAACATACTGCTCAAATTCTTCCACATCTCTACGTTGTATGCCAAGTGAAAGGCCCAAAAGTTCTAAACAGCATTCACTCCATGGAGGAACAAGAAATAACATGCTTTTAAATGTAGACTGTAGTGATGATCCTTACTTGAAAACCGCATGTTTATGCACATTTGCACATGTGCGCCGAGCACATGAATCATCCTGGGTTGGAAAATTTCCCATGAGCCAGTCTCTTCCTCGGTGGTGAGGGAGTGCTTCAGGCAGGGGCGGAACTTAACCAGAGGGGAAATTACAGCCAGACAGCTGTCACTTTCTGACTGTTTATCTTCACATGAACCCATCTGACCTTTGTACATGGCAGACTAATACCTGATGAGGTCGAAAACGTTTCGTTGTTACATTGAATTCATTCGGGTTTTTTCAGCAGCAATTAAAAAGGAAATCAATACGGCCATAAGGTGGATGTTGACGGAATTAGAACACTACAGCTTCCATGACCAATAAGGTTCTGTCTCTTCTCACTTGAAACAGTTGAAGCTACCACAAATTCAGAAGATCATGATGGAATTTGAGAAGCAGTCTGAGATTCTGGACATGAAGGAGGAGATGATGAATGATGCGGTTGACGATGCTCTTGGCGATGAGGAAGATGAGGAAGAAACGTGAGAGAAACTCAAAACCGCCACCTTTGCTAAATGCCATTAACCCATCTAGGGTTTAACAGCACAGATATGCATGAATGCTAACAGTCACTCTTGTGCATGTGTTTTTACATGGAACACAAATATGCACGGGTTCAATGAGCATACGGTTGGTTGCCGGCACAAAATATCACAGGGTCTTTTGTGCCGTCCTCTTCACTGCAGTTGGTTTACTGCACAATTATGCACATGAAACAGTGAAGCACAGTTGTTGGGCAGCACAAAAGTGTAATCTGATATTCCTGTGAGGGACTGTTGGTGCAGTGCACAGCATGACACAGCTGTACATCTTTGTGCAGCTTTCTAATTGACCCAAAGAGCGACTTCAGCAGAGGCAGGTTAAAGGTGCAAAGCACTGTAATGGCCATTATAAAGAGGAACATGCACATGTACCATGTGGTTTGGTTTCTTTTAGTTCTTCATGTTTCTGTTACCAGGATTTCATGGTGTTTGTAACTGTCAACCAGTGCCACCCCCGGCAGAAGTCCATGCCCCTCCCACAGCCCAGAAGTCCATGCCCCTCCCCCAGTTCCTCCCTTTCCCTTTGAAATTTTGAAGCTATACTGTACAGGCTGCACTTCGTCTGCTTTCAGTGCCCCGTTGAAAAAATGTGTGCCCCCCCCCCGAAAAAAAAATCCTGTGACACTACTGCTGACAACCTGTTATCAGGGTTGACTCCACACAAAAATCATAGATGGTTTGATCACTCATAAAAACTGGTTTGAATGAGACATTGTGTGACGTGAGATGTACTGAACTGGTTTTCATTTGAATGTGTACAAACTCATTGCTTCTTTTCTAGAGCCCTGGGTGCACACAGGAATTGGTGTTCCATTTCAGACCTGTTTCTCTCTGCCGTCACTAATAGGGGAATGGAAATGTATATTTGCGTGGTGATTTCTTGCTCTTTTAGAATTCGCTTGGCTCATCACAGAAGCAGTCGCAAAGGAAAGCCAAAATTATTCAGTGTGACTATGCATTCATTTCTCACTGCATCATTTGTCTCCTTTTAGCGATGCCGTCGTGTCTCAAGTCCTGGATGAGCTTGGCCTTGTGCTCACTGATGAACTCACCGGTAAGTTGTTTGCACTAGTATGTTATCTTTTCATGTTCATTTAAAACGCACAGAGGTTGTCAAGGGATGGAAATGGTTTATACACTGCACATTACAATGACACAAGGGCAGAGAATGTGTGCAGTTAAATCTTAATGCTCGTTAGATTTCGGTGCCCAAAATTGACGATCTCGTATTCAAAACAGTTTATAGTTTACATGCAGTCGAAGCCCTTAATATTGCTGAAATTGTATTGGCTGTAGTTTGTTTTGATAGAGCTGCCCTCCTTGTCGCATCAATTTAGTTCTCACAAGTACATGTGCATAACCACATAAATGATTTGAAGACTGGGTCAGATCAGAGGCCGTGATGTCAACAGACTGGCCATCCTCGGAGGCTAGACTTTCCACTTTAATTTATACAAACTAGGCTCCGCCTGGCCAAAATGTTTGTTATAACTTTGTGGTACGTGGAGTGCCTGTCTCATTCGTTTCAATCACACGTAAAGCACACTTTAGAACAGGGCTTTATGTGTCGGTATGAGCAAGAGTCAGCTATGTCCAGAGAGAGAGAATGCCGCTGTAAGAGACAAGAGAATGGAACGGTATTGCTTGTGTCCTTGAGCAAGCCATGCAGACGTTTACAGCTTTATTCCAAATTGGAACAAGATGCGCAGTTCATTTGGATTTTAGAAGAGAGATCTGTTTCTTTTTTGCCAACAGCGATTCCAGGAACGGGTGGTGCGCTGACACAGAAGGCGGAGCCAGCGAAGCAAGCCGTAGCAGAGGGAGGGGGAGAGGACGATGACCTTCAGGCCAGATTAGATAATCTCAGAAGAGAGTGAGTCTTGATCTCCCCCCCCTCGCATTAAACCCCATCCTCTGTTCTCCTACGTAAGTCCTTCCCTCCCTAGCCCAAAAACCTGTGGGTAGTAAAGATTAGTTTATATCTTATGAGATGTTGAGAGCAAATAAAAATTGCCATGGTAACCATGCACTTCTCAGATTTTTATCGTAACGTTTTCTTTGGTCTTAAATTGACCTGAACTTTGAATTACTTAACTCACAACTTCGCTAAGCCAAAAACGGGTTACCGGTTCAAAATGCTGTGTGACGCACATGCATGTGCATGTGAAACTAGTTCTCAGCTCTAAATGTGGGGTAAATTTGCTATCTATCTAGCAAAATTTTGTCCTACAACCGTTTGGAATTATGCTCCAGACTTGTTCAAGCTGTAATTGTATATCACAGTGCTCATGCAGACGTCTTTTTGAGTTGTACAATGTAGATAAAAATGACTTGTTTATGCATCGGATGCTGTAACTTTTACACAGATTCATTGGCTTAAATACTGCCCTCTTTTGATGGCAGGTGGATTTAGTGGCATGCTAGTAAGAGTGTAAGCAGTTTATTTTAAATTATTTTTGAAAAAGAGAAGTAATCATTTTCTGTCGCAGTTTCATTTTTAACCAGAGGGGAGGCAAGCTGCCTTACAAATTTGGTAAAATAGAATTAATTTATTGGGGATGATGGAAAATGCAGTCTGATGTCATTAATAAGCAAATTGAGGGGACACACTTTGGGTCACCTTAGGGTTTTTGCTGTAGTAATGGGACACTTGTTTTAAACAATACAAAGCTGTAAAATCTATGAATAATTACTGTTTCCCTCGAGGAGAGACTCGCCTCAAGTTTGGAATGTACATTGCCTTGAACAGAACATTGAAGGAGTCCGCAAAAGAACTCTTTAGTCAGAGCTCTTTTATCATTTGAAATTGTTCACAGAAATTGCATCCCCTGTTCATCTCATTTGTTCTCTGCTTTGACTTATTGTAAATATGAGACAGATTTCATTTATGAATTGAAAGCTAGAGTTGGCATTGAGTCAGTCTTGAGTCGCCATAAGTCACCCGAAGTCGGTCAAAAGTCATTCAAAGTCAACTCACAAGCTGTTTCAATGAACTTGGACAAAAGCAACCCTTTCTCATTGCTAATTTCTTTAGTTCTAACTTGATTTGGGAACTGACTTGTGGACTGACATGATTTCAACTCTGACCAAAGCCAACGCAATGTAACATGCATCAAATGTAGCTACATCCGAATTTTATCAGTTTTCATGTCAACTTGTCAAGTATTTTGTGAATCAGAAAATAAAGTAAACTTTTGTAAATAGCAACCCGTCTCCAGTTTGATTTACACTGTACAAAATACAGACAACACTTTTTCCTAATATTCATAGTATTTTATTTTTCCGTAGCAAATGCCGTACAAAAGAGCACATTCTCTGGCCATTAATCCAAAAGTATAAAAACCTATATGGCAGAGCAGCAAGAGCTCCCATTCAAAATTCAACAATTCTAACCACTGTAACTGCACAAAAAGTGCTTTTGCATGAACCTCCACCGTCGCAACATTTAGCCGTGCTTTAACCTCGTTACCTCACGCATTGTACCTGAAAAAAGATAAACACTGCACTGGTTTTTTACATGTAAAGTTTGGCACATTCAAAATATGTCTGTGGTGTTTGATTTTTTTGAACCTGCCCATTTCCAACCCCACGATCCAGTTACAGATGACCACAGGTGCACTGACTTGGTGGGAGAAAAAGCTAGTGAGAACAAGGGGCAGACATCAATTGGACTCCAACCCTGTAGTTCCTGCCCAACCACCCACCAAGCTTGGATAAGAAGGCTATTTCATATTTGACATAGCTACTGGGTGCCACAATGAACACGGTGTATTTTCATGCCAATCCAAAATGGAGATGTTTAACTGCAGTAGGGTTCTACCATCAGTTAATCTTGTGTGATGTGGGCAGTACAATCGGTCCCACTCAAATGACCATAGTCTTAGCATGACAAAGTCCAACTGGTGCTTGCATACTTCACTGATTACAAATGGTGCCATTTCACGCAGTTATTTTGTCAGTCGTTCCCTGTGTATTTCATGACAAAACGGGGCTCAGACAGGGCAAGTTCAATGACATCCATTTGTCAACTACTGGTCGAGTTTGCCTGGTACCCAGAATGTAGGCTACCAGGGAAACTCAGTGGTTAACAAATGGTTGTCGCTTCAACTTGCATTCTAGTTCTAAATAGTTAACTAGAAAGTTCAACCATGCAGTGTAGTAAAACAATTAGCCAAGCTGCAGTTAGATACAGGTAATTATGCCTACACCACAATAAACTTTGGGAACGCACGTCACATGCTTTAAAATACTACCCTTTCGCTGTGATTTTTGCTGTTCATGTTGGGTTAAGAAATGTCGCAATCCCTTCAACACACACAAATTCAATACTTTCATATGCCACATCCTTCATATCGTAGTGGAACCATCCTGTCACTAGCCTGCTTTTGTACATGTAATTATTTATATCATGTTTACAAGCCAAATTTACAGCTCCAGAGTAAAACACCACTTACAAACTCTTTGCCAGCTAGAGACCTACACGTTACATGAACTTTTCCACTTGGCCCACCAACCTGACAAATGTCGCTTCATGAAATTAAACCTTTAAACCATTATTGCACAGTTACAACACCATACCATCTCTACCAAAAATTTCTCCACAATAAAATGGTCAACTTTTCCTTTTCTGCCGTCTTGCCATTTCACAGCGTCCTCGTACTTGGTTCAGGATTAAATCACCTGACCAAAATAACCTGTATTTTTGCAAGTGATAACGTTCCTAGTCAGTAGTGGTCTCTCCTATGCTATATCAATAATGGTTTATGATTCAGTTACTGTTTTAACATGAATTGCCAAATATATGAAGGCATATGCAGTCATTAAAGAACGCCTCATATCTGCCTTAAATATGTACTACTGATATATTTAAAATTGATAAAAAATGGCTAGGTCAATAATAATGGTCCCTTTACATGCAACACCATTTCATCCTGACAATGGTGGATTAAGGAAAGGCCACATCTGCCTTTCCCCAAATGTACTTGTTTTAATTTTTATTTTTCAGTTGATATAAATACTTCTATTTGGGCACGGCTAGGTACATGTACATTGTTTACAGAGAGCAGCAGCATTTTGTAACTCTACTTTTCAGCCAGGCTTGTTTAGTTCTCCGACTTTCTTCTTAACCCCTCGATGACGGGAACTTTTTTCTGAAAGCCAACTCCGAGAATTCCAGCCTCGCTTGGCCACGAAGGCCACCTGCCAAACTGCAAATTCTCGGTTTGTGGCCTGTGTTCTCTGCACGCTTTGAATTACACAGTGAAAAGGCTCATTGTTCAGTGGCATGCAGCTCTACTCACGCTTCCACATTCCCATTGCCTCTTTTTAAAGTGGGATTATTGTGAAGCTGGTGATTATGATGCAAATTCGGTCTTTTCATTTCTTGGCAACACACAAAGGCCAATCACCATATATACAAGAGCCAGGGTATGCCTTCTTTCACTGTGTTCGCTCGAGCGTGGGCCAAGATTAATCGCTGAAAAGCGGGCTGAGGATCTCAATTTTTACGGCAGCTCTTACCGTCATCCGTCGTGAAGGGGTTAATTCAAGTTCAAGATCCCTCTTTCCCAGATAACAATCTTTACAGGACTGCAGGATCCCTTATTGGCTTTACGTGGTTTAGTGTTCCGTTACCTTTATCTTTTTTTCTGGTAGCAAAACAATACGGGCGATTCACAAATCACAATCACGATGCACAAAATCTGTCGACCCAATGTGCGTTTGGAACAGATCGACAGATTTTGCACACTGTGATTGGCCAACGCGTTGGAAACTCTTGGAGGCACACTATTGCAAATCGCCAGTATGACGGTCCTCAAAACTCCTTCACATTTACAGGTACATGTAACTTGCAGCTGTCAGCACCTCAAGAATTTAATCATTAAAAAAGAAAGAATGTGGTAGAAACAGAAAGCAGGTAATATTTTATAGGGCACGGGGATTTAACTGCCTGCTGGCAATAAACCACATTTTGGCAGGTAAAAGTCCTTTCTTCAATGCATATACATGTACTTAATAAACTAGGCAAATAGTTCCCTTTTACTTAATGTAAACCATATTTCATAAACAAATGTATATTTAAAATGGTACACTGGTACTAAAAACTCTGCAGTGTAGTAAAAGCTAGGTACACAGAACAAAATTAGATTTCTTCAAAGGACGCTGACATTTTGGCAGTTATAAATTGTTACATAAAGGTTCACTCTTAAGTTGAAAGATTTAAAAAGATGTACGTACATGTTACCACGATGCTGTCATCCGTGAAAAGCGTTATTGTTGGCAATAGAAAATTTGGTCGACTTCAAGGAAGACCAGTCTTGGATGTAAAAAAGAGGTTAATGCCACAAAAGTGACGTTACAAAATGAATTGAGAGAAGCTATGGATTTGATCTGTGCATGCACTAAACAACGGCACTGTGCAGGCCAATAATGACCATATCTGAATTACTTGTCTATAAACAGAAAAAAAACCGTGTTACTTCCAGTCATTAGCCAAATGACTTGGGTGAAGTCAATGCGAGAGAGTAGAGGACACTTGCATTTAGACTGAAATCCTGACTTCCTATCACACAATACACATGCATACCGGGATAGGCAACAGCCTCAAAGGTTTTGAAATTGTATACATGTAGGTCTTTGCACATTGACAGATGGCCTAGTTCTGACCTAAATGTACATGTCGTTTTCACAAACGCTTACACATCGAATGCCCATGAGTTGATCCCACCTCAGGGGTCATATGAATGTCATGCTACTCATTCTCATAATGTCTCTATTGATCTCAAGGCTCTGCTGAAACATACATACGTGTCTTTACATTTGGGAATCCCTGTCTGCATATCAGAGAAGTCAAGATTTCTGAGAAGTCGCCAGTTATGTTCTGCAACTGTACCACAGAGCCAGGGGCAGGCCTTCATGTACATGTACACAAACATACATGTATTATATTGTCTAATACTGAACGGCAGTTTGATAGGTATTACTTTTCTCATAAGCACCATCATATCCATGCCCCTCAGACAAAGTTAAATTTTCCAGTCACCAATATGATATTTCAAAGGTTCCGATTTGAATTTATATATACCACAATGACGGAAACAACTCCAAATTAGCACATCAAAATTGTCAACAGGCACGGCATGCAGACGGCATGTTACTTGCGTACTACTACGGGGCACAATGATGTCCTACTATATTGACACACTTGTGGGCACGCACTATTGCCCAGACTTTCACTGCATTTGAGACAATTTCTCTTGTCAGGAAAGTTGAGACCCAGTTAAGTTGTGAGGACATTAAGTGTCCCTTCAATGTTTTTGGCCCTTACAAATGTCTGTTTATCACCTGTGTAGTCCCTCAACGGCAGAACAAGTACATGTATGTGAGTATATTTCCTGATCTAATACAGATAAGGTTAAATCCCCTTGGGTCTGTAATTGGGTGTCATGCGCAAAACACAAGGGGCAACCATCAAAGTTTGACCCAGCACCTCTTCCCACGGACACAGATTGCCCAGGAAAGCCCACTCATCACATGCTTTATGTACCTGTACATGTACACAAATCACAATCCATCATTATGACAGCACTGTGGTCAAGTCCGTCACCAGTCCCTGGAAGTCCATCAAAGGTTGTCCTGACTTTAGCCCCAAATGATTCAATTGAATTGTGACAAAAGTATTCCTTTGTCATTAATTCACCCTGCTACTCATGGCTGGGACCTACTCATGGCTGGGACCTACTCATGGCTGGGACTTGTGAAAAGAGTTGTGGTAGAAACACCACTGATTCATGATACTATGTTCAAAGCCCAAGATCTCAGGAAAAAACCTACATATTACACACTTTCAGAGAGCGATTTGGATCCCTAGAAACCTTTTTTTTACAAAAATGTACAGCACAATTTGTTTTTACATTGCACATATTTACTCAAGCACAAATTGCACAGCCTAACATTTAACTTTTTAACCAATGACAAAATGTGATAAAATATGAAACACAAAGGATGAAATTCTATGTCAGACAAAACCAAAAATATACCAATGTATATTTACCTAATTCTTTTCAAATAGTATTTATACCTTTAGTACAATCACGCTTTTAAGACCTGTTACGTACATGTAAATACCAGGCTCTAACAAAAGTTGCCCTTGTTTGAAAATTAATATACGTTTTGATGTACTCACAACAAATGTAATTACAAAAATTGCACAAAGCATGACGTAATAACCCAAACTTCTGAAAACTATCGAGGAACCTTCCTTTATCTTCAAAAACACCTTACTCTGCAGAAGATGAAAAGCATGTTTTCTGTACCTTATCTTGCAGGAGGATCAAGGAACATGTACTAGTGGTTAGGCTCTACCTTCCTCAATCCTACAAAATCCTCCAAAACCTTGTCAAGATTGGAAGGTTAATGGAAACGAGTTTTCCACACTCTTTGTAATATTAGACTTGAGTTACGACAATAAATCTCTTGGACATTCAAATCACTGCACAATCATGAAACAACTTTGCTGAAGGTACTCAATACTTAGTCAAGACTGATGTTCTGTCTGAAAGAGAAGTGTAGCAATTTTCAAAGAAAAAAAAAGAGAATTACTTTTCCCAAAGGAGGTAGAACAAATAAAAATTCGACAACAGCCTTCATTTTGGCGCAGTTCAAAAATAATTGACTTCATAACACTGATGACAGTGTCACATCAGCATAAAATATACATTTCACAGAAAATAAAATTTGTAGTTTTCATAGTTTTTCTCTCTTCCTGAAATGAAGTGGATTTGTTTCCTCCTTGAAGTTCTCTAACCTCACCAAATAAAACATTTCAGCTGGTAATTCTTTCATATTAAAATATGTATGAAATAAATTAATCCCATGGCTGGCTTTTAAGAACTCAAAAGAAAAGAGGATTTAAACGGAACACTATCAAGATGCTATAACATGAACATATCGATGGATATCATATTATTTGATAAACTAGAAAATAGACGAGGGAGTTATAATTTCACAGCGATTTGTAACAATGTAAGGCTTCATATATTTACTTTACAAAATGTCGTTAATACTGCAAAACAATTGTCAAGTTTATTCCTCTGGTATAAAGCTTGCAGTTCTGTCTGCTCTGTGCACGGATGTGGAGGCTAAAGGCAGGATAAATTTTTTTACAGAGTGTGACAAACAGCTACTACTGTCTAGCAAGGACAAAGTTGTTTTACAGACGACAAAACAGTGACAGCCCTAAGTCCTCATCATGTCGCGCCATCATGCCGCAGCATCGTGCCATCGTACTGTCGGCATTGCGTCATGCCATCTCATGCCGTCACGTTGTGCGTTCAACCTGTTATGCTGTACCATCGACCCATCAAGTCGTGCCCTTTAGCTGTTGCATCGTGCCATCGCATCGTGCTGTCACATCGTACTCTCACCGTTGCCTCATTACTGGTGGAAATAGAGGGCGTCTTAAGAGATGGAAGGCAGTTCCAATACCATACCAAAAGATACCATCACATGATCACATCTTGTAGAACCCTATGCACCATGTGCACCCACACTTTTTTTCCCCATGACTTGTGACATACGCCCTTTATTGGGTGTGATAATCATCAGCCCTTTTTTAAACACAGTAAGGTACGGTGGCACAATACGACAGATGACACGATGTGACAGCACGACACAACAGTGTAATGACATGACGCGATGGTATGACATCAGGACACGACAACATGATGGCAGGACATGACGGCCTAACCCACAACGATACAATAACAGGTGATGCGACATTGCAACGGTATGAGGGCAAGACGCGACAGCATCAAGAAACAGTACGATGCCACAACGCAATGCCACAACACAACACAAAAAACAGCATAAAAGTAACAACAAAAGAAGCAACGCAATGGCACCGCTCAATGGAACCATCGTAGCATAGCGGGTCGGCACAACGCAACACAATTTTTTCATCGAAAGAACACCGTATTAAGAGGACTGAGTTGTGGAGAATTTTTACTTCATTACTCTCATAAGCTCCCAATACTACCCATCAAGCATGTGTGCAGTATGATGTGAATTTAAACCAGGTTTACACATGTACCAGTTAGGTTACTTGCAAAAAGAGAAGCAATCATAAATGAGTTTTTAATGAGATACATGTACCCAATGGTGAATCTATTCATAGCTCATTGCCTCTAAGGTAGTCTTGTTTCAAGTTATCACTGAGTGCATTCACAAAACTGGGAATTCACAAGTATCAAAATCCAGCACGTCAAACAAGCTGAGTTTTTTCAGTGTTCTCCAAAAAGTCCATGCATGTGCATGTGTTTCACTAATAGAGAGGCAAGGTACAAAAAGCAATGTACACCATGGCAGTCATGAACTGTGGCTGATATACATATAGATGCACATCTAAACTCTAGGTTCACAGTTTCACTGAGATGAGCTGCTTTTGTATGGTACATGATGGCCTAAAAATGGTTAATAATGACCAATGACTTGATGTGGGCTGTTTGCACTGTCAACGGACGAACATGTATTGCACTCTATAAAAAAAGGAGAAGCCTTAATTGCGAGTAATATTTAGTTTTAAAGTTTTCAGGAGTGCTTTGAACACATTAATTGTACTATCAAACATGTCTGCACCAATGATATATGGTCAACAGATTTGGGCAAGGTTAAAATGTCATTTTGTATGACACCATTTCTGCTGGTAATGATCAAAGAATGTGACCACCAGAAAATGTACTCTGCAGAGGTCATCTGAATTTGACAGAACTTGCTCTCTCAATGAAAATCCAAAGGATGACCCTTGTCAACCCAATTCTAAATTGTAATCAACACTCCGTGACTTCACACCACGCAATATTTCATGCACAGCTTTCTTGTTAAACATCTAGGTACTTGATCAAGTTATCTGGAAGCAACTTGGAGTAATACTTTCCAAATCTGTGTTTCTCTGAAAAAATACAAAAGTTGTAAAATAGTAGCAGTATAAAACATCACCACAGCTACAAAACAACAAAACAAGAATGTACAAAAAGTCCTTTGACAGTATCTGCATCACCAACCAATGAATGTCTGCAAAACATTTTCCACACACTACTTTCAACAGCGAACAGTATTTTAGATTAAAACCCTCCTTTTGCTGTAACCGTCAAAAACAGTCAAAAATTCCTTCCACTTGATTTCCCCCAGTACACAGACACATATGGGAAATTTGACTCGTTTTGACTGATAGGACAACTGTGTCAAGAATGTGTCTTTGCATCTGAAAGTTCAGGAATAGGAGCATTCCATAAAATTCAGAAAGTGTCAGTAGAAACCAGTAGTTGAGAGCCCATCCTCGGTTTCACCTGCTAGAACAGATGTGACCCGAAGGTAAGAGGTATCAGGGTTTAACAGAGACAACAGTTCAAATATCCTAATTTTGCTAATGTGCTGCATGCTGTTGCAGAAACAATTGCTTTCTCGATTCTGCACGGTTCAAATCGTATCCAAATGGCTTTGTAGCAACGTTTAATTTCATCTGCAATTGAAGATTTTACAGTGCTTTTACATGTGTGTACTTTTTAATGGCTATCATTTCAATGTCTTTGATAACTCTGAAGAACAAACTTTTATAAAAAAAGTATTAAAAAACGTTTTGAAAAAGTCACAGGCATATACGGCCAAAAAGGGAGTCAAATTCAACCCACCAATTTCGGCACTTCAAATACATTTGTCCAATAATGTTCCCTAAAGTAGCGCTATTTCATCTGTGCACTGACGCTAATACAAAAAGTCATAATCAATACCTCATTACCTCTCGCACAGCATGCTGAAACATCACTGAGCTTGCCTTTATTGCCTAAAACATTTTGGCCCCCTTTTTTTGTTTGGTTGAACAAATCTGATCGTAGCACGGTTTCTCATAAAAGTATTAAGAAACTAGTACAAATATTGGTAACAAAAAACCACTTTACTGTTGCCTGACAACATGGGTTAGAAAATTAGCAATGCTTACTAGCAACGAGATGGTACAGCTTGCATATTTACGTTTAATTAGTCTATGCAAGTCACATGACTTGCCTCCACATAAATAATTATAAAACCAGACCAAATTGTAAAGATCGTGCAATACAGGCCCCTAATGTAATCAGCTACTTTTTTCAAGATTTAAACCATCTATTAACTTTACATCATCTATTAACAATACAAAGGATTTGCAACAGACCCTATTGATCATAATCTCAAAGGTCACAGAACCTGAGGTCAGACAAGGGTCAATAAAATGACGTACATGTAACTCTGCCTCAACAGAGGTGAAAAGGTTAAACTGATGTCTCTGCCTCCATGTTGGGGACCTTTGGTGTAGGGAGATCAAACACGATGGGCTTGTTGGAGGGGCTGTAGTTAACTGTGCAGATGGAGGCGTTAATAAACGTGGTTTTGTTGTCGGTGGTGACACCGTAGCCTTCGTGGATGTGTCCGAAGATATGGTACTTGGGCTTGACCCGGCGCTGGATAGTAGTGAGGAGTTCCACGCAGCCCGCTCGCTCTTTGGATGTGGTCAAATCCCCATGACCTGTGCAGACATGGAAAAAGCTGCTTCATATGCATTGCGCATGTACAATGACCAATCAAATTCACAGATCTAGTAATTTACACACGTGCAGCCTGGGTTCAATCCCAGCCCGGTCCACATGTGGATTAGGTTTTCAGCCCCTACCTGATCCCGTGGGTTTTACCCAGAATATTCCTCTGGGGTTTTTATCCCACCTCTAAAACCGTAACTGCTTCTTACTGTCTCCTCTCGTGCTACAGTGCCTAGGGGTGCTCTGAGGAATCCTTGGATTAATTTTAATTAATTTTGGTTTGATTACCAGATATATTTACTACCACTGAAAGCAATAGCTCTATATGTACAGTAGATCTGTTGGCTTGATTTGTCAGGCAGGATATGCCAGCGTGCCTCACTATGCTGCTCTTTCGCCGTAGTTGAGTCGTAGTCTAAATCCAGACAAAGCTGTATTCAAAAGTTACGGCTGTGGCTGGAAGTGCTACATGTATGTATGCCAATGGAAGCCACTTACTAAAAAGCTGCAGCTGTTTCCATAGACGTAAATGTTACTCCTAGCCACAGCCTGTTTATTTAGACAGGGCCTTTAAGATGCACTCTCATCAAACCATAATAATCTCGTTGGTACTACCCTCAAGTAAAGGTCAACACACCAATGTTTATCAATCAGGGAGGAGATAGCATAATTACTCCTGGGACTCCAAAAGCAGCAGGGTTTCCATTTAAACAACGATGGAGTCCTGGATGGCCCAATAGACTGTATCCGCGGCGTCCCCAATTTCAGTCATATTCCTTAACATACAGTACAAATTTTAAATCCATAAGGGGGTTGGTACCAGGTGATTTGGGGGGGTCAGAATGAAATCGTAGAATATAGTCTAGTTCCTTGAATTTAACATTTTCCAATAAATACACTACCTTGGGGAATATGACTGAAATTGGGAACGCCGTGAATATGGTCTATTTGGAAAAGGTACATTGATCAAACCTACAATACTGTGTCTTGAAACTAACATCCAGACTCAGCAAATCTAAATTCACGATATTGAATTGAAAATTAATTACTATTATGACGTTAATATAAGCATTTCAGAATGCAAAATCAAGTATACACAAGAACCAGCTTAGACAATTTCACAGTGCTACTGAGAAACAAAGATCACCAGCATTCTGTATTTATTGTAACTGGTTCCCAGCTAATTTTTGCTCAACACTTAATGCATAAGTTTGTCGAACATTATTTCTCACTTGTGAGTAAAGCGAGTCTACATGTATAAAACCAGGTTGAGATTTAAGTCAGGTCCAGTTTTGAGCTGCTTTGTTTTTTACTCTCCTGGACTCCAAGTCTACTTCATGCTACTTAGAGGGAACCCGCCACTCATTACAATGTTCAGCTACATGTACTGGGTCCTTGCAGAGGCTTCTGAAAGAGCTGCACCAAGACTGGATACTTGTCCTAATTGACTGAAGCCATCAAAGCTTCTAGACTGCTGTGTGCTGCGATGATTCTGTGGTTTGTTGTCCCTCTCATCTTACCGACTTCATTTTCTGGTAAGCTTTGAAGTGAAACACGATGCCTATGTATGCTCATCCACTGCCACGGTTGATCATGGCAAAAGAGCTATCCTGATTGCTGTCAGTCTCTGACTATATCAGAGAGATCACGGTAGTATCCAGACCATAGCAGCGCTCAATGTATTCTTTATACGCACAATGTCAATGTAACAGCAAGGCCGGGGGGCAGGGGATTAGACAGACAAGTGGTACTTTACCTAATGGTGGTCCATGCGTGACTAGCACATCAATGCCCGCTGGAATAAGGTTCCATTTGTCAAGTAGCGGCTGACCTCTTGGCAAATTGAAAGCCCAGTCACAGAACTCTGGTTGCCTATGAATGGAAAGACACAGAAGACAGTTCGCCTCAACGGGTGCTGTCTACACAAGCATGTACCATAATGCTTGTGTCCCTGAGCGATCTATTTTACCAAGATTCCTTCAACATTACGCAATGTTTAACTGTACAATGAAACGGCCAAATTCAAACGCACTCAACACTTTGTCAACAGTGTCTGATACATTCATGAATCAACCGATCTAAGTACTACCAATCAAAAAAATTATCAAAATAACATGAAAATTCCCTCAGGATTTCGAATTATTACAAATTTGAAAATTCATCATAGGTGTGAAAATTAGTATTTGTAGTCACCAAATTCATAAGGAGGTTCTATATTTAAGACTTGTGATCACAATTGGAAAAAAATCAATAGATATACATGTAGTTACCATGGCGACCCGTAGATACGGAATCCCATAATGTTGACCTCGGCATCTTCTAGGTAGGTGCAGTTGGTAAGCAACGAGGGGATGTGCTTCCAATCTTCTTGTTTGACTTCTTGCAGCGCCGTGGCAAAGCTCATAAAGACGTGGCTGCTCTGCTCTGTCATTAGCTGCCGGTCAAAGGTCACTTCGTGGTTGCCGGCAATGACAACCTTGTGCCTGTGAGGCAACTGACCTGGGGGAAGGAAAGCAAATGCATGTGTTTCCTTTTAAACTTTTAAAACTTCAAATTTGATTTCCAACTTACAGTTTAATAATCAACATTTAACAGCAACTCCATTAATGACCTCTGCAAAGTTTCCTAAGAACATTTGAAATGGTGCATGTTCAGGAGAGGTTCCGGTACAGTAATGGACGTGTTCAAGCTTTTTTGCACAGGACATCATGACATTAAATCTTCACACAACAAAATAAAACGAAGGCCTGTTTTTGATACAGGTCTGGAATATACTGTAGGGTCTTTCAAGTTTCAGCTTAACATAAATATGGATTAAATTCTCAATTGTCAATTTTTACTCTCAAAAGCAAAAGAGACTATTAATGGTGCGCCATCCCATATTCTACATATTCTAAAATACCATAGTTTTGACTTACCCTACTGTGGGTTAGGAAAAGTCACTGGTTACAAGTACATTTGAATTATACATAACTATTTTCATGGTAAATGTAATTTCTTCAGTCAAAATGGAGGATTCCAACTGTTAGGGCTAAGGCTGCTGGCAATCCAAAACTGTACACAACTTGAAGAACTAGGGGCCTACCTACTCTGAACAATTTCTTTTTTAGTAAGACCTAAAAATATTGTAAATGGTATTGAACACACCTCAGCTGTCATCAGCTCTTAAACAAAGAGCAACTAATACATGCAGGACATCTTCAACTTTCTCATCATATTTTCGACAACTGTGACAAGATCGACGTGTACTCAGCTCACCCAGAAATGCATTGAAGGCTACAACCTCCCTAGGCAGACCAATGTTGCTGAAATTGCCGGCATGGATCAAGATATCACCTTCTGGTATCTTGGCCATGTGACTTGTCCTCGAAAACGTGTCCGAGATGCAGACAAACCTGGTGTAACCTGCGTAGTGACAGACACACATGAACAAAAAAATAAACCAGGAGGGAGGCAAGACTCACCCAAGAATTCGTTGAATCTCTTTATTTCCCTGGGGCGACCAATGTTGGTGAAGTCGCCCGCATGAATAAGGATGTCACCGTCGGGTATTGTCGGGAGAAGACGGGCGGCTTGGTTGTGTGTGTCAGAAATACAAACAAAGCGTACGGCCCCTGAACAGTGCAACACAAAGACGGATACCATGCAAAAAATCAGGGTAAAGCTGAAATGAGGTGAAGGCATGCAGGATGGAAACCGAACAAGCAAAATTAAAACTAAGTGTGCTCAAAAGAAAAACACAAAGAACACCTTAATATTAATCATGAATACATGTACAATGTACTTAAACATTTACCCTGATGTTAAATTCTGTAAATAAGATTAAGTAGCTGCACCGCAAAATGCTTATGGACTGCAGTGGGAAGGCCTTCCCCGTGTTAAGGGGGGCAATTTCTATTGTTAAGAAAGACAGAACAGCAATATGGGAGCAGATTTCGTCCCCATAATAATTTTGGTCTCTATAACATCTACATTATGTACATGCATATTTCAAGAATCTTCATTTAACCCAGTAAGAAGGAAGCTCCTGTGTAAACTTAACGATTAAAACTCGAAAAAGTGAAATTTGTCTCTTATTAGAATCTCTGAGAAAGATTTTGTTTTGAAGTAAAAAAAAAATCTGTTCAGCTTGTACCGGTAACTTTGGGCCCTCTTATTTTGACATATGTAAGAATTTGCCAGCATTTGTGGATTTCAAAATAAATTCAAAATAAAAACTTGAAAACAAATCAAAACATGGCACTTTTCTTGCAAGACTTGATGAACAAACTGAACAGACGTATTTCCAGGTTTTGAAGCAAAGAAAAAGGAAATGATAAAGTTGAAGAATAAGTCAGGGTACTAGCCAATACAGCACAGAATACATGCATGGATAAAAAGTAAACATTCAGGCAAAACAATGTGCATGTATACAGGTATGGAAAGTGCTCTAGCATGGGCATGTACTCTGATACACATACGTGTATACAAGAAAGTGTGGACAGCAGAATATGCAAACATGGCTGGGGCATCGTCAGTATTTGGCCTGCCATCTGTCAAGGTCACATGACCCGTCATGTGCAGGGTGTCATCCACTTTTGTTCAGGCATATCCGGTTCGTAAGTGACTTTGTCACAAAGGCAGACGGGCCATGATTCACAGGCTCCCATTGGACGATCACAGAAGTTGCGCATTAACTTCTGGTTTCATGGTTCCATGTAACCCTATGTGCAGTGCACGTACATGTATGCAGTGGCCGTGGTTTAAACTGAAGTGACGTCACACTTGCGAACCGGATTGGGATGAGGTCAGAAAATATGCAGGGTCAAAAGGATATTTCATCCTCTGCTCAGTAGATGCAAACAACCTAAAATAAAAAAAGAAAAAAAATTTGTCTTTGCTTATATGTGTCAGTTTATCTGTTGGTCCTTTTGTCTTAAATTCTGTCAACACACATGAATGTGATTCATAACTGTGGCTTGGAAATCAAAGATAAAGTGTAAGAAACCATACTTCAAAGTTGCCATTTGACAACAAGTGCACATATACATGTATATGTTTATGGACGATCTCCCAACAAGAAAATGTATCAATCAATTTACAATGTATTTACATATGCAAAAGTTGTGACTGCTTTACTTCTGCAAAATTAATTCTTTATTTAGGAATTAGAGCCTTGCTGTCAGGTTTTGAGGTTTCTGTTTGGAAAATGATTCTTAAAAAGTAAATTCAATTAATTCCTGCATTACTGGATTTTTGAAGATAGCAAGGTACCAGCAGAATCAGTGATAAATATTCTTCCAACAATGTGATGCATCTTGACTGCTGTAAGTCCTCCCTGTGTTTCCCCGATATTTCTTACTGCTTCATAAACATGTTTCAGCCCAAATCCCGTACAACTATAAGGCACAAGTTAATAGTGATGCAGCACTGATTACAGGAGGCTACTTTCTGCATGTGAAAGTTGAATTATGAGACCACACAGTGCAAGTTTGTTAACAAGAGCAACACTCATGCACATGTACATGTATGTACGGACACAAGTACAGTATACAGACACATGTAGATACATGTATACCCATAAACTACATGTACATGTATGACTCAGAGTCTCTGGACCGTTTTCACTTTCATAACCCTTGTGCTGCCATTTCTGGATGAAACCATTTTCTTTTTTTAACTCTTGGGAAGTTTTAAGAAATTGATGGTGAAACAGCAGTACATGAAGTGAACAAGGCCCGGGTACATCTATTCTCCATCTGGGCAGACTTCTTATTCACGCATCCTGCATATTGTGCACGTACTTATGTACTCTTGTACCAAGGCGCGTTGAACATGATGTTGTATTAATGACACTCTTGGCATCATTGTACCAACCTTCGGGTATGGGAATGTCTGGATTGATGGGCTGGACCACTCTACAGACCGTGGAGGACCGGTTCTTCATGGCATCCCAGACACATGTAGGCTTGTGGCTCTCCGGGTGAACCGTGACCTCCCCGGCGCATTCATCCTCAATGTCCTCATCCCGAGGTTTGGCAGACAAGCTGCGACTTCCTGTGGCGCGTAGGAAGCGTCTGCAGCCAAGAGAAACCCAACAGAAGATAACCACACTAATTAGGAGGGGTAAACTAAGCAGTACACTATCTCCAGTAGTGTTGGGAGAAGGGAGGCAGGCAACATGGGGATTCATTCAGCAATGATTGTCAAACGTGTTATCATACTGTTTCAAATTCTAAAGTGTTGGCACTCTCAATTCCTTAAAAAATTCCACTTCATCCCAAGGGGACAACTTGGCCCATCCCTTCCCTCCCTCAAGATGGCAGTTCATGTACATGTACCGGTACGACTGACTGACCAGAACATCAAAGCAAATTCTACATGTACATGTAGCTCAACTTCTAAATGTTTTTGTCACTTACATGTAAGTAAGCAACCGTATGTTGCATACACATGTACCGTGGGTGAACATGTTTTTTGTATGCACTAATATACATGTACCGGTACATGTTTGTGCATACATTTATGTACATGTACATGGTACGTGTAAATGTGCTGCTAAACCAGCCAAATGGACTACAGGAAGCCTCAATCCTACTTGTATGTACTGTACATGTAATTACATGCACACATGTGCATTTATGTACATGCAGCAACAGTGTAGGCCTACTCCGATGACTGGTTTAGGAGAGAAGATCAAAGGCCAGAAATCAACACAGGATTTTTAATGACCACAGAAAATGGAATAGATGCATACAGGTACATGTACATGCAAGTAGCAATTAAAATATAAAAATTACCTAGCATTTTGTGAGGCAACACAAGGGAAATTGCTGTATCAACACATATTTTGAAACTATTGTTTCTGTGATTTCGACAAGTCACAGGTAAATTTTTTGAGGATTCCTCATGAGAATATGATACACAATTCAATAAACCAAAATACATGTAGACTAGTACTGCATAATTTACAGAAGTGGCATACACATACATGTATGTACATGTACATGTGCGTATACATGTACCGGTACATGTACAACAGATAGAATAAGACCATCATTTACGTGAATATCACAGAACACATGTACATGTATACGGTTCGTTTACCCTACATGTACATGAATGTGGCATGTGCCATGACGTACTAGTACATGTGCGCATAAATGTATATCTCCATGTACTGTACTGGTATCTTTCTTGTGCCCGGAGAAATGCACAGAACATCTGATAAGCAGATGAGTGCCCCTGGCTCCCATCTGATGGTCGGCTGATTCCTCCAAAGCCGATGACACACCGTCAACTTCAGATCGAAGTCTTTACTGATTCTTTAATGCACTCCCTTGGCAGGTTCTAAGTTATCTGTTTTTTAAAGTTTAAGCGCAACCAATGATGTTTCCACAATAAAGCCAAGGTACATGTAAGGGGAATACCAATTTCTCTCCCTTTTCAAATGAGCTGCATCACAGGTTGTTCAGGGATTTCAAATGGGGGGCGGGGGACCCGAGGGAGGGCACATGCACCCCAGTAGTTACGCCACTGCCGGTAGCGTCTGGTACAGAGTCTACGCATATACATGTAGCAGTAGCAGCACCCCGTGTGAACTGTAAAGAAGTTTTTCATTATAAGCAAAGCAAAAAGGGTCTGTCAAAATCTGCAATTTTGGGCTACCCAAGAAGAAAAAAAGTTAGTGCAAGGCCTGCTTTCAATAAGTTTTGAGTAAAGATGCAAGCAAACATACATGATCAGTCTTAACATTATTATGATAACCAGAATAAATTACATGTACCGTTAACAGTAAACTGTTTCTTGAATGCATATTTTTACAATTCCTTGGTGATTGGGATGTGAAACACAATTGAACAAAAGGGTAAACGTCTCCATTTTGCCCTTTTTTCATTTGGTTCCTCAGTTTTAATCACTATTCACAAACACAAAATGTTTGTACCCCCAAAAAAATCAAACTGAAATTTAAAGTAACAGTGCTATGAGTATTTATGGTACCACTACTTATCTCCAGTGTCTTTTCTCCTCAATTCCCTCTGTTTACCGATACATGTACCTTTGATGAGCTCCTTAAGAGCATGATCAACTTTTCACTTTGGTGTGGAACTGTCCAAAAGTCATTTCTTCACAATTTCGTTCAAAGTCCAACAAAAGTAAGCACTTCAATGACTGGCTTAACGTACTGGTACATGTACATGTAGTTTAATAAAGGGCTCATCCCATCAAATTTTTGATACACTTCCTTTGGAACTGTTGTAAAAATGCATGAATCATAAAGGAACTTATAAAGGAAAGCGTGATCAGAAGAGGAAGCCCAGTTTGAAGGACAAATGAACCAACTACATGTACTTACATGTACTATACCAAAGAGATTGAAAAACAGCATGCTGAAATGTCTACTACCGCGGTATGCACCGTATGAGGAACTCATTTATTTCAATGCTAAATGTACATGTACCATACCCAGTGACGAATCTCTTAAGATGCACTGGTTTTCATAAGACCAGCTGTGTCAATATTGAATGTACTGGTACATGTATGTGCTTGGTAACCAGGCCTGATGAACATGAACATGTACAATGTATGTCTCATTTGCAAACATGCTCCTGAAATGTACAGGTGCATGCGCATGCACATGTACATATTATTAACAATGTACGGTACATGTACATGTAATCCGTGCACATGTACCGGGTACATTATGAGAGTAACTATTGCACATACCCATATACATGTGCACATATCCTAGAATGTACGGTACAGGTACATGTAATCCGTGCACATGTACCGGGTACATTATGAGAGTAACTATTGCACATATCCATACATGTGCACATACATATCCTAGAATGTACGGTGCAAGTATCCCAGAATGCACCAGTATAATAACACCATGTTTTTGTGGATACCGAATATGCCCAATACATGTACCAGTACTTTTTGGTACATGTTTATTCCTAAATAAAGTTTTTTAGTTTCATCTACTCAAAACGTACACTACATGTTGTACATGTACTGTGCATTGTTTGTGTGCTCTTTCTAGGAGTACAAGGTATACAAAAATCAATATACACTGATACCGGTATATGCAAATTCATGTCAACATTTCAGCTGTACACTGTGCATACATGCACTGTGTACTTGTACATGTACAGTACTACGGTACATGCACACTACACAGATTTATTCTCTTTATCCCTGAAGGTTAGGACGTACACCCACCAATCCCCAAACCAGGCTGAAGTCAGTATTTGTGATGTTGGACAATTCCTCTCTTTCAGCTTTTTTGTACCTACTGACCTACAAGCTTACTGTACAGAGTATCTTGAATATGAGATGAACACATACATTTTCTTAAAACATACATGTACATGTACATGTCAGTAACCCTGTAAACTATACGTACCGTACATGTACATCAAGTATACATGTGTACATGTACTGCAAATATTGTTGCTTTTAAATAGAAGCTTTTCCAGCTATTGGTACCGATGGGTGAATAGTAAGAACTGTTCAATATGGCACTTAAAAAGATTAAAACTCACTTTAACCTACATGTACGTGTAGCCGTGTACACCATACGCCAAAATCAATTGGTAAGAAACGTTTGACTTAAATCAGGGGCAAGTTATTAAACCAACATAATTATAATAACTCCATGGTCAATTACGGCATTACGACTTAATTCAAAAGCGTTATCTCTAAGGTTTGGTGGAGTGCAATGCTGATTTGAGTTGACAATATCAAGTTCACGGAACTTCTGGGGATGAGAATTGGGACAAGCTTTCCCCCTCAAGGCATCCTGGTCATTATGTGTTTTTTTTTAAGGGTCTGCAGTCATCAACCGGAGACAGCGGAGTCAAAGCATGAAACGGGGCAGAGCAACCCGAGACCGCTCAATTCAGCGCTGAGGCTACACGGTGGCGCGACAGCCAACGCGAAAATTCCCCAGGGCCCAGCTACACGTGCACATATGTGCACATGCTAGGTAACCCAGTAAATGCCGGCATCCAGGTCAGTCCATGCTGTGTGATATGTCAGTTACCTTCCTGTTAACTATCTGTAAAAGTATCGATCTACCAATATGTAAGCCCTCCTTTTTTTTTAATCAGGGACAAATGGTCAAGGGTAATATTTTAAGTTGGGAATGGCTGCTCAAAATGTGTCTTGCAGCTAGGATAAAAAAGGGTTCTTGAAATTGCAAAAAAGGGGATAATATGGTATTCTTGGTTTTGAAATATCTGAGAAAAGAAATACACGTAGATACAATGTATGTACATGTAGGACTGGAAGGTGAAGATTTTTTTAATTAAGTAATCATTATTTTCAAATACAGATTACATGTAAATAAAACATGTAATAAAAAAAGCCTGATACACATACATGTACATACCAGTATGTATGCTATAAATACATTTTTGCTCCTGTGCTAATTTACTCCACAATCCTGATTTGCTAATTCAATGTCATTATTATTTAAGTCATACATGTACAAATGTACCTGTAGCCTTGTGTGTACCATACAGCATTAAATTATTGTGAATTTAGAATTTAATAAAAAGGCAAATCTGAAGATACTTTGTGAGTGCAATTTCTGGTTTTGGCAAATTTCCAACAGGGAAGGGATGCTCCTCAAGTGAGAACTGTGGACAAGTATCGTCTTATTTTTTAGAATTTTTATCTGATTTTTTACACATCCCAAGAACTGGAATGTGATTTTGATTAAAGCAAAACAATCACACCGAACGATTAGCCCCATGGCCATTGGTGGCACAATCATGGCAGCTCTAAATATAAATGTTGACCGAGCGACAATGACATTACAGCATCACTAACAGCTGACAGAGTACTCGTATTTGAAACAATATACAGCAGCCACATGTTGATGTACATGTAAGCACATACATGAGACTGACTCCAGTCAAATATGCCAAATTACACTTTTCTGACGGCATAGATCCCGTACAATCTCATCCCATTACACCAATACATACTGTAGTATTTTACAAAGAATATTTACAACTAAGAATTTTGAGCAGAAAATGACTGAACAAATACACACAGGATACCTGTACCTTGCAACATTTGACACAATAATCATACCGTACATGTACATGCAGAGTCAAAAGGAGAGTTACATGTACATGCACCTACATGTACTTAAAAAGTATCAAAATACTGGAAAAGGGGAATCAACACAAAAAATACTCATCAGATTTCCGCTATCGGTTGATGAACTCCATTTTCCCTAAACACAAGGCTTTATAACATGCAAAAACATAATTGAAAAACAGAATATCTGAAATGTATTTCATGCTTTTAATTTCATAAATGAAATGTACGCATCCACCATCCATCAAACACCTACATGTAATGTATACCTATTTACAGCACAAATAACATGATCCACATGTACATGTATATGTACTGTGCAGGTACATGTACATGTACCAATAAATCTTTATTGCTTCCGTTTGTGCATACTGGTACCCGGTACTCATCGGTACAAGTACGCGTAAACTGGCCTGAATTTCAGCATGCTCCTCGCGGCCAGTGTTATCACATACAAATTCAGTCAAACTTACCATCCCGGTGCCATGAAAATCCTACTACACTGTCATGAACAATGTACTGGTACCCAGTACTCATTAAGGTTCTACATGTACATGTAGTACTAGAACTTGTACTTGTATACACCATTACATGTATCAGTACCAGTTTAATGCATACACTGTACATGTACATGTATACATTTACAGTGGTACTCAAAATTATTCACACCCTTTGGAAAATAACATACCCGGTACTCTTCTACATTCCTCATTTGTAAAGGCTATCACATATGTATGTTGGTACAGTATCTTTTGTCTGTTTGTTGAAATACACAAACCCACATGTGTGTTGGCTAAACTTCATTTGCTTAACAATAAATGTTGCCATGTTGAGAAATTAGCCATTTACCAGTCAGTCCTGCACTCATTAATGCAGTCCTGTTTTCCCACCAAGATCACGACAAGACACACCAACGATAAGCCATGGGTCACCGATGCATTTTGACATTTGGTCCAGAGACGCCAGCGGGCAAGAATGGCAGTCAAAGTTGACTCGGCAAAACAACTTCGTAACCAAGTTCATCGTGCTGCCTCGCGTTTACGGCATGATTTCTACCAGTCTAAGATTGCTACCTTGCAGAATTAGTCCTGCAAAGACTGGTGGAAAAACATGTAGGCACTCATTGGAGCACCATCAATAAAGGGAGGTGCCTATTTGCAGGGCCTTGCCAAAACGGTGTCCAATGGAGAACTGCAGGCACTAGCAGATAAGATTAATGACTTTTTAAACCAACCCTATCTTCCAGTCAACAGAACCTGTGCCAGCAGAGCTTTGCATCAGTGTTTACTCTACGAAGAAGGCTCTTGATAAGATTGACGTTGCCAAAGCCACGGGGCCTGACGGAATCCCTGCATGGATTCTCCGAGAATTTTCCAATGTACTTGCTGCCCCTCTAACGGACATTTATAACAGTTCATTTAGAGAGGGTGTAGTTCCCACGAGTTGGAAAACTGCTCATGTCATCCCCACACCAAAGACGTTTCCACCCAGGTCAACAGACACTGATATTAGACCAATTTCATCGACATCCATTGCTGCCAAAGTGTTTGAATCTATTGTACTCCACCAAGTGTCTAGTAAAATCAAGGACAAAATAGACCCAAACCAATTTGGCTGCATTCCTAAATCTGGTACTACTGATGTGCTTGTGGAAATGGTTCACCGATGGTACGAGGCTACTGACAAACTCGGCAGATTTGTACACATCCTGCTGCTAAACTACTCCGAGGCATTCGATCACACAAATCACTACATTCTTATCCAGAAACTGATCGACCTGGATCATCATCTAGTACGTTGGATGGCTGCGTTCTTGAAGGATAGGACCCAACGTGTCAAAATTGGGTCTGTAAATCACCCGCAGGTTGTCCAAATGGTGGTGTCCCACAGGGGACACTATCTGAATTTTGTATTGATTCTGGTTTTTGTATTGCTGTTTTTACCAATTTTAACTTAAGGCTTTAGTATTTTTATATTGTATTTTGAAATGGTGTCTTTTTGGACTATATTCTGTAATTCAATCCAACCTTTGGTTGCAAATAATCATAATCATAAAAGATGTGGCCCGGGTTTGTTTTTTGCTCCTGATCAAAATTATTCATACCCCAGAGAAAATCTCGAGAAAAAAATGACTGCAAGAATCTTTGGCATGAAGCTATTTCAAGATGTTCCAAAAGAATAAATACCTTCTTTTGATGACTTTGTGTTCAAGATTCTGATGAAATGCCATCTCCCCCAAAGAGTATAAAAAGAAGAAAAGTTTTCAGATCTTTCTCAGTTACTCCTCACCATGACCAAAAAGAAGGAACTCAATGAGGACATACACCAGTGTATCGTGAATGCCCATAAAGAAGGCAAAGGCTACAAGGCAATTTCCAGCAATATGAGGTCCCTGTTGCAACAGTTCAGAGTATCATCAGGAAGCATAAGAAGTTTAACACAGTGAAAACCTCAATGGGCGTGGCTGGAAGTGCCAAGTATTCCCTAGACTCACCAGAAAAATCTGCTGGGAGGCCAACAACAACCCATGGATCACAACCAAGGCCCTAACTGATACCATTGACAAGGCAGGGACAAAGGTGTCCCAGGCAACCATCCAGTGAGTATTGCACAAAGGAGGTCTCCACGGACACAGGCCCAAGAAGACACCACTACTCAAGAAGAAACATAAAGAGGCTCATCTAGCATTTGCTAGAGCACATTTGAACCAAGATCCTACATGTACCTTTTGGTCATCGGTCCTGTGGTCTGATGAGACATAGATGGAGTAGTTTGGCCACATGGATATTGCCTACGTCTGGAGGAAGCAAGGAGAAGCATACAAGCCGAAGAACACAATCCCAACTGTAAAGCATGGTGGTGGCAACATAACGATATGGGGTTGCTTCTTTGCTAGTGCTACCAGGAACCTCATTAAGATCAAGGGCATCGTGAAAAAGGAGAATCACCGGTAAATCAAGATCCTGATTGGACGAAGGGTACCAGCAGGACAATGACTCCAAGCACACCGCTAAGGTAGTAAAGCTGTGGTTCAAGGACAGTGGTGTCCATGTACTGGAATGGCAAAGTCAAAGTCCTGACCTAAATCCAATAGGAAACCTGTAAAGGGCGCTGAAGACCTGAGTGATGGCCAGGAGACCATCCAACCTGACCCAGCTGGAGGCTTCTGCCAAGGAAGAGTGGGCCAACATCCCACAGGAGACATGCAGAAAGCTTGTGGGCATTTATACGTGTAGGTTTGTCATGAGGCAGTCTTCAAGAACAAATGTCACTGTATTGACTATTAAGAAGAGACTTTGGACTACCTTTATGTAAACCTGGGGTGTGAATAATTTTGACCCCGGCCTACATGTATCTATTATTATGCAAATGAAGTTTAGACAACACACATGTGGGTCTGTGCATTGCAACAAACAGACAAAAGATATACATGTACAGTGAAAGTACCGAGATAAAAGCTGTTACAAATGAATAATTTAGAAAGGTACAGTATGTTATTTTCCAAAGGGAATTAATAATTTTGAGCACATGTATATACACAAATATGTATACCAGTAGATTGGGTTCCATATTACCATGATTGCTAAATGGTTACTCCAGCACAAGTACATACAGTGGCAACACCAGGAAACAAGAATGGCACGTTGTCCCTGCATTAATGTACATGTACAACTGTACAATGTACATGTACGTATAATGCAGTTTTCACATCCCCACTGCTTGACTGAGTGATTGTGCTGTAAATTTTTTCAATGCTTCTTTCCCATGTTCAAGGAACCATTACTGAGTGTCAGCTGCAAGGAGTTTACTGAAAAACAAACCACAGTGTTTAAGCATAGGAATCCTCAACATCTTAAAATCTACACAGCGTCCGTTTTTATCATACCAAACTGAGTGACACATCGACACAAAGAGCTCAAACTCCTCGATCTAATACAAAGTAACACTCAAAAGGAAGTTCTAGAGACTAGTATCAAATATGGTCACTGTGTGCAGGTGAGGCTGGATGTAGTGAGGCTGCACCAGCGGCTAAGCCAGAGGGGGAATGGGGGATTCCCCCCCCACAAATTCCCAGTGCCCTCCCCCCGGTGCCCCCCTCCACTGAAAAAAAAAATGGATAATGAACAAGGCTGACAAAAATTTGCCCCCAACAAACACACCACTGAAAGCTGGTGCCCCCCCCATAAGATGCTGGTGCCCCTTTGTGCTCCCACTGGGCTGCACACATGAAAGTCTCACTGTTTCCTGCCAAGACCATTCACCCATCTTGGAGAGATTAAAAACAACACACAGTCTTGGAAAAGTCAGCCACAAGCCTCATTTACATGAGATCTTAAATGATAGCTTACCTGAAAGACATGATTATGGTGACTGAAAACCATCAGCCTGAGTATGGTTGAACCAATCCCTAAAAGAATCACGATAAAAACAGGAAGAAAGAATGCTATTTATAACATGCCAAAAACTCTGCATAATTTTTTTACGATGTCATTAACTTGTTCATGTTACACTTCTGCATGCATTAAAGGCTTGGAATTTATTGTGCGACAGGCTAATAAGGACGCATACAAAATAAATTGTTCATTGTCTTATTTTTCAAAAAAGTTGGGGATTTTTTTTTCTCATGACACTGCTAATGTGACTTGAAAAATTACAATGTTCTTCTTTTTTTAGATCTCACCCAAAAAATTACTGTATTTGCTTTTTACCTTGGCTCCATACTGTAACTCAGCCTCCATTCAATGATTGATTTCACTTCCCGATAATTTTTCTACTTCTATGAAGCCAACGAGTCTAATGTGAGTTCCAAGCTGTGTGAGTTTATTGGTTGAAGCATCCAACTGCACGGCCAACTGCCAACTTCTGGCTTCATCTATAACTTGAATCAGTTTTAATCCACTGACTTTGGAATTTCTAGCTCACGAAAAAGATGGAAGTATTTTCATTTAGTTTGAACAAAATACAGTCCAACAAGTGATCCTGATGTCAGAGGTGAATGTGCGGCAAAGGCTAGGCTGAAATCTTCTGGTTTCTTAGCACTCCAGCAAGATGTCACTAAGTCTACAACAAGTGTGTTTCAGCGAACATTTAGCCGCAAACATGACTAGATGCAAAGCCCTGTCATACAACCAGTGTCGTGGGGTTTCTTCAAAATATTTTTATGAACTCATTGCATACAAGCACACTACTAGTACTGCCAAAGTATGCGTCACAACACAAAGACAGGATACCAGCCAGTAAGCAGAGTTACTGTATGAGTGAATGGACCACGTCACTGATTTTTAATGTGCATTGTAAATGCACGCAGGTGGGGCCGGTGCCGCCACTACATGTCGGAAGTTCCGCATGAACACAGATTTCTGAAGGTAACAGAGTCCGCTTTGGATTCAACGGTCTAAATACCGGTAACTGAATTACCGCAGTCTCTGGATCTTCAACATATGCACTCTTTAAAAAAAAGGAGGGAGGGTCAAGGTGCAACAACTTTTTTATTTTTATGCAGCCTGACTGCAGCACAACATGAGCAAGCACAGCCATTTGCATTGCAGCTGGAAAAAAAAAGCAATGCAAATGAATTATTCAAAATACCCTATGTACGCACATTATGCACTACCAGGATCATGTGATTTACAGATGAACTGTACAGTAGCTGAGTCAGACAGGGGCTTTTGACCATGTACTGTAGATGTTATGTACCGGGGGGGTATGTGTAAATTAAAAGCTTTTCCACTGACTACTTGGTAAAAAAGCAAAGCTGAGGGTAAAATTTCACTGTGTAGACGGAACAAAAGATAACCCCATTTAAATGATTTAGAAAACAAATGACTACTGTGAGGTCTGCTTATGATCAGTGTTGTGTGTTTGACTCCAAAATGTCAACGACAACTTCGGTCAACTTTCACTATATGTAAGTATCATTATGGGAAGCCACTATCAAATACTGAAAAAAAATTGTGGCCCTTATATTTTTAAGATTTCCTTGGCCAAGGTGCCCATCTTAAAACTGGGTACTAGTTTTGGGGTTTCCTTTTGCAGAAATGGAACAAAAGAAAGTTCTGTTTATAGTACCTACATCAATTGCCCTTACATTTAGGCCTATCACTACATTTGAGTACCTCCAATTTATCTGAAAAAAATGATTTCATGCCTGTTACTTGAGATGCAATTGAAAAAAATTTTCAAAGGAGAGCTGGGGAAAGTTAAGACTCTCAAACTGCATCACAAAACCCAAGTAATCAACACACAAGTTTGTTTCCAACCAAAAGCACCGATTTAACATGTACATGTAGGACACAGCTTATTTATCCCTAACCCTCCTCAATCCTTCACCTGTTGGAGGACTGAGGAGTGTTAGGGTTATGGTATCTGGAAACCAAAAGGGGCTCCACATGCCTTCAGGGCCAGAAGATCAACTTTGTTTTTTTAGTAGGACGTTTTACTCACCAATCTCTTGTTCTTTACTGGTACATGATGACCATTGCATTGAACACTTCACGTGCATCACAATGCGCATGCACCAGGCCAATACCAACCATCTCGGCCGCCGACAATATCTGCTCGACCATTTTCAGAGGTGGCAACAAAATCTTATATGCGTTACACATGGTACATTGTACTTGGGGCAGGCTTTCTCAAGGTTAAGGGGACAATTTCTTTTGTTAGGCAAATTTGGACCGAGTTGTGTACCCGTACATAACCATTACCGGTTTCAGTCCCTGCAAAACGGGGTAAATATCACGTGCACATGTACATGTACCAGTATCTCCCCACAACTATGGAACAAGAAATCGTGAGAAAATGTTTTGGGGGTGTTTTTGCAAGGGACGGTTGAAAACAAGATTCAAGCCCCCACCTCTGACAAAGCTCGAGCCAATATCAATAGTGGTCAAGATGGTCGGTCAACTCATGGCCTTTTGGCCTGATGCATGCACGGTGTAATGCACACAAGGTGTAATGCAATCGTCATCACGAGATTGAGAGACTGCAGAGCAAAAACTCCAATTTGAAAAAAAAAAGTAAGTTTCATGGTCTAAAATCCAAGTCACAGTTTTCAAAAGTTACAGGCATCTCAGGACAACTCTCATGGGAAATATTAAATGAGAAAGTAGAATTTGTGTTACAGAGGTTGGATTCAAAACCAGACTGTATAATGACCCCTTTACGGGCTAATTTGTCCAAAAGACACACAGAAGTGCCTTTTGGTTTCCAGAGGTGCCCGTAAAATGACATAAAGCAAGAATTACCGGCATGGTGATTTGAGTTTTATAGCAACCAATCTGATTCAGCTGCAGATGCTAGCATTCCTGTTACTTCGGTGACATTTGGAGTTCTTCAAAATATGAGTATTATTCCATGCACATGTGTACTGGTAGGATTTTAGACTTTGGAAGAAATTTCATGGATACCGCTTCACACCCTGTGCAATAAAGGACTGGTCTGAGAAAGGTTGAAGTGCTCTCCAAGTGAATAGGCCTACGTACCTAAATATTTTCATTACTAAATTTGACCTTTTAGTTATAGGATATGTGTTGAAAGTTGAAACTTCTTTTGGGGATCGTATATTTGGGACCATGTTCCTACATGTACAACAGCAGGGAGACCTACATTTTAACTTTTGGATTCACCTTGGTAGATGACTGTGACATGATGCTCAACAACGGTATGTTTGTCAAAAAAGGGCAGAGTTTTGAGGGAAATTATGAGGGGGAAACTGTGAGTGTTACACATGACACATGGTGGATTCAAATTTGCATTGCTGGTTTATCAGTAAGAAAGTCGCGCATTCTCTCATAATTTACAATTTGACATTTCCAAATAATAGCGTCAAGCCCAATAAAGAGTACATTGCTTTTGGAGGGGGCTGACCAGTTTTACAGGATTAAAATGACAATGGAACTGGGGGGGGTCCCTTATTAATATAATCCCCCAATGTTTAGTAATAAATAGGTCACTGCAGGGAAACTTAGTGGCATCCGTATGTACTGAATTCTTTCCCAGATTTTCAACTTATAAAGGTGAAGCCATTAAAAAGAGCAGATTGGTTTTTATTAAAACAGGTCCAAGTATTAAGTGTGCAAATTATTAGGCCTATGCGGGATAGAGAGCCTAGACTGGCCCTCGGCCCCTACTTAACAAAGAAACAAATATATATCCATTGCCATATCCACAGCATTCTGTCTCTGTTAATGACGGTAGGCCTCATGAGTAGGCCCTAATTAGGATTCCACATCATCTCTTGAAATTAAGACACGGTTGGACGCAGGCGACAGTGTCATGTAAAGAGGCCAAGAACCAGGGTCTCGGTTTCTCAGCCAAGGGTTAGGACGCCCTTTCGGCTTTCCTGGGCCTTGCGACAAACATTTACAGAGGACACACTCCTATAAAAAAAAAATTACTTTACTCACTGGTTTCTTTCCGTTGTTGATATTAAACGTCCAAATCACTCATCGTGTCTTCGAACAACCGTTTCTGCACACTGACGGCTTCCGTACGCAAATAAGTTTTTCGGTAAAACAGAGTGCTACAACAGTTCGCCCAGATCATTCTCAAAATTTTATCCCGTTCCTCTCTCTTCTATATATCTTCTCTGAGAAGATAGTGAGAGCGCCCTCCAGCGGCGACAAGAACGACCGCCTGCGCCGC
>NW_019091362.1:1263551-1325878 GCF_001949145.1 Acanthaster planci
CTATTTTCAATGGAGCTTGAATTCGTTCAGTGCACCCCTAATCAGGCTGCATCCGAAACTCTTGTCTAGAGCTGGGTCTAGGTCTTCAATCCATTGTAAATGCGTACAGACAATAGACCTAGCCGTAGCGCTGGAAGTCCCTTTTCGGACGCGGCCTCAGTCTGCGCTCTGTTGAATTGTGAGACCGTACTTGTAAGAATAACCATCTTCAAGTATATCGCGTTTACAAGAAAGTTAGCGTTGTTCTTTTCCTTAAACGAAATGAAAAAAGGCCCACTTCTAGACCTGGTTTATTATAAAGCAGATTTTGTAAAAGAGCCCCGTAATTTATTTGTCAACTCTAAAAGGACACTTTGCGAATATTCCACTGCCATAGTTCTTCAGATTAAAAACTTAATTCCTTTTCGATCAAAATAGCAACAACGTAAATGGTAGGAACATTCAGAAGTCCATATGAAATCATATGAACTGTAAAACAAATATATATATTTGTTTTCCGTCTAGGCCTGATATGCTTGCGACAGTCGACGTGTGATTGACTTGTAACACTACTTTTTTTCTTGATACAAAAGTCCTCCTGTGCTTGCAAATAGGCCCCGTTTTGGCTTACTAAGCAATGACGGTCAAAATGAAGAGATGCGACACGAACTGATAAGATCTTGAGTGTACCCTGGATTTATTTGAACTTAAAGGCAAAGGAGCCAGACACCATATTAATGACAGTAAAATAAACATCTCATCAAAAAGTCTTGAATAAAAAAATCACAAAAAAACTCGAATAGACATGATTTTTTATATATATATAAATTAAAAATATGTAAACACAAAAATCCATTGCTTTCTTGGCGAGACTCTATAACATTATGGCAACATGCATGACTGCACACTAACGCCACAATATTGACGAATCAAGTTCGTGTGACAACCGTTTGGTAATCGTTCTTCTAAATTCGTTGATTTTACTGATGCCAATCACCATGATTAAATAATGATATCTGGCCACCCAATTAAGTGTAAAATTTTTACCCATCTAGGAAACCAAAGACATAAATTCAACCGATAAGGTAAACACCATTACTAGAATATTAAAAATACGATCTTTGATGACCAAGTTAGGTAGGTATAATGATTTGTTTTAATACCGAAATAAACAGCAAACATCCGTGTAGCATAATTATATTATCGCTAATTTGCTCAAGAGGTTTATACCTACGTCGAACTTTGGCTAAACTACGGATCATAAAACTCACTTTTGTTCTATTTGCACTTTGGCCCCTCAAAGGGCATATCAGATATTTTGGGTACAGTATACTACAGCTTTAAATATCTCTGAACAGGACAGATTAATTATAATATTGAAGAGGTACCTTTTAATACAAGAATCAGACATTTCTGTGGCAGGGTCGACATGATAGTGGGTCAATACAATATAGTGGTGATACTACATGTAGGAACGTATCTTAAACTTCGTTTCTCCAGCTTTCACTATCGGTTCGCCCCAGCAACTACTGCAAACATTTAGTGTTCGAGCAAAACAAACCAGACCAACATTTTGACCATGATAAGACAAGGGAGATTTAGCCCGAAAAAAAAAATCACGAACATGCAAGCTCAACCAGAACCGAAAGGAAGCCGAAATTTGAGAAATGCCTTGAGACTATTCTTTGAGGCTTCGCCTCTTCCGCACAACACGCTCCACTTTTGCCATCGGCATTTTGCAGACATATCGGAGCTTCTGACCACAATCCTGGTAGCCCCACCGCTTGTTAACTGCATACGAACACAGCCCGGGAGACGCTGCATTGATTTCTGAAGCCCGGTAACCCAAGACCTTGCCATCCAGCCACGCGTTCCCGTTCCTGCCGATCCAGAACGAGTTGGTCGCGACAGAGGTGGCCATCAAGAAGTCGTTTTCCTCGGCAGAGGTTATTGAGACCAAGTTGGCTTGTTCCATGACTTCGTTGCCGAAGAAGTAGGAGCGGCATATATCTCTCGCTTCTTCCCATGGTAACTCCACCACGGAGAAGTGATAGCAGAATCCACTGTGCTCTTTCCAGGTTGGGAAGCAATACTTCTGGCCGGTACTTCTTGCAGGTAATTCTGAGGTTAGCGCTGAATCCAATGCTGATGACGCTACATTTCGTGACTCCGGTACAACCTCAACTGACTTTTTATACTTCTCTGTTTTCTTAAACTTGCAGAGGAATCGCAATCTCGCCGAACACTCTGTGTGTCCCCATTCTGCCTTGTGGTTAATAAATGCACAACCATCCGGTGCACCATCCCGTTGTGATTGAACCAAATTGGCGTTGAAGTCGGTCCCTTCATTGACTATCCAGCTGTTTTGCTCGCCCATCTTTTTCTTGCCGATCCAGGTGTGAGCGCCGCCTGCCTGACTTTTTACCATCAGCCCAAGCAGGAGGTTTTCCAGCACGTTTTCTATCGTCGTCAGATGAGCTTGGTAGTTAACGCCATCTCCTAGGTCGATATTCTTACAGTGATCCTCGGCATCGTCCCAAGATTTCTCTTCGGCAAAGAACTTGTAGCAGGAGCTACCCTGTTTTGTCCACCCACCTGGACAAGATGCAGTCTGACTAGTGGACGAGACAAAGGGTCTGACCGGTTGATTGACGGAAGAGGTGTCGGGGGATGGTGCTGCCGCTGACTTGACTGGGACAGGAGAAGGTCGAGCGGGCGCGGGAGCCTTCTGAGCTGGGACTGGGGCACCTTGGGCCGGCAAAGACTGAGCCTGCTGGGGCCTAGGCGGTGATTGGGTGATGCTGCTGATTCCCGTGCTCACACTTTTGCTTTTGGCGGAATTTCTGAAGGCAGCGCCGAATGTGAATGGGAGCCTCTTGCCACTAGTTCCGCTTCTGGTTATTTGGAAACTTTTCCCAAAGCTCAGACCCGAAAATGGTGATTTCTTAACTGATGAACCAAGGGTGCGAGTGATAGGGGATTTGCTGCTGGTCCTCTTTTTCCACAAATTACTGAAGCTGACTTTACGAGTGATTGCCGAACTCTTCTGCGAAGTCTGTGGATTGGTCCTTCCTAACCTGAATCTGTTGGCCAAAGCGCCGAAGTTGAAAGGGGCGCTGCGCCGGTTTCTAGGGCTTCTACGTGGAGACTGCGAGTGACCTTCACCACCAGGTGTCTCATCAGCATCGGTATCTGGCCTGCCCAAGTACAAGAGGCACTGGTCTCGGAATGCCACCAGGCCCACGGGACAGTGACTCAGCTTGCAGATGTGTGTCGCGGCTTGGTTGCAATCCGAGGTTTGGCCCCACAATCCATCTCCAGTTTTGTGCATCTCCGTACAGTAATTGGGCGAGATCTGTTGAAGGTCGGCCTGGCCGTCGTTTGCAAAGTCCAGCTCTGCCGTCCAGAAAAACCGGTCGCCACCTGGAATGCCGTAGAGTCCGATCCATGTGTCTCCGAGGTTTTCATTTCCTGACGCTGCCTTCTGCCACTCAGAAAGGAACCTATAAAATGAATGTTAAGGTGAAATCTATTGCATTGCGACGAGTCATATTAGGATTTCATTGATGCATTTAGAAAAAAGTCCCAAATTTGTCCAACCTGGCAGATTATAGGCCTCTCGATTTATTTCGAGGATAAGGTTGCGAACAGTAACAACGAATCTGAATGCAAACCGTCACCCACTACTTCGAAATACACGTCGTATCTCTTTAATCATGCACTACGTGGCCTTCACGTTAGCTATTCAATACCAAACAAAAATCTGCGATACCTGTTCTCGTCGTCAGTCGCTATGGACACCAGATGACCCTTGACCTCATCCTTCCGGTGTCCCTGACAGAAGTCTTCGGCCTCACTCCACGATTTCTTCTTGTCGAAGTGCTTGAAGCAGCTACCGGCGTAAGACGTCCATCCTCCTGGGCAGTCACTGAGTTCGCACGCGTATGGTAGCATGGTGTTACAGCTTGTGGTCCGCAATGTGGGCTGTTTCTCTTCTATGGTTGCTTGAGTGCAACCTCCTCCTCTACTGAAGTCAAGCAGTTCGTTTTCGATGACACTAAAAAGATCTATCGGCAACCCATTTGACCACGTCTGGAAGGGAAAAAGGAAACTTGCAAATAACAATCTTATATCCTGAATAAATGTTAACTTACCTTTACTAATCACGAAAATATTACCATCATGGACCTTCTGATTTCATTTAAAGTTAATCCATTTCTTACCATCATGTTGTTATTATCCTCCTGTTGCGCTAACCCCACCCACGTACCGCCCTGCTGTGCCTCATCCATGATCAAGCTCAGTAACGTGGTTTCTTTCACGTCCGCAAGAGACAACAGGTGACCTCGTTCGCTGGCATCATTGGAAAAAGACTGGCAGTTGGCCTCGGCTGCCTATTTACGTATACAAATGTAAGTACCAAAAGTACATTAACATATCTTACAACTCTACACATGTACACGTTCCCAGTCCCATAAGTAAGTCTGATTGAAGTGTGAAGGAAGGAACTATCCACACTTCAAATTTACGGGCTGATGAATGTATGCTGTCTAAGCGTTTTCTTAATTGTAACCAACGGGTGACTGACTAGTCTCCAGAGTGTTATTGGGGAGAGACACATCTACCCAATAGACTTAAGGGAAGAAGATATAGTTGACAGCATGAGTCATATTATTTGATTATGAGCGTTGTCATCAGCATAAACGCAGTGAAACAGTTTCAAGCAATTGTCAATTATTACTAATTGTTATACATCCAGCAAGACTGCAAATACCTTCCAAGTCATCGGCTCCAAGAATAAACGGGTACACTTAAATCCAAGCCTGGTCCATCCCTGAGGACACGTAGCCTCCGATGGCACCACCAGGGTCATGATGACACATACCATCACGAGCCTCCACACAGAGGAGGTCATGTTGAAAAGTTTTAAAATTCCGGTGATTTCGAAGGGTTTTCTTTCTCTCAAATGTGCATTACCCTACGGCGGGCAAAAGGATGATGCAGTTCCACGACCCATCGGTTTAATTGTTTCGCCAATTCATCAGCAGGTGCTTACGCTATTTCCACAACATAATAGCCACACCACCAACAAAAATCGATAAAGATATTAATCGATGGATACAGTAAAACAGAACAAGGCCTACCTTTCCTGATATCGATCGTTTCGTCTTGATCGCGACACACCGTTCTATACTGTTGTTTTAAACAGTTTTCCAGTATCGATTAATTGCGTCTATTATCGGATAGACTTCAATACTGAAGGGCAACAATATCATTGTCGTCATTGTTATCGTGCACGTCAAATAAAAATGATACAATTACCAGTATCTTTATCTGAACGCAGTTTGAACGTGGGGTGTTTTTTATTTAGTTTTGTTTTTCAAATCTCTGTGGTCCTTTATCGTTGGGTTTGACAACGAAAATTGCTCATTTGGGAGTGCAGAGTGCGTGTTGGGTTCGTTTGATGCACGAACAGGTGATGAAGTAATAGGCCTGTTTCTTACAGCAAAATCAGGCAAAAACGAATTATGCAGTTTACCTAAGATTGTTGGCAAAATGTTGTGTGTATTGAAAAACTGGAAACTACAACTTTTCTTGACAATTCTCAACGGCGTGAAGCCTTCAGCATCCTAACCAGTTAGGTACCGTAGAGGGCGCTCCATAACGTCTGCGAGCTGCGTATGAAAGAGGGCCCTATGGGACAGGTTTTTGAAATTTCAGTCGTTTATTGCGCATCTTGAATGAAATAAACTTTGGCCACACTTAATCTGAAGAGTGGCAAGTTCAGTCCACTAATTCCTTCACTTTTTCTATTCACACATGTCCTTTTCACATACACGATACAGCGTAAACCTCATGAACGCCCATGCACTGTACTTCTTACGCGTACGAATAAGCATTGAGCTATTAAAAATGAGAGAATGTCCATGTAAATATCGTTTTGTATCGTGTAGCCATCGTGAACTAACGCAAATGCTGCGTTCCAAAACTTGAACAGTCATCGTGTGTCCTTTGTCGACATGTCACAACTTATAATACGATAAAAGATAACATCGAGCGCGTGACAACAGAAAAAAGTCAAACAGAAATTGATAATGATTTTCCCAGGTCTTTGCAGTTTCTTGGTCTGAGCAGGGAATCGCATGTATGGGCATCGTTGTTACCAGAGACCACTGGCTTATTAGGTTTAGAGTTAATTTCTGGTTGAAAAGACCGGTGGCCTCTGAAAACGCCTGTAATTCTATTATGTGAGTCGTTGATTTGATTGGTGTCCGGGACGGCCGTTGTTTGCCACTGCTGTTTTGGCGGTGAGGTCTTTATACACCAATCGAACATGCTGAAATTTGGTTTCGACGTCTGGCTTGTCCCATCCCCAGTCTTTCAGGAAACTGAAGAAATAAAAGCACCAGCATTTCACATTTGATACATTGTAAAGATAACAGCTTAATGGTTCTTTTGAAAATATTCATTGGCTACGTTGTGACGCTGTTGTAAGACGTCACATCAGCCGCGTGTCAGCATATTCTGTGTTAATCTATTCGGTCGTATTTATTTAGAATGTATTTTCGGGCTCCTTCGCTGCGCTTATCCGCGTGAAAAGTAGTTTGACTCTAATGCCCAACATAACACAAACGAAGCAAGAGGAGAGCAAATATTGATTCTTTTATATTTATTGGAAAGCATGGGAAGAGCCAGTGCAACATGAACTATGACAAAGAATCACGGGGGCTTTACCTTGAAAAAGAAACTAATGAGCAGGACCCATGGTAGACGTATTGGTATCTTGGCCTAATTCATGTGGGGCCTCTCGACGTTTTCGGTTCTCGATCTCCTTTAGAGCAGATTCTTCTGCTGCCTTGACTCGTTTCTGCTGCTCGGGTGAGAGCTTCGAAGATGAATCTTTTTCGAAGTGTGACACAGTCAGCCAGCTTGCTTTGCTGTTGTCGGCGATCTTCATTTTTTGTTTTCTCTCGTGGATGAGTTCTTCTGCTTCTGATCGATGGCTCGGTCTACGTCAACTTTCTTGATAAGGGCTACCTTTATTTTTTTCAAGTAGGCCCTACATGTATGAGTTCCAGCTGTCCGCAGAATGGGTATTACTCGATATTACCAGGTTTGACGAAATCTTCAGCTTCAAGTTTGATTTTTAGTTCCTCTAGCTGAACATTGTCCTTCGTGTCCGGAATAGACAGATTGTTGAATTTGTGGCCGAAGTAATCTTTGAATTCTTTCTCGAACAGAATATGTGGATCGAATTTGGTGGTTCCTGTCACTCTCAGAATCCATAGCTCCGTGTGATATACTAATGCGTAGGACTCAGCAACGTGCAATAGGCGTGAACTCATGGCATTTTTTTTAATGGCGCCTTCAGCAACTCAGGCTATTTGCGCCAATAACTGTACGTTTATTCATACACTTTATTAATCAGCATCACATTACAGAGTTAGGCAGAAGGTCCAGTTTTAGAGGCAGGAGGAACCCGGAGTACCCGGAGAAAACCTACGAGAGCGAGTATGGACTGGAAACCAAATGCACTTAAAGCCAGGACTCGAACCCAGGCCTCATTGGAGCAAAGCGAGGAAAGAACCTCTACGCCAACCCGCTCCCCCCAACTGATGGGCGTCGTTAAGGAAACTGCTTAGGCCTATATATAATTCTACTTTGTAGTGGATGGTGTACTCCGACCGGTATTCTCGGTAAAGACGCGGCCGGAAATGCCCAAACATTACCAATACCATTCAAAGTTCGGAATAGTTCGACTATTCCCGAAAGTCTGGAGGAGTGTTGGTCACGTGGACATTGGGTGATACAGGGCTGTTTTCCAATACTCAATTCGGCTCCGTCTCAGGCTTCAACTGTTTTTAAACTAGCTGACTTTGAAGCTGTAAGCGCAGTAATCAGTCTAATAGTGCCACAGAACATAAAATAAGATGTAAGAAAGCCAAAAAATACAGTAATCCAAAGTAACCCAAACGCTTCATACCCACAATCGGGAATTGGTTTTTGGAACGAAGCCTGAGACGGAGACGAAGTTGAGTATTGGAAAACGGCCCAGGATCCGTGATTAGGAGAGTAGTCGGAATCATTGGGTCTGGTGTCCAGAATACGTCCAGACATATGTAGCAAGTTGAGCTAGTTTTAGCTAATTCGCCGCAGCGAGATGAACAACTCGCCGCGGCGAGATAAATAACTAGGCCTATAGTATCTCGGAAAAATACGAGTATCTCGAAAACAAATTTTGCAAGTGGCCCTTATACGCTTCCGTATGAATATTTTCACTATGTCGTGAGCTTTTTTCACTTGTCACAAATATTTTTACATTAGCTTGGAAAGTGCGCGCTAATAACAAACGGCAAATACATGATGATAAGCGCTGCCACGCCTAATGACCTTGATCATTCTGCATGTACATTGTACAGCGGTGTAGTCATGTATGGTTGTCTAAGTGCAATGCCAAGTGGACAGTGAAGCTGTGCATTGAGAAAGAAACAAGGGCATTGGGAAACGACATGGCTCAGAAAAACAAGGTTTGCTTTCCTTTCGGAGCTAGGTCTAGGTCTTCACCACCTTGGAAATACGCGGTGACGCACAGACAACAGACCTTGCTGTAGCTCTGGAAGCCTGTTTCGTTTGGACGGCCTTTGTAGCGCATGTCGAGAAAATATCAAACCCTTCAAGTTACTGGAAAAATATTCGCGACAAGGTTTGCGACTAGTAAATTATTCATGACATTGTCGTGAAAAAATATTCAGGGCGTCGCTAAAAATATTCACCACTAGTCGTGAAAAAATTCACGACGTCGTACAAATATTCAAGACGTCGCACAAATATTAACGACTAGTCGTGAATGTTATGTCCTTTCAGGGCCGCCATAGGTTTGGGATACCCGAGGGCTGATCCTCAGACTAAAAGGGGTCCCATGACATGCTCCCCCGGGAAACTGAAAAGATAATGGACAAATCAAATCCAGCATTCTGGTACATTTGAAATGCCTATAAAAAGCATATCTAAGACTTACATTTTGTGGTTGTGTTATTACTGAAACAGCAGAGAATTGAATCATTCTATAAATTTGGAGCCCAATTCTTTTCCCATCCCTGTTTTTATGGCATTTGATTTTTAATGTTTAGAACTCATTGTTTAAGGAACAATGAAAGCGTTAGCCAGTGCGTATAAGCCAGGATTTTGTCTGCAAGCTAAAAAAATGGAATTGGCGTTCCATTAAGGATGAATTACAGATTGAGCTACAATGAAGACTCTGATAGTAAGATAGAAACAAGGGCGCACACGGGGGGGTGTCGGGGGCTCAAACGAACCCCGGTTAGAACACCCCCTCTCCTTCCCTTTCCTTTGTAATTGGGTCATTCTATAAATTTGGGGTCCAAAGTGTGACTTTTGACATGTATACCTCTGACGAGTTCGACAAGGGGTGTATTACTGGAATTAATTTCAAACAATTTTTATTTGTTTGACAGGTTATTTGCAGTACTTATTCAGTCTTGAAGGTTAAGGTGCATCAAATTTACGGGAATAGAGAACAAAATGCAATTCCCTGACATTTCGTCAGCAAAATATTGAGAAAAATCGACAGACTTCAATTGCAAAATGGTCCAAATGCTTTTGTTGTTTTTCAGAACTGCTGGTTCTGCTTGAAAGTTTTAGTTAAAAAAATCTAATAGTTTTAGTGAATGGTGCAAGGCTTTATCAATTTATTTCGATGAATTTATCTTTATATTTCTTTTTAATTGTTTCTTTTAAAATATGCATGGATACTTCATTGGTATAAAATAACATGTATTTGTTTTTCCTGTTTACGATGGCCATAAATGTCAGCAGCTGGCCTTGCCACAGCTTAGCTGGTTTCGCTTTTGCCTTCCACTTAGTTAAACGGAAAGTATAGCAAGCTGTGTTGACCTTAATTTGAAAACATCATTTCTGCATGGAAAGTGTCGAGCTTGGCGCCAAAATCAAGTGCAAAGCCGTTGAAAGTCCCCCTTGCAATTCTACAAGTCTTTGAAAGAAACTCCATTTTTTTTTTTTTTTTGTTGGGTTGTTGGGGGTGCTGGGGTGTTTGTTTGTTTGTTTGTTTGTTTGTTTGTTTGTTTGTTTGTTTGTTTTTAGCGCTTCGGAAGCTCATAGCAGCGGTAGAAATGTATTAGAGAAGTGATAGGTTCATGCATGTTTTCAGCCTAAGGGCAAGAACAATAACCATTACAGCGACGATTTCTTTCAAGCTGAAAGAATCGACGCCTACGTCTGCTCATTTTGGACTGCCTTTATTAAACTTTCAATACCCCTTCTATTTTATTTTATAGCGCCCTCTATACTTCTCAAAAAGGATATGAAAACACATTATCTTTTAGAGCGAGTGAGGGAGCAAAACTGATCGCTCAAGCATTGATAAAGACATTTTACACCCACACAGAAATCAAGATGGCCCGTCGACTGTTTCACGCTGATATTGCTACCCCTTCCCTGTGGAAAGTCTTTTCTCGTTGTGTTTTACTTCTTGAGTGTATTATACCAGTTCATATAAAATACCTTTTAAGGGAGTTTGGGTTCTGGTATGCGAGTTGACAAGACCATAGCGTGGTCAAATAATAAATGTAATAATAGTTAGCTTTTAGTATACCAAAGCTTGAATTCTATATAATTTTGTCACGTTTTTGCGCTTCCTTTTAAAATTATCACAGACACAAGGAGCAGCACGCGATTTTAGACGTCCTCCCACGACAGGATGATATGGGAAAACACACCATCAGGATCCCCATAGAAGGGGGAGGCCTAACAACGAAAAACAAACAAACAAACAAACAAACTCCTCACGTTATCATATGGAAAGTCTTCAATAATATCGACCTTTAAACGATTCTATTGATAATGAGCGAATATGAATTACACCCACAATACGAGTTTGAAAGAGTCTGATAATCTGCCTCCAATAATTCTAGCAATTAGAAAAAAATGGTTAATTATGGAAGAGGAACACATCATTCCATGGAGGTAGGAAAAGATAACTTCTGAAATAGTTAACATTAATTTCTTAGTATCTCTAAATCGTAGTAATATGTAGTAAGAACACCAAACAATTGATTTTTGCGTTTGTTGAAACAGACGTCACTAACTTTGCCTGCACAAAAATAGCATACAATTTTACTGATAATATGTTAATCCGGAACATTTGAAAGGATAAGGTTCACAATGCTTCGCTTATCTCAGCCTTGGTTAAAGCGACCATATAAAGTGTTGATATGACTCATAAATCTAAGCCGATTATTAGTAATTTCATTATCTAAAACCTGACTGCATGCATGTGTGCATTTGCGCACTAGACGCGTTACGACTGATCTGGACCGGTTGTGTGCGGCGCCTTCAGTTGCCTGGCTGCCAGCAACCAATTGTATTCCGCATTAAAAATGTTTGGTCAATATGGAACCAGCGCCACAATGCACCGTGACTTCTGAACGACCATGAGCTTTACAGCTGGGGCTGTCGACACCAAACGATTGCGGCCGATACGTTGAGCTAGCCGAGTGGTCATCGGACGTGGTCAACAGCTGGTCAAGTCACATTCCCCTCGCTTGCCAGCAGGAAAATGACTCTGATCAGATGAATCGGTTTGATCCTTTCACTCGATCGGCGCAGGATACGAGCTGAAAAAAGGGGAGACGAGATAATGGAATGTTGACTTCGTCATCATAACACGAAAGGGAAATATTTGGTTCGATGACAGATTTGTTCATACGGCGCGGTAGATCCACTTTGAGTGCATGAGGGCTCATGTTGTGTTTTTGCTGTAAAATTTTGCAGGGGGTGATTCGCAGCTACTCCGCCAGCGCGCAAGTCTGTGGAATATTCTCTTATACCTGGATCAGATTTTGACAACTCGGTGATTTATCTGCGCAGGTCTGAGCCTGCGCGTGTCTTCGTCAGAAAGGAAATTCCACGAGCTTTAAGTCGGACTTGCCTTTTGATGGAAAAAAAAAATTGCTGTGGAACATATTCGTGTGGGAAAGCTGTACAAGGACTAAACAGAGTTCGACCCTGAGCCAGAATTTGCATCAGAAGAACGCATTCATTATTCTGTAGCTAAAGCGCTAACAAAGTAACACTGCATAAATCCGCTCACACGGCAGTGCTTACTCTGGTTCCGAAAAAAAAACCAGACAGTCATGATGGCATGCAATTCTAGGCCTTAATGCTGTAGCGAAAAGCTAGAGTTGGTGACTTGCCAAAGTATTTAGGGGTTGCTTCGCCGTCACTGTTTCTTGTGTCTGTGGTCATCAAGAGGGACGGTGTGGAAGTATTAAATATGTTGAATCATTCGATCAAGCGTTGCTACGGCCCCGAGTGTGAAGACGTGGTGTGTACCGGGCGGTACTGGTGGCTGTTCCTAGCCTCCAGCTTAGTCACCTTGGCCGTTGGCACCGGCCTGGTGTTTTTGGTTCGGTTTATCACCAGGCTACCCTGCCTGAACCGCCGGCGGCACCACGTGGCAGGGCCCGATGGGTCGGGCTGCTGCGCCGGCATCTGCCCCATAAACTTGCTGGAGAAGAACGCCGAGGCCGAGATTCACTCCATAGAAGCGGCTAAGGATTGGGCCACCAGACTCTTGTCAGCCCAGAGTCGGTTTGGTAGAATTCTGGTAAGTCCATCCATACAAGCAAACACGTTAAGCTAAATTCTCTTCCATTTCGTGTTGGTATATACCCTGAAGTTTGGGAACTCTCGGTTTAAGGTAGACAAACCGAGAGTTCCAAATAATATCTAGTACAATTTCTCTTTAAGTTTGCAGCCCCTTTTTTTCGTGAGTCCCACATTGGAGTTTTCCTATGAATTTCCCTGTTCTTATACCTCTGCCATTGCAGGCCCCCAAATACTGAACTAAGACTAATTGTATAATTGTAGTTCTTATCAGGACTCAGAACTTTAAAGATGTGTTCTTGAAATAACATCGATAGTTCCAGACGGTGACGTTCCTTAAAGCGATAGGCCAAGCCAAACATTAGTGTTTGAATTTCGATGTCATAAGCAGAGTAAAAATAACGTAACACTCCACTGACTCGCGTCGTTAACTGACATGTACAGAGCGTTTCTACAATCATTTTTATATTCAGTATGAAAAAACACGATCCCCTGGCTTCGAAACCAATCGTCTCCCAGCTAAAGCAATGACGTCACTTGAATCTTATCACGGTTTAAAGTCAGCTATGCAACACAGAAATTCATGGAGTTTTGTTCTGAAAACAAACCCCCAAAACAGTTAGAATTATACGTTGGTTGATTAATGGGACAAAGAGTTCATAGTTTTTGAAATCTCAAGAAATAAGAGTCGGAAAGGAAGACCGAAATGATTTTGTCCATCTTTTACCCCTACATAACCCTTCAATCCAAGTACGTCAAAGTTTGCCGCAGGTGTTTTCAAGGTGTTCGTGAAACGGCCGATGTCGTCAATTATTAAATCCCATAAGAAGAACCGAGACGAAGGCTAGCTTGCTCATATTATTAAAAACTAGACGCGGGAAATCGAGTCGGCGAGGGTTTGTCTGAAGGTAGATTTAACAGGGACACTTTTACCGCCGTTATATATACACAGCTGCCGACATCAAACCAAAAAGAACCCGTTGTAGATCATAAGATAGCGCTTGAAGACAGGGTTAGCAGCAGTATTATTTGATGAATCTTCTCAACTACATTAAGTATCTGCATCGCAAAGGCTTGGGCTTATCGACATATTTACCAAGAGCTTCCAACTAGCTGTCGGGCCTTGAACGCCACAAATACATGTACCGCCTCCTTCCCGCTCGCCTGATAGCTCCCTTAAAATCCAAGAAACATCAGACCAAAACAAAAGCAATCAAACAAACAAACCTCAACAGGAAAGCTGAAGGTACGAGGTTGAAAATCCGAAATTCAGGCTCTCTGGCAATTCACACGAGCGAATTTCTTGGAAAATCTGGTATTTTCAAGTCCAGTTTAGATGTTTACGGTGGCAGGATAATATCATCGGCGAGGAATAATCATGACCAAGGTTCGGCAATATTGAGTCTGACTCGGTCCCTCTTTTCCTGCGAGAAGAAATTTAACGATCTAGGCCCGTTCAAATTTCAAACGTTTTTAAACATTGGGGTTTGCTTTTTTGGGTGAAACTGTGCAGCTTCTTTCATTTTATGCCTTTCCAGAATTAATTGGATCCAGGATTTTTACTGAGGGGGAAAGTTGGAATTTTGGGAAATGTTTTTGCAGACGGGGTTCGGGGTCAATCCCCTTGTTTTTCCTTAACCGTACATGCAAAATGAGATCCTACATGGTTTGTTCCTTTTAGTGGGGTCCACTAACCTTGAGACGTAGCTTCCTAAAAACCAAAAATGGCATTGAGTGGTGAGGTGGATAGTGACCCCAAACCTTCCTCTGAATCTGCGACTCCAGCTCTGTTCTTTAAATGTTAAAGCCTCGCTACGTTTACGGCGAAACGCATTCTGCTATGCATCTTACCTTTAATCAAATCAGACAAACCTCCGTAGAGCTTGATCACTGTCAGTTTTGCTTTGTCTTGTTTTGTATTGTTTGATTAAGAGACTTCTTACAGACTGAACAGAACAGTTTGCTTCTTTTATCGCTTATGATCTTCCCTTTTGACACAGCGACGGCATCAATCTTAACATTTTTACTGTGTGAAGAAGTACAAGCATATTATTTTTTTTTGCCAAAAGTAATACGCAGAATGCATAGACATAAGGGTTTACTGGGAACACGCGGGATGGCGGCCTTTTTTTATGGACCCCGTTCGGTCGGAGCACCTTCTAATTATCTGGGCACTTTGGATTTGATATCAATTCCATCAAGAGGCCTTATCACACCTCTTCCTCCCGCCGTGGCCTTTCGGTGCCCGGAATATTCAGCAGGCTGGAAATGGTGTTTGGCAACTAAGGAGGTGTTGACCAAATATTTCATACGGAGTTTAAAGAAATGAATGGGAGAAACTATGGTACATTCTAGAGTGTTTGGTATACAAATTGAACGAATGGTATTAACTGATAAAGATATCATTGAAATAGTGTTGCGCAGTTGAATACATTTTGTTTAGGCCTGATATCTACAGGCCAGTGCTATACATTCACATGTAATTGCTGAATATACCTCTTCGTCTGAGTTAAGCACACGATAGTTTTGCGAAGCGCACCAAACGGGAGCTTGAGCCCTCAAATAGGCCTAGTGTTTCTGTTTTATATTAAAAACACATTCTGAAAAACGAAGACATAAGATGGCCTAAGTTATCCAACATCTTTAGATATCTTCTGATACAGCCGTACATTCCAGTCCCTCTTGGCGCAAAGAGAGTGAGGAAGGCGAGGGGCTTCATGAGCCATTTTTTAGGGGGGAGGGGGCTTCGGTCCGAACCCCCCCCCACACACACACCCACACAATCATGGCAAATCTTGGGCGAAACACTGTGTAATATAAGGGGGGGATTCCCGGCCATGCAGGTTCATTATAGGCCTATTTGCACCTCTCGCTCAGCAACCATTCAAAGTATAGTGTGTATATAAATGTTTAGAGGCCTGTTTGCGGGGGAGGGAAGGAGTCGCATAAACAAGCTTGAGTTGTGCTCAGCCAGACTTAAAGGAGTCTTACACATGCAGATCTCTGCAGGAGACGTTCTTAATATCTTCCTCGTCAGTGTCCACCTTGGATAATAATGAAGTGGAACTCGTGAGGGAGATCTTAGCAGGATAACTGGTGTCGTGATTTGAAGTTCACGTTGGTTTCTTGGATGCTACTCTAAACAAAATTTACATCGCCTACATGGATGTATTACCAACGTACCATTCAATTACGATGAATGAAAACTTTGTCGTCGCTGTAATTTTGCTCCCTTTACAATGAATGGGATTTCATAACTGAAGTAAACATTTGTTCTGAGCTTCTTGTTGAACTCATTTATTTAAAAACTTCCCGTAAGGAGACTAATCTTATAATCCAAAATGTTTATGATGGCATAGCACAACTCCAGGTTATTGCCGATAAAGACTGTTAGAATGTAACACTCAGTTGTCAGTTCTGAGTAGACAGAACAGGTAGGCACGTTCTTACGGGGCGACAGTTCTTCTTCTCGCTTGGGCAAGGGGCATCCGAGTGCATCTAATAATACGAAGGTTATTGCATGCATTTATCATGGCCACCACGTAGCAACGCGTAATACAATGCATATCCTTCAAGAAAAAATGCGCTGGCGGGCACCACTCTAGCAATATTCATAATGACAACCAACACGGCCCACTTTAATTAATTTCATGTGAAGTGCGCCCCGTGCGAATGCCATATGATCCGACAGCCGCAAGGGACTCTTCACGTCTCCGTACGAATACAGTGATATCCTTGTGAATTATGACCAGCGCTTTGCCACGTGAGCAAAGGACGCGTGTTGATATACACGACCTTGACGGGACAAAATCTCTGTCCCCCTCTGCTATTCAATGTTGAAACGAGCACTGATCGTAAAGACAAATGAACGTTACATAAATGACCACACCGAAAGAGGATCTGTTCGAACATGGCTCGATATGGCTGACCCTTTTGTTTGATTTTTTGTTCATTAGCAAAATAACTCATCACAATTTATGTGTTAACATTCATTTCATCAAGCGGTGTATGTGTTGTTTCTTTTTTATACGAGACAGACTATTTTACTGAAACTAAAGGTTTGGAATAACAGTCGGGGAATTATTGCAGTGATTCATTATGATAAGGCCTAATATTTCATAGGTTATCCCGACCCCATTTAATAGATTTGGCAGCCAATTAAGTCCCACAGTATGGACTGTCCTTTCCATGTTTTGCGTGATTTTGAACGCACATACAGTTCAATTTTCAGTTAACTGAAGATATCTCATATAGGCCTATACCTGATGACAAAAATTAACTATGCCATATTTAAAGAGTCTTTGAAATTAAAATTGCGTGCTTGGCTATTCAACCCGATACTGCAAGCCACGTGTAAGATGGGTATAGTTGGACTCCACCAGTAAGAAATTGTGTGCAAAATGCAAGCAAAGAATTCGGTCCGCGTTTCTCTCAGTCATAAGAATTACAATGGACATAGTTTCGATATTACCAATGCTTAACGCATAAGAACTGTTTATCAAAAGTTTTGTCTCTTTTTCTTATTTCCTACAGCTTGACAGTATAGAGTATTTGTATGATAACAAAATAACGCATTTAAGGATGAAAAGCAGGCATAAGACTGAAATGAGTGATAAAGAGATATGAGTGAACCAAGATCATACTAAACAAAAGATTTAAGACGAAAAGGGCACAAGAGGATTATTAAAGTGTAAGTATAGTGTAATTCGAGAATTATTTACAAATTGTTACTATTTACATTGAAGAGTTTTGCTTTCATTTATAGTTTCATATTTTGAATCTCAAGTATCTTTGACGTCAAGTTTTAGTTAATGAAATAAGTCAGATACGTTTAAGGGCAGAGTTCAGTCAAACTGAAGTGAAATTATTTTCTTAAAGGCCAATTTGAGAAAAAAGTTGTAAATTGTCAAGTATTAGATATATAAATTACAGAATATGACACGCATGGAAATGAAATGAACATTGCATGCAAACAACCTTTGTAACCCTAATAATCATTCCGTCAAACGACCGCTTAAAACGAATGTCGTAACTCCGAATTAGGATGTGAAAACCTTAAAATGTTACATATGAAAAAGACTCCACATAAACCACAAGAACAACCGCAAGGAACAAATTTGCTTTAGTTTAGCCACTTGAAGATGACTTTGCTATATTGTAACGACAAATTTGTTAATTTATCGCGGAAATAACGCATTCACTGGTTTTCTTGTTCACAGCTGACGTGGCTCAAGAGTCATTCCTTTAGTACCGTACTGTGAATTTGACAATGCAGTTAAGGGTAATCTTTCTAGTAACTGAAAGGAACACGCTCAATTTTTTTGAGCTCGCGATCGGGAAGATATACGTCAAAATTTGCAAGTACGCTCTTTTCAAATTAATGATATTGGCCTACCTTTAGCAATGCTCGAGTATTCCCATAGTTTTTTTTTTCTCAACGAATACAAACTTAATGTTTAGTAACCTAGCCTGTAGAGGAGATGATAAGTTTCAGAAAAATGATTTTAAAAATATGTGTGTACAATCCCACCCGGTAGTTCGTATCTTTTGATTAAAAACAGCGACTTTTTAAAAATTATTTCCAAGGACATGAGAATAAGGTCATTAGGCCTCTGATTTGGGATTTCACGGGGAAGGACCCTTGAGCTTTCTGTATGATGATGACCGATTCAGCGGTGTCACTTGATGTCACATTATAGAGTGGCGATGACGTCTAACGCCTGCATGACGTTGAAGGTCACTGTCACCAATGGTGTGTGAATTATACCTTTGAATATTTATGGCATGGCAATTATCTTTATGTTAAGAGACTTACTATATTGTGGAATTCATGTTTGTAAAAATGACTTAATTGCCAGTGATATGGAAAGGAAAAAAAAGAAATCTGTAATAAAAATATCTTCAACTACAGCGGGATATATTTTATTTACATGGCGTGCACTGTCTACTTAATTCAAAATTATTTTTTGGGGGGATATTTTTGCTCATGGTTTTGTTTTGTGGTGACTCTTAGCTGTACAGAAATGACGTCATTACAGTGAATGCTTCCGTTTCAATGATTTTTTTATAATCCGGTATCTAACATAGATTCATCGTTGATAAGCAGATGTAAAATTTGATAGGGCCTACTTTAGTAATGACATAGAAAACCCGTAACGAACATCATTACTGCATGTCCTTTTCAAACCAAAGACATTTGTCACAAATAGGAATACTGTAAATGCATCCGCACAGCAGTCCCACTCTGTATTTACAAATTGGGTGTAATTATTTACTCTGCCATTTCGCTGTATAAGAAATCGGTTTAGCCGATGTGTGCGGTCACGGCTCTCCTGCAGCCACGCTCCATGTGCATTACGAATTAGCGCCCATGTCCGGCCGTGCCATCTCATAGCAACGACAGCCGGAGTCGTGAGACGAGCCGGCAAAGTGGAAGGCCGCGACTTTCAGGCCGATCCGTTGTGATACGACCCGCCCACAAGGTCACGCTGTGTCTTCGCCGGATCGAGGGTCTGGCTGGATTAACTATGGAGCTATGGATTAACTTACATGTAGTATCGAGGGTGAATAGTCATGGCACCTAACGATTAGCAGTGGCGAATAACCGGGAGGAGGGGGGTTGAAGACACGCCCCCGTTCCCGCTCAAGATTTGACCCCTTCTGCATGCTCCTGTACTCGAAGTTAAAAATATTTGAAGTGTTTCAAAACACGATGTAAAAAGCCACCCAATGCTTCCTCAAAATTGGATTGCTGCTGTCTTCTGCGACAATAAAGTTAGATTTAAACTAGAATATGCTTGTATGTATTTCTAATTGTTGTTTCTGTGGCAGTAAGGAGCCATAATTAAGATCACAGATATATTAAAATAAACGTAACTTTCCTCGCTGATCGTCTGAGGCAAGGCCTCTTCAAATCCAATGACAAGTCGTTTGTTCGTTAGCTGTGTTAAGTTCCAACAGGAGGATTTGCGTCATTCAAGATTTGATGTAGTGAAGGATTGTTCTTTCTAAAATTATTTAAACTTATCCTAAAAGTTCTCGATTTTAATGTAATTCTTCACACACAAAGGGGGTAAGGGTGGTAAGGGCACTAGGATCCGTGGTGTGGAAACTGTTTGCATATAGTGAAGAAACAGCAAATTCACTTACTACTGGTGTGCTTCTTTAGATAAAATACTCATTTGACCTTGACACTTTTTAAGTAACTTATTAGTAATCATCGCGAAATGTGAGTACTCGAAGCAATAATTTGTCAGAGGACCTCATAAATGGTTGCAAAATCAATGGACTCCATGTTGCCAGTCCTCTCTCTAAATTTAGGCTCAGTCATGTTTTCCTGCATGAGAAACAACAATCAAATACTATAGCTGTATAATGTTTTGAAAAAAAAAAACCACATAAACACACACAGCAAATGATACGCCTGCACACCCACACAGCTACACTGTAATTACTAATATTTATCTCTCTGGATGATAACTGATTATTTCGCTATAGGAATCTGTCTAATCGCAGCGTATAGTTTATACTGGGTTTAACCATGGTTCGGCTGTTAGTTTACAGTTGAAGGCGTTTTCTCCAATACTGAAGTCGCCCATATCGAGCACAGCATTTATTTCAATATGCTGCTAGGACACAAAATGTTCAACCTTGCCAATGGATTTAATTTAATGTGGACACCTGGCCCTCTTTACCTGAGGAATGGTCGTCGAACAGTGAGTACCCCGCAACCAATGGTCTATATGAAACCAAAATTAGAGAGAGGCTGGCATAAGACGGACTTTAATGTTTGAACTGCCATGTAAATTGCAGTTTTTCCACTTAACAACACATCAAATAGGATACTATCATCCACATATTGGTACGCGTCGGGGCGGTATGGACAGATTGACTCTAACATTTCATGCACAGGGAAAGATAAAAGATAAAGCAATTTGTCAAGGTTTTGTTTGTTTGTTTGTTTGTTTGTTTTGAATATTCTTGAGTAATAATTGATCAGTGTCCATTCAGTGTCTCCATTTGGTATTCTACCAAGCCCGGAAAACATTTTCATTCACTACTGCCGGTGTTATAGCATGCTCAACACAGACAGATTTGCTGTGAACTTAATCCGAATTTTCTCTGGGATGGAGCGCTTTTCAATTGCCCGGCGTGTCGATGTCCCGGGTATATACCGCAAAGACGTAGTAAATTTAAAAATACTCTTGGTTTAATCGTGTTTGACCACTGTTTGGTCCGATTCTGGGCTTGTATACACAACAGTGTCAAATCAACATTATTGTACACGGAACAGCACTCTCGTGTTGTCAAGTTGGTATGTTTGGTCATGCTTTCATGTGACAGCCGGTGTGTGCATTTTTTTGCTAAAAGGGATTCAGGAAACATTAGCATGTATATGGCTTTGCAGCGGCTTGGACAGAGCGATAGGAAAAAAAATCTCGTCTATCATTCTGAAGGTATACAGCTAGTTGGCATTTCTCAGCATACTTGGTAAGACGAGAATTCAGCTTCCTCCTCGGCCGCTGTCGCGGATTAACAACATTAAATAAATCAAGGAGGCCTGGAAGTCTGCTTGTGTCCTCTGACAACCTTGCCGATGGTTTGTAATCCATTTCCCTTCTACATTGCCAGAGTGTTGGGTGTGTGTGCGCGCGTCGGCGGGAACCAGACGAGCAACCTCCAATTATCGGTGCCGCCGCCGCGTTTCCGCTTGACAGCCAGCAATAATATCGTATACCGACTTGCTCCAGTGGTTCACGCGTACACTGTACACGGGGAAACTGGAGCAAACCTGCCCATGGGCGACTCTTGCTTTTCCCCGGTAGACAGCACCTTGGGAGTGCAGGATGTTTTTCGTCCGGGGAAATATCCAGATTGAGGCAGGATTGAACTGTGCCCGGCAAGAGGGGAAGACGAAAGGGTGGGAAGTCGGGAGAGACTTCAAGAACATTAAGTGGTGCTCAGATTTTTTTTTTCATGGGGAGGGCACATTACCAAGGAAACCCTACGGGCAATTCTTGAAATTCGCTATTGCAGTGTGTTTTCTTTACTTTTCTCTTGAAAGTATGGAAACTAAAATTGAAGGAAAACCTGTCATAAACATATACCTTATATGCACTCTTTAGGCCTAAGCTTAGCTTTATGACTAATTTTACAAGCGGTCACATTCCATGTTGAGATTATTCTGCACTGAGATTAGCTGTGGGCCTACGAACGTCTACCTAGTTGGAAGCTTTCTCAAACTTGAAAATTCAAAGAGAGGCACCACAACTTTAAAACAAAATATGCTTATGGCGTATCTTTCGTCGGTCCCCTAATTTTTGTAGGTTTGAGGCACAGTGCTCAATGTGCGTACCAGATAAAACGGCCTCGTCAAAACCGGGCAAGAGAGGCGAGCAGAAGTAATGGGCAGGGCGCGGAGGATAGCTTAACAAGTCTCCATAACAACATGATTGCTGTAGCTGATTTCTTCCCGTATGGAATATTGCATTGGCTTTGGGTGACCCCTGTGTACTCTGTGCCGTCTAGTCATTGCACGTATTCGTTTTGTCGTGTTCGGTGGAACGTTGCTTTGATTAAAATCAAGTCTGGGATCATGTGTATTCGGACAGGTGCGTCGCTCATGCTCTATGAAAATCTATACTCCTATTCAAATTCTCACTAGCGCAAAAATGAGCTTTCTTCCATATTGCAACTACATACAGAAGAAGTTTCTTAAAGGGAGGGGTGGAAGTCAAAATAGCAATTAACGAGTATTCAAGTAAAAAGAAAAATTGAACTAACAGAAATAGATTAAAATGCAAAAAGCCATAAAGTGGGAAAAGAAAGCAAAACCAAAGCTAGTAGAAAAAGCAATGGAAAATAAACTTTACAGGTAATCAATTAACATTACCAGCCAACCGACCCGAACCAGCAAAATGAACAAATTAACATTGACCGACTGATAGATCGAATGACCAAGCAGCCTTAACCAAATCAAAGCGTCAGGGTTTTTCCCGAAAGATCTCTGTGGAAGGGTGCCGACATTGCTTGATATATTAATAAGTTCCCCAAGCTTCTCCCCCTAGAGGACAGGCACCACATATCATGCCTATGGCGCGACAGCAGACCCAAGGGTCGGGGAGGCATTCATTACACTTCGGTAATTGGGTTGTCGTCTCTTGAACTGAAACATTGCCGTCATCTTGCCACATCGTTCCCTCCATGGAAAATAATCTGATAACCTTAAGCTCAATGAGACGTCGTTATCCTTCATTGTCACACTGTAATTACCGGGCTGGCGATATTAAAGTTGGTTTGTGCTTTGACTGATCGGTTTAGTCAGTTGTTTCAGTCTGATTCTGTTCGCAGTCGTAAATGTCCTTATATTTATCTGCATTCATGGCCATAGATATGGGTGCTTTGTGGCAAAACCCATCATCGTTGGGATCGAAGTCTTTCTGTATTATTTTAAGAAGAAACTAGTGTGCTCCCCTTTAGAAATATCCTCATAATTAATTCATTTACGCTGCTAGTTTTAAACGGTCTATCAAATAAAGACATCTTGAAATTGCAGTGCTTGACTGTTTTCATGAATGCGCTTATGCATCATAAGGTTAGGGATAGGAGTTATTTTAATTGCTAACTTTTGGCCAATGAGAGCATCAATTAACATTCAGCCACCAAATTTTCCCTCGCACACACTTTGACGTCGGAGGAAAATGCTGGGGTCGAATCCTGTGGTGGCTGGCAATAGTACATGTGCCAATAGGAACCACTTCTCAGTGGATGCTGCCACTTCCCGCAGATGCACGTGTTAATCTCAGCATGATCCCAGCCGTAGCCAAATAAGCCAAGTAAACCTGCATATACTGAAACAAATGGCCGTGAGCACCTGCAACCACCGATGGCCGACGCGGCCTATCTCCCTGCTACACTCTAAATTCCAAAGAGTGAGAATTTACTCTATTCGAGTGAAAATTCAATCCCTCCGATTGAAATTAAGGACCAAACGAAATGGAGCAAAATTTTTTGTCTCTCTTATGGTTGCTTTGGTAGCAGATTGCTTCCAAAGACACTTAGAAATGACTCAAAAACGACACGATAGAGATGGTTTATTGAAATACTAAAGGACACATCCAAGATATAAGGCATGGGCTATGTGTATTCTCTCGGTCACTCGCGTCTGGGCAAAGGGGCAATCCTCCGTTCACTTTGTACAGGGATTTGCATGTTTTCCACATTTTTTGCTGCAATGTGATAAAAAATAACTGTAAACTTTTTCGGCACAGTGTGGTAGATATTCATAGTGTATAACCAGTGAAATTTCAGGTATATTTGATGTAAAGAGTTTAGTCGATAATTCAGATTTTCCCCATAGACCACATTACTATTTTTAACCCTGAGTCCAAAGTGTGAAATATGGAACAGCCACCAACTGACCAATCAGAGAGAAGTACCAAGGATCAGTGATGTCATCCTGACTGTGAGGGGTGCAGACCACTAATTCAAGTGAGGATTTCTGGCCAGCTCATTAGCATTAAAAGTGCCCCCACAGTATCTTTTGAAAAAAGAGATTGTTTGAGCTTTCATATGAGNAAAAATGGCTGCAATCAGACTTTGGAAAAATTATTTGTTGGGGGGTGATTTTGTTTTGTGGGAATAATTAAAAATTTAATTGGCTAACTTACAAAAAATTGAAAAGAAATTGAAAGCTAAGTGACTAGACAAGAATTTCAGTTGTATTTCAGAAATCTCAGGGATGTTGGCACACATGTTATTGGGCCCTGAACAGTGATGATTTTACACTATTTTCAATGGGGCTTGAATTAGTGGACTGGACCCTCAGAATGGAAATGACTTAGGCTAGCCCCAGACTGGAGCCAGTACTAGATGATGGCCCCAGTCATGACTCGACTAGCAGAAGCATGATATCCAAAGACCAAGCGAAGACTACGCAAGACAATTTGAGTTGAGTTCATGTGGGCCTAGATACATGTACATGTACATGTACGTGGGAATGTTGGCCCAGGGATCCACATGACTTTGTGTGCGTCAGCTTCAAATAATTTTATGGGAATCTTCAGGTTGTGCACCCAGCAATACCAGTGAGTAGTTTGAAGTTGACGTGTATAAACAGGACCGCCTTGCCCAGGTCTGACGACTCTTCATCACATTGTGACCAACCTCATATACAAAAATTAAAGAAATGTGTGTGTTTGAGGCTGTTACAAGAAATTTTTCACATCACCGCCTGCCCCAATTTTCATGCCTGTCCTGATATTTGTTTAATATTTTACCTTTTTTTAGTGGCTCCCCTCCCAAATGCATTTTCCAGATAAACATCTGACTATTCACGAGACACAGTCATATCGTGTTCTAATGAAATGATTTGTGTGCGCAACTTAAAACCATGCAGCCACCTTTACTGTAATACCGATACATGATGTGTGCCAGGAGCATGGTATAGCTGTCATGGCTCCTGAATTATAAATGATGACGTCTCCCATATTAGCATAATAAATCATATGATGTGTCATAAACAGCAGCAGACAGCCATTCAGTCATCTGCCGCTAATTTAGTTTTTGAAATATGACCAAAATCTGTATCACCCAACAAACAGACATTGCAGACTTCAATTCACTTTGGATGTGACAAAGTTGAATTTATGAAATATAAATTTCCCTGTCAGTTAAATTTGTTCCTGACTGAGTGATGTGACCCCCCATTAATTTTAAATGGCTTAATCATTGGAAGGCTTCACCAAGAATTCAGAACCGTTTTGTCAACTCTGGCTCAATTTCTTCAGCTCTTGTTTTGTCTGCAGTGCTGTTACTTCAAGTGCGAATCTTGAGAAGACGGTGCTGGAATTTTAGATGACATTCGTTTAACCCATTTCTCAACTCACTAACTCCTGGGCACATGCTCTTTTTTGTTGACGCGCCTTGTATGGGAGCAGGTGTTTGGGGCTGTCAGACAAAATATCATGGTTGACTTACTTAGGATGAATTAAGAACACTGACCTGTATTATGCAAAGGTTAGCTCACAGAAAACAAGAGTTACATGCAGATATCAAGAAATCAGAATCATATTGGGGTTTGTAAGAGTTTACAGCAAAGGACTAAAGTGATTTACATGTAATTGTGTTTGACATAATTTTTTTGCAGGTTTGATACGACATTTCTGCCCACTCAGGATTTACATATAAATGGAGTTTAAATCATTTAAACTAGTTCTTAAAAATCAAATCTATTGCCCTGTTAACACAATTTGACATGAATTGTACTCTATTTAGCATCTTTAGAATAAAACTGAATTGATTATGCAACTGACTTAATTTTCTGAGGTTTGGGACATGAAAAATCCAATGTACAAAAAAGAAATATAAACGTCTAATTTGGGCACTTTTCTTACCACAAGTCATGGCTTAATGAAGAGTTTTATTAAGCAACTGTATTACCAGCTGAGATCTCTTATTGAGAACAGAGGCTATGTGGCTTGCTCTAAAAAGCTGGTAACATATTGATGGGGGGGGGTTCACACTGGTCTCAGATCTGTCATTAACTATTCACTTGCCTTACTGAGTGATAGATTCAAGATTTTTTTCATGAGGAATGTAGATGGCTAATGTGTTGTATGGCCACTCTTCATATAGAGAGGGTGAGAGTCTTATATGTCGTCAACTGAAATTTGCAGTATGGTGTTACATTATTATTACAAGGCCAAGTACAAAAAAATGAAATAATTCCTTTGTCCCTAGCTTCTATTTTCATCCTGACCTATTTTCCACTTTTTTCCTTCTTTGTCTCTCTGTGTGTAAAATTTGCAACAAATTTGACTTTTATTTATTTCACGTAGTAATTGCAAGTTCCAAACCAGCCTTGCAGACTTAATGGTCCCTCAGACAAAAGAATCAAGAAAATGCATCACATCATCTTGGAAAAATGTTTCACCCCTCCTGAGAATCTGTTTTATATTTTTACATGACTAAATATGTGAGAAATTACTATAAATCAGTTGGAAGGGGAATGCTTATAACTTTTTATTCCTTGCCTTCTTTAAACTGCTATTCTGTCAAATATTCTCTTTTTTCTTTTCAAATCTGCAGCTGATCACCTATTTTTGCATCAGTATGGCATCCTATGCAATTTACGTAATAGACACCGGCAAGTAAGTATTTTTTGAATTTCCCTTCTATGTCACCCTAACTCTTTCAATTTTGAAAGTGCACTTTTAATTTCAATTCCTGACTTGATATTTTAAACAGTAATTTGTGTTGTTCATTTGGTTTATTTGTTTCCAACTCTTTCTGTTCTCACTTATTTAATTGAGGTTCACCTTGACCTCAGGATCTCTATATAAATTTTCACAGATAGGAACAGGCAGAGTTATAGACCACAGAGTGGACATTGCTTGTTTTCAATGCACAAGTCATGCCATTTATCAGAAAGTGTCTGCTAATGGCCATATGGGCCAGTCAGACATGATCGCTTGTGAAGCCCGTTCACGCTTGGCTGGCCAAGTCCATCATCAGTCCATTGGGTAGCCAAACCGTAGACTCACAGTCAGATCCAGTCAATGCAGTAGTCGGGCTTGTGCTCAATAGACCTTGCAGAGTAAAGATGCAGCGGTTCCTTGTTAAATAATGGGCGACAACATTAAGAGTGGTAAAGGCAGCAAATTGATCAAAACCACCAGGAATCTGAGTAGCGAGCTGAGAGTTTAGTCAGGTCTATCACAATTAAAATAACAAGTGCATTTGTGAACCCAGAGCAAGGGTAATGGGCCATCCCCCCTAAAAAAACACACGTACTTTTTTGAAATGTTATAAGAGAAAGGTGTTTTTTTTTAAATTTTAATTTCCCCTCTCATAAAAAAACATATTTCCACAATTTTTAGCAAAAACAAAAAATCACCTTTTCAGGGGTCTGGATGAATTTGAATTTCTTGCCTTTTGAAGAGTGAAGTGTGAGTGACCTGTGGTTTAATTGGACTTGAGAGGTCTCATCTACAATCAGCACGTGTCTGATCATTTTAAGATCAATTGTCAAACAGTTTATAAATAGAAAATGCACACAGGATGCTATTTTTATCCTGCACTGAGGCATGTGAATTGGCTATCGACAAATACATGCTTTGTCGTGGTTTTTCTGGGCTTTCCCACAAAGTGACCTTGAATATTCCAACCACTCTTTCGGACTGTGGATGAGAATGTGTACGTATCTTTAATAATAAAAAAATCAGAACTTAGGTTTTTGAGTTCTTTAAGTACAGTCATGGTCAGTCAAAGTTCATTTTAGATCCCGCTTTTAAGCCAAGGTGTAATTGCTTGTAAACATATTTGTTCACTTGCATACTCTTCGCTGTCTAAAAATATTAATTCTGAACAGGATTCCAAAATACGGCCGGGCAAGTCTGTAGTTGTGAGTAGTTATGAGCTACCCATCCCCGAATATTTTTCCTGTGAAATTTACTAAATGTCTACTGGGACTGCCATTCAGGAAAATAGCCTTGTGACCCCCAAAATGACATATTTCCCATAAAGAGACTTGCATGTACTGCGATACCTCAACTGCAAAAAACCCACAAACAAAACAAGCCTTTTCAGGACAGTACTTTAGATCTACTGTGTGGATCCAATCAAGCATGTGCCAGAGAAATTGTCTCTCATTCTTGATACACTGTTTGTGTACCAGTGACACTGCAGATGGAGGAATGGAATTTGTGCACACTTCAGTTTAGACATGTTGATGAGAACAACAGCTGCCATTATTCCCTAATAGGTGTGTTTGTGGTTGTTGGTCTCTCACTGCGTAAAAAATAATTGTCACAATGTTTGGGAAACTCCAACAACACATAGGCCTAAATATTTATTGTTGTTAATAGCAGTGAATGCATGCTTTCAGTTTACAGGACTGTTTGACTCTCATGTGCAATATTCCTGTTTTGTTAGAAAATGTAAAGCCCGGGTCATACCGAAAGTAGTTTTATTATAATGATCGTTCTTTTTTGAATAAAGCTAATTGAGATTCCTTGGGTCACTGCACTTTATTGTTCAAGTCTTGAAGAAACTGAAAACCGTCAGGTTTATTGGAAGACAACTCAGGGGAAAACCCACGGTATCGGCTGGGGATGGAAAGTATGATCCGAACATCAGCATTGGTGCGAATTTAAACCACAGACATAGAAAGCATGGTCTATGTACTCATCACCCCTGGCTGTGCACTCCTGAAGTAAATTCATTGTAATTACAAAGAGCGTCACAGCGCCGTCACACCACTCTTGTTCATTGCATGTCTACAAATGTTTATACCAGAAAGCTCCTTGATTTCTCTTTACAGTAGTTGATGAAAATATAAACTGTGGACATGTACAGGTATAAATACATATACCTAGTGTGTCAGGACTGTTTGCTCTAATTCAATTTGTATTGGGTTTCCTATGTGTATCAGCTAGGAATTCATAGTCTCTGTCTTGGTTCTCAAACAGAAATATATCTGGATCACTTGTGTCAAACTTTGCTGTAACAATATAAACTGTCACTCCAGGGACTATGTACATTCATATCTTTTGTTAGGATGATTGGGTAAACATTCAGGACTTGACGAACAATACTGAAAGGAATGCCTTTGTCCACAGAGTAGTCAATGGAAGTTGTCAAATTTGTTTTGGTAGTTAGGCACACTCCATACAGAAACTGTGTTCCTGAAGTACTTGTACATGTAAACGGACCTACCAGTAGACATCCCTTGTGGGTTCAGAGCCTCATTAGAAGATAACGCTTCCTGAATATACAGGGTCCATCACCAGTTAACTGATAAATTCAATAAAATAAATTGCCCTGTTGTTTGAGCCATTGCAGGCTGTGTAATGTCATAGCTACATGTGTATGCTATCCTCAAGCATCGTGGTTGGAAAATATACAGAATGCTGAATATCAACACCAAAAATCAAAAAAGAAAGAACATAAGATGACCATTTTGGGGTATTACAAGATGACTTTAAATGGCCTCCTTAGTATAATGGTCCTAAATATGTAATGTGTGAGCTCCCAGAATTGATTGATGGCTTGCTTTGCTCACTTGCAATGTCTCTAAAGGTGTTGGGAGTGTATCAAAACTTGAGAAACCAAATTAGGGCTCATTAGGTCAGAGGCCGCTCATTATTTGATTGATTGATTGACAAATTTTGCTAATTGCTAATCCGGATTTAATTACATTTGAGCAAGCCAGAGGAGTGGAGCCCGAAGGTCATAGAGTCGGTGTTGTGTTGAGATGTTTGGGTACAGCCGTGTGCCTGATGAAAAACGATTAATATGCACGGTGTTATTGCTTTCAATTAGTACTGCTCTTTTTTTCAATACCCACTTTATATGTGTGGTTGTATAAATCACTTAAACTCAGTCGAATCATTGTTTTCTAGTCCATTTTATTTTTAAGCCATTAGAATGTTTGATTGCTGCTTGAAAATTTCTGTTTACACTGATTCCATATGGAGTTGATGACAGAGAGTTGATTGATTACATGTAGTAGGCCTAATGAAATTTTTTCAAATATCCCAACCCTGTTTGGTTCATCTACTTTTTCATTTGATTTCCCTCAACTGTTTTTCGTGTAAACTTTTTATTTGCATTTCATTCTGTAAAATGCAATGATCAGTAATGGAATTGCACAATATAAGCACTTGCATTATTATTATTTTTTTAACTATTATCTTGTGGAACACAAATTTACATCAGGGATTTGGTCATACATATATATCTGCATTACTTGAAGTAATAAACGTGTCAAAACAAACAGCCAAACAAAAACAAACAAACAAACAAACAAACAAACACACACCCCGCCCTAAAAAAAGTAAAAGAAAAACAACAACCCAAACAAACAGGCAAGAAAGGATTTTTTGAGCACTGTTCATATAAATTTTATGTAAAACTATTCAAATTCTGTCTCTGTCATATAGCATGGAGTTCAGTCCAGTAGACACACATGCATAGTTGTGATCATTGATGACCTGTCTTACATTCTGTTGTCCCCTTCCTGACAACAACGAAAATTACCAGGAAATAAAACTTTAGACTGACATCTGTGAAATTTGAGCATCACTATAGACTTGTGTTCTTGATTTTTTTTTAGAGACTCCAAGTGAAGCCTTAGTGAAGAATTGCCATGAATTCTTTATTTTACCGACCCTAATTTGGAAATGTTTTTAAGCAAAATTTTGCAAGGTACAATTTGTTTGTTACTACCTGTTAATTGCAACATCTTGGCTCCACAACATTAATTAGTTTTGCCTTTTATTCTTCCCTGTCAGACCCATCGAACGATGTTTGCCAGCAGATCGAGGAGACCTATTGTTTTTTATCGACAACATTTTTAACTTCTTCTTTCTTGGTGTGTTTATATTCAGGGTAAGTGAACTATCTGTATTCTCTGTGAGGACAACCCCAGCCCAGCTATGGTGCGCCCCCTAATCGCTACCCCTAGAACTCTAGGAGTTTGTTGTCCACCTTGTTCCCACAGACAACAAACCTTAGAGTTCTAGAGGTGCACTAATCCCCACAAACCTCATCCCATCCACTATCAAAACATGCTCTTTTGTTGTTTATCAAAGTCAATCATTTTGCATTGTGGTTTAGAGGATGATATGCTTTTAATAGAGTAAAAACAAACTGACTTCCCACCATAGATATGGATTCGTTTTCTTTTTTTTTTCTGATCCATTCAAGAAAAGAATGCATGGCTGATTCTGCTGCCTCTGAAACAGACAATGGACATATCAGCAGGATTTGTAACTTTTCACTGTTTTTGAACAAACTGAATACAATTCTGTATATTAAACTTAAAATGCAGCTGACACAACTCAGCGTCTGCTTATTTCTCCGAATGGAATGTCAGTGGATTGAAATTTGCCGCGGCGGATGACAAATGCATCCTTTATAGATCAGTGTTGTAGTTAGTAGACAGTCAGAAAGACCCTGTCAGACCTTCGCAAGACCAACACTGCCAGTCTGAATTCAAGTCACAAGCTATTCAAATGAACTGCCACACAAGTTTCCATTTGCCGTTGTTCGCCTTGTTATTTTATTTGTGAGTGCATATCGTGAATGGTCATGTGACGATCTTGACCACAATGCTGTCGAGCCTCAAAATTGGCTGACTCCCTAATGAAGTGAAATGTGGATTGGATTGGTATGCGTTGGTGATGATGGCAAACCTACAGCAATGTAATTAACCACCATGGTTAACTAATTGCGTTTCCGGTGGTATTCATTATGCAAGGTCCTTTTATTTTCATTCACGTAATTGGTAGAGTAATTAGTGAATTAATTGCTGCATTTATGTGGACTTTAGTGGTGCTGTTGCAGTGTTTATTGCTGTATATCGCAATTTAGTGTATACATGTCAACAATGTGGTTTTCTTTGGCCCAGGGCCAATACATATAAAGTAGTTACATGCTGTGGAAACATTTCATTATGCAAATTGCTCAACACCTGAGTGCCTTATAACTGAGTCTGTACATGAAAATGAAAATTCCAAAAATCAGTTTGTTTTTCCTTTTTTGTTTTTCCATTTAAACTTGAAGAACAAGAGAAGAGTTTTTTTTAACCTTCTCTTTTCTGTTCACTTTCTTCTAGTTAAGGGCAATATGACCCGTGTCAGCACATAAATACATGTACCTAGATCTTGTACTCTATGGTGCGCTTGGACATGGTGCCTTGTGGGGTACCGGAACAATGGAAGGTACCCCACAAGGCCAGTGTGGATCCTTGTGGGGTACTAAAGTGGTACCCCACAAGAACTTCACGAAAATTTCAAATTTACTCAAAAAGGAGGAATTTTCAAGTGCCATTCATATCATCTGTCGCAAATTGAAGTATTTCCATATATTGAAGGGACATACAGTCGAAATTTCAACCCAGGAAACTGAATTTGGTTAAAATGGCAGTGATTTGAAATTTTTTCCGTGTTGTGTGGGAGTTTTGTACACGGGAACAAAGGAAATACCCCACAAGTATGCATATGTAAGGGTGTGTGCGTTGGCATGGGGTTCATGTAGTGGGTGTGGTTAGTGAGCTCAGAATGTGAGAAAATTGCTTGTGGGTTATTCCTTCTTTACTTTGTATGTAAAGAATTCCTCATAATCCCCAATCTCAATCATTGCTAATTTGGCCAGCCAGTGCCTTTTTATCAAGAAACAATATTATTTTTCAGTGTTCAAAGTGTAAATTACATATATCCTTGTTTGTCATTTTCAGATTGCATTATGAAAAGCAACTCGTTTTTTGACTTTTCTTTATTTAAATTGAAAACGAATGAAATGTAAATGTATGAGGAGCCAACTGCTATGTTCATGTTTTCCCATATTGGTCAGTAATTACCTGTACTTGAAATACTTGTTTGCAGTTGGCAAACATAACTTAGACTCCATAAAACTGGCCCTTACCATGAAAGAGCTGATCTAGAACCATTTTTATTGGGGGGGGGACTTGTTTTATGGAGGGCCAAAAATTTGGAATTTTTTTCCAATTAACTTTTTTATAGGCCTTTCTGGCCTTTCGTGTTGAGTTTACGTGTTTTTGGCTTTTGTGCAGGCTTTCTGAAGGAAGGGGAAGAAATTAGACCAGATATTTTCATTTTCTCATCTTTCTAGGAAAAACTTGTTGGGGGGGCTGGGCTGTTGGCTCCTTAGGATCCAATATGGGTATCCTCTGAGTACATAGAAATTCACGTGGGAAAATTTAATTTTTTTTCACATCCTAGGCCTGAAGTGTATCCGTCCATTCTCTCATATGGACCTGTGAAGTTTCATATTCTAAAATTATGCATAGGTGGATGCAGCACGTAGCCGCTTTCATCAATTTAACACTTATTTAATGAGATGTCTCAGTGTGGAGAATTATGACCATTTTTAACATTCCTTCTTTCCCTTCACAGTTCATCAGCTGGAACGACAAGTTTTGGTTTTGGTTTTCGGTCAATACGCTGGTTGACATTTTCACCATTCCACCAACATTTGTTTCCCTCATTATCTCCAGGACATGGCTAGGTAAGTCTTCATGTTATACTCTTTCTTGGGAATTAAGTTGTTGTTTATCTGACACTTGAAGAATAAGGAATGGTGGTATAGACAGAGTAGGTTTGGATGGTTTAATTTGGTTCAAGAACATGTGGGATTGCAGTGATCACTTTCAACTTAAAGACTAGTTCTGTTACTAGGCCTTCATTTGTACAATCTGAGTTTCACTTCAAATGCTACCCACGGAAAGTGCACACAAAAGAAATGAACCCCATGGGGAACTGGCCAATGTATTACCAGTTCTGTTCGCGGCTTTTTGGCAAGACGAAAATGTCACAACCGCTTTGTGATTTTCTTTTTCTGATAAGTGTCTTAAAGACAGAGGCATCGAGAGAAGTCCCAAAGATTCATATAAATCAAAGTTATGGCCAGGCTGACAAGTACATATAAAAGTACATGAAACATATACATGTCTATATCCACGAAATTGGAAAATTTGTCTTAAAACCGGCAGCATACTTGATGTAAACACCAGTGTCATTAATCAATGTGAAGGTATTTTGGTCTCTTGTGGGATGCAGCATTTCAGTGATTCTCTGCAGATGGTTTGAGACTTGAGCTACACATGTTCAGATTAGAATAGAGAAAACACCTGGTTCATCATGTGCTTTGAAACACAAAACGTTGTAGGGAGGTATGGGTGTGTGATTTTCTTGAGGGAAACAAAATCATTTCAGAGATGAGTTTCTCAACTTGTGAAAATCCTGGAGACAATTTTGAACAGTACACACCGGTACTGTCAAAAGAATTGATGTCCCATTTGTTTTTATAGTCTTGCATGTGTTTCTTTGTTGAAATATTCAATTTTGGTATCTGTGATTGTTTTTAGAGGGGGAGGACTAGTAGGCCAAATGTGTCTTCTTTTTTGGCATTTTTGAAAATCTGACCCCGTTTACAAATGAAGTAAGTACAAGGCAAATAATGCTAACCCTGACTGTGCACATTGTATTCAGTGGCATAAAACCTTGCCAATGAAAGAAAGATCGGAGGGGGACAAAATCCTAAAACTACCTGGCTGAGGAGTCTTGGGGGGGGGACTTCGCACCAATGTTAAAAGGAAACAGTACTTTTCATGCTGTCTTTGTGCCATTTATTTTCTGTATTCATTTCTATTTGTGAAAATTTGACTGTTGATACAAACTTTAAAAATTGACTTAGTGGCGTACTGTCCCTTCTAAAACATAGGCCATTTGTAGACGTATGTGCCCAAAATTGTAGAGGGTTGTACATGTATAAACATTGTAGATGAACAACAAACATTGTACATACAGAGACCTGAAACACAAGTGAGTGAAACCTTGAGACTGTAGAATACTGTCACAGTAAAGTGGTTAACGGAAAGATTGAGGCAAGATGGTACAATGATTAATTTTGCAAGAACGCCCTTGTGTATACCCTACAACAATTGCTTACTTTGCCGCCTTATTAATTTTTGTTTGTTTCATGACTCTCTCTGGGCATGCATCACAGAGTTCAGTTTACATGAACGGAGGCTGACACATCAGGGAATGGCGGAATTTGTTTATAGATGCTTTTTGGGCCAGTGGATAGATCAGAAAGTTGAAATAAATGGGCTCAGCCGTCAGAGCCGGAATCCCCTCTGTTTTGTTTCCTGGAGGATTCACGTCAGTGCCCCATCTTGAGGGAGATGGATTACACAGAGATAGATTCACTGAAAAGGACTGCCATACTGTGTACCTTAATGATGGCGTACATTGGAGATCTCTCTTATGGGTTCTTGGTGAAAGAGTACACAGTTGTCTGGTCCATTAATATCTTGCATACCCACAATTTGTACATGTACACTTGAGGAGAACATGTAACAAAGAAACAGGCAGGGACATAGTCATGATTGTAAGTTATCTGAGGGTCAGGCAAGAGGAAGTCAATTTTCCATGCAGTGTCATGCACCATTAGAGGATGGAATTATACTGCTTGTTCTAAATATCAGACAAAAGAACATGTGCTCAGTTTCTGCAAAATAAGACACTTGATGAGCGTTAAGTAAGAAAATCTAGCAACCAATCCGTACTCAAATACTAATACTTGTAGTAATAATGGGGTACTTTGGGTACAGATGAAAAAGAAAGGGCCGGACATGTTTGCAAACAGCTCATGCAACTTTGATGTTGGGCCTACATGTATGGTTAATCGTCAGGTTGGTGGAGGCAATTTTCTATTACATGTGCATGCAAGGCACCCTGTGAATATGATTTTGGTGTTCTAATGTACCTGTGCATATATAGATCATTCTTTTGCTACTTGTATGTCACAGTCATTTTGTGCCAGCCGTGTACTGGTTGATGAATGGCTAACCTCTATAAACCCTGAAGAATAATTCACATAGTGAATTGAAAAATCCCACACAGTAATCTGAACACTAAATCATGAGTTCAAGTTATGTGCATCTACAAAACTTCAAGTTGAACTGTCAAATTAAAACAAGGAACAAATGTGCATTTTGAGGTTAAACCATGGTTAAACTTGCCGCAGACGTTGGTCATCTGTATGCAAAAACTGGTCAATGTCTGGCAACTAAAGAAGTTGCATACAACTACACTTTTCTGCGACTTTTAGCTAGGTTTTCTGTTTTCGTGTTTAATTGCCACTGGTCAGGTTTGAGATGCTTGCGAATCATGATCCTGATGCAACTGCCCGAGATCCTGCAACTGCTGAGAGTGTTGCGGACCAGCAATGGCATCAAGTTGACCAGTTTGCTGACCATTGTGGCAGGGGCGTGGCTAACATCGGCGGGCATCTATCACTTGGTGAGTCTCGTCACCTGCTGGAGGTAGCGGAAAGCTTGCCTAGGTTCATCAATAGGAAAGTGTTATCTATAACCAAGAAATATATAGATCTCGAATTAAACTCAACTGAGTTCATTCAATTGGACTGCTGGACTTACTTCTAAGCAGTGTGATCAATTACTTGCCACGTCCTTCTCGACACCTTCATCAGAGGGATAGCTGGACGTGAGCAACCTGTGGTAATAATTGATTTCAGGTTACTCAGCATTGGGCTCTAACAACCAGACAAGTATTAGGCCCTGACAACTGGAAGGCAATTAAATTTGCAACATGAATTTGAACTGTCAAAAGAAACACACGTTTCTGGCCTGTATCACACAGAACACACTTGACTTGAGCCAGTTTGCAGCTACATTTGCAACACACTTTCTGAATGATACCTGAACTGTGAAATGACATTTCTATGCTAGGCAATCATATTTGGTTAATTGCATGAAGAAAATTAATTTTAATAGCGTAACTTGGTTATAAATGCCTTTGACGAATAAAAATGGAAAATTAAAACACTTGGTATCGGCATCCTGATGATGGATAGTATTAACTATCCTAAAGGTTGAGTACACTGCGTCTTTCCAGAACCTTACTCTCAAAAGAGATTTCACTGGTTCTATTGCAAACCTTTGTCTTGTTGTTTCCACTATGCAGACCTGCAAATCACATTTGTGGCCTGTTATGACAAAATGAGAGTAAAGTCACATCTCGATCTTTCCTATTTTGAGGGTTCAAAGTCATATTGAAGTGGAGGTCAATTTTGAGGTTTTGTTATATTTGGAAAGAGTAACCTGTCTCCTATTTAATTCCAAATATTTCACAAGATCAGAAATTTAAAACTGTCATGTTCTCAGTAGTTTTGACAATAGCATTATTTGTGCCTGGTCTGAAATTATGAAAAATATGCCGGAACCAAAGATGCAAGCTGCCAGAATGTCACATTGTCACCTGATACTTTTACCCTAAGTGTTCCATGTATAAACCACTACAAAGCTCTTTTTCTGCTGAATTAAAAAATACCAATATCTAAATTTTTGAAACCTCTAACTTTCAGCTCATTTTGTGGTGACAGGTCACATTTAATCACTGTCAAAGTTTATTGTATTCTTAGGTTGAGAATTCAGGAGATCCATGGATTAACTTCAACAACTCCCAGTCCCTGACCTATGGACAGTGCATCTACATCACGGTGGTTACAATGTCGACAGTGGGCTACGGGGATCTGACCCCCAAGACCACTTGTGGCACCATCTTCATCATCTTTTTCATCCTTGGAGTCTTGGTGAGACATTCCAGCTCGTCTAGTGGGGCGGGAGGGGGCAATTTGCCTGGAGAAATGTTGCCTTTTTTGTGAATTAAAAGCACCAGCATTTCAGAAATGGTAGGCCCTACTACCACCTTTCCTTGGGGGAAGGATTTTGGACAGTTGTTTCTGGGAAAATAAGATTGATTTTGTTCCCTGGACCTGAGAACCAGATGCCACAGAATACACTTTAAAAACTTATTAAAGAGAACAAATTATGCACTCACAGTTGGGCAGGAATGAAATTAAATCTGGGCAAGGTTTCACTATGTGCATTTTCCTTTCATTTGAAAAATAAAGGAATTTACAACCTACAATTGTAAATTGTAGATTATATATATGTGTCCAAAACTTTGGCACCATCTGTTGACATCATTTAAGTTGTTATAGAAAGCAAACTTGAATCTAAATATCGGTCACATCAGAAGTTCTGGGGTCATTGCCTCCCAAGTCTGCCAGCCCCCTCCATGTCTTTCTCAATAAAAATAAAAAAAAATAGGCTGCAACATTTTCCTTCTGGTTAAAAAGCTGTAAAGAAGTGTGAAAAATCATGCTTAAGATTTATTTATAACATTCATCTAAATTGGAGAGCTGCACTTTATAAAAAAGATATCGAGTACATCTGGCCAGATCTAGCATTTAAGATGCAGACAAACAGCAGCATTCTGCCACTATGAGGTCATCCTTCTCACGTAGCACTGTGGGTTACGACAGCAGCAGTCATAACGACATCATATCTGTCTTGACGTCATCCCTCCCCATCCCCAACCCCCCTATGCATCAACATTTCTTTAATATAGCCGTCCATTTCATCACCGTGCTGGTCTGGATCCCGCACTCTCTCCCCTTCTCCCCCTGTATATTAATCCAATCATCAATTTTGATTTCCCACAGGCCATCTTTGCCAGCGCCTTGCCAGAAATTGTGGAGATCGTTGGGAAGGGAAACAAGTATTCTGGTGTCTATGAACCCGTGAAGGGGAAAAAGTAGGTCACAAAAAATCAGAACTTCTTGAAGAGGTAGTCTCCAAGGGCCCAAGAAACCAAGGATGCGCATGAATTTGTCCGTCTTTTGATGAGTTTGTTTCGGTTCATTCCTATTCATTTCATGCCTTATTTTGCCCACTGCATAATAGTTTTTGAAAGATACAAAGTAAAAGTCAGTTATTTCTTCAGAAGTTTTTCTGCCCATTGTCTTCTTTCATTGAGAGCAATTTTTTTTAAATTTCTTTTGTTCAGAGGTCACTGAGCTCCTTTTTTTTTAGAATTAAATTTTCTGTCCAGGGTTTCACGTTTAGCAGCCAAAATGCACTTTGTAGCATAATTTTGCAATTTCTTACTCCAAAGGTCTCCTTTTGTCTTGAAGAGAATTAAATATTATTGGTGGTAACTATTGTCTTTTTTTTATATATGTTCCTTTTTGTCTGTTTGTGTGTTACTATTTGTTCCCTATTAAGGTCAGTTTGTGTATCTATTTACGCATGGCTTTCTGTCTCTCATTTTGTTGTCTTGAGGTTTTTTGACTGGTTCAGTCTTTTTTCCTTTCCATTTCTCTACAAGTCCCTTGTCTGCCCCTGTTAATATTTTTATACTGTCTGTATTGCAGTATCAGAGAAATAAATTCCCACCTATCTAAAGCATGTTTACTGCCCCAAAAGTTTAAATGTTCATATTGACTAAAAACGAAAGACCATTGTAAATAAATGAAATCATTAATCTTTGTTTTGTGCATTTAGTTTTATTGTGGACATACTTTATGTATCTTTGAGATTTTTGTCATTGTTCAGTATCAGTTAAAAAACTACCTTGTTTGCCCAGGTTTAGCATACCTACATTGGTTTTTTTAAATATCCGTAGCTATTTCTCTTTTACCAATTGTCCGTCGTTGTGTCCATTAGTAATTAGCTGTTGGACTTTTTATTGCATTCGCATCTTTCCACTAGACTGCCTACAAATGGTTTTCTCTCAATGTTTTTCAGGTCCTTTCATTTCAGTTCGTCTTTCCCCTCTTTCTGCACTGATATCGCTTCTCCCCACTCGTAAATCCCATTCCTCCACAGTTTTGTGCCCAGGGCGTTCGGTCTTAAGGGAGCTCTAAGACTCGGCCTTTACCTTTTCGCAAGTAATCACTTGGGTCCACTTCTTCCCTTTGTGTTCGCTCCCTCCGCTGATTGGCTTAAAACCGTGGCCAGTTTCCTGTCGCTAGTTCCATCTCCATAGCTCATCCATTTTGTATCTTTCCTCATTCCTGCTCGTTTGCTTCGTTCATTAAAGAATGCAGAGAGACCAAAGCACTGAAAATTAAGACTTCATCTCGTACCAGTTCTTGTCTTTTACAATTTTTGTGTTAAACTAAGTAGCTGAGTATGATATCCGGTATTTTAAAACCTCTTTGGAATTTTCCAATTTTAATGTTGTAAACAAAATTCAATCTAATAAGTCCTTAAGATTTGGAGATGACTTTTAAGATGAAACGCTTCGTCCTGCAACCCATTGCTAGAATAACTTCAAGAAATTTTCTCTTTGTTCTTGTTGTAGTCAAGAAGCAGTTCACCTTAGTGTTAATTATGTCTAACTCCTAACCCAAACTATCTCTTGTTTATTCCAGACACATCGTTGTCTGTGGCCACATCACGTACGACAGCGTGTCCAACTTCCTCAAGGATTTCCTCCACATAGACCGGGACGTAGTCAACGTGAACATCGTACTGCTAGACACGTAAGTACCTCAAAAACAGCCTTACTTTCCATATTGTAAATTGGTTTACTTCCGCCAGTTTTCCAGATTAAGGGACGTTGCAAGTTGTTAGAGAAGTGCAGTCACATCTGGTCTAACCTCATCACCAATTATGGTGCACTCGCCGAATAAGATGTGTGAAAATGATAGTTTATCTGCAAGGATGTTTCGACATTGGTAGAGTTGCAGTTGTTGGGCGGTGGGTCAGGGGCTACGTTAGGGGAGGAGAAGCAGTCACGTATTTATATTGTGCACTTCAGTACCAATAGACTCTTACTGCACCTTACCCTTTATTATGCCCACTCACTGGGCCCAGAAATATTTCCCATGAACCATCTCAACCCCTTGGAGGGGTGTATAAATTATGGGTGCCACCACTTGAGGTGCTACTAGGTATCAATTACACCCTCTGTCCTCAAAGATGGGTGGAGAGAGGCTGGTGAGGGTAAAGTAGGTAACCTACCCAAGGTCACTATTTAGGCCCCAGTCCAGTATTTGAACCCAACCCTACTATCCGGACTGTAACCACGGCAATACTGCTATAACCACTTTGAATAATGATCGTTACTCTGTGCTCCAGAACCTTTAAATATTGTCAACTGTTGTACTGGCCCACTGTTGGCAAGGAGTAGTCGCGACTCCACATTGTACACTGAACCGTTTCTCCCAGCCAGAGTTCCCATGTTCATAATACTACTGAGGTCTGTACATGCATCATGAACGTGCCCTGTGATCAATTGTAAAAGCTCACATACAGTATATGGATTGACACCATAACACCAAGTGTTGTGAACAAGTTTCATCTGAATGTGCACAGCAGACTTGCCGTTATATTTGGGTAGGTGCCAGGTGCCCAGTTCAAGTGTCGGTTGTAAAATGTCTCTTTTTTTCACCATTGACGGTTGCTGTCACCAGCCAATGTAGTCTGTCAAGCTGGTGTTGACCACTATCTCAGGTTTCAAGGGATTGGAAGAGATGAGAATTATTTGGCTTATGATGGGATGCTAGTCCATTGAATGTTTCTCTTTATTCAAGTGTGCTTTGAGTCAAAGACCAGAGAGTCCTCATGTACATGTTCAAGACAGCTAGGTAATAGCCATAGCACTCTCCTTGTTTCTTAATTTTTTAGTGGGTGCTACATGCAGTTTCCATGGTGATATGTCCTGATCACTGTAGTCTCGATATAATCAAGTGTTTGATGTACGTGTTTAAAACACCGTACCAGTTTATGGTAGAGGTGAATATTAAAGTTGACCAAACATCAGAAGATCTGGTACTGTATTAAGCTGTGTCCAAAAAACTGGCTATGGCAAGCAGTAGTGCTTATGTCTGTGACTAGTGGCTACAGCCACCAGCCTATGGCTTTTGTAGGTGCACTTGTTATTTGTAGCCTCAGCCACAATATTTGGATGCCAGCATAGATGGAGGCAGTGTTATGGCTATAGCAGTTTAATTTGAGCCTCACCTTGTCAGTTTTGGCCAGATTAAAATTGTGCTATTCCCTGGTCACTATACTGGCCATAAAGACGACATCATCCGGCTTTGATAAACCCCTCTTGCAATTAGTTGGTATTAACTGGGGGTGTTTGAGCCTAACCCAAGCAACACCGGACTTCGTCTGTCAGCTCTGGCAGTCAAGTATAATCCCTGCGATCATCAAACACATAGGCTGTTTGTCCCCCTCTGGTTAATTTATAACCCATAAATTATGAGGTGGCTTGTGACAGGAGATCCTCAAGTCAAAATATAAATATTTGTCTGTACATGTCCTGGGGGGAGGGGAGACAGATCCCTGGCTGTAATGAATGCGTAATGTTCTGATGACACGTGCCTGCCTGCTCTCATAAAGGGGCCGGAATGAAACAAGCGGGTGCATGATTGGAAAAAATGAGATGTCTTTTTTCTTCATTTCAAAGCGACCAGTGGTTTCTGCCGCAGTCACAGCAATGCAAGCCTGCAGTCTGCCAGACCGTGGTTAGTTATTTGTATCCATAAAATTTCATAACAGTTCTGAGACATTGACGATGAACTAGATTTGTTTACATGTATGTAGACAGCCTCTGTGTGGCTAACTTCAGGACTTAAACAGCTGCGGTGAAGAGCAGATGCACTCAGGAGATTGTTCGCAGGGTTCTACCTATCTGTCCTCCATCGTTGAAAAGTTCACTGAACTGACACTGAGCAATGCATTGCCTTTGGGGACTTTCACCTCTTCTTATTTTTGGCGGGGCATTCCCTACATGGTGCAGTCACAATTTGCGAACATTTCGCGGTCTGCCGACCAGCGTGCTTACCCGTGTGACATGCACTGTGGTGAAAAATGCATAATTCAATTTCTCTTTGTTGGACAACCAATGCTTGTCGGCCGGGATCTACTGCATAAAGAGGGGCTACCCATATTGCTTTAGTAAGAGCTGTGCATCTTATGTATTCCTGGGCCTTCGGTTATGTGGGTAGTCATACGTGTCTGTAAGCTTTTTTGCTCAGTGTACACGAATGAGCAAGGCTGTACCCTTTTAGTATAATGAGTCAATTAAATTCGATTTTTTGAGCTGCTGAAGAAATTAAGACTTTGGGGGGGGGACAGAAAGTGTGGTATTGGATGACCCTTCGCAATTAACCTCCCCCCAATCAATCTCAACCTCCAGTCCCCTTAAGTCTTCCTCAGCAGATCTCCTAAGAATTAACTGGCCAAGTGGGATGTTAGAAATGAAGTGGTGATGCTTCATTTGCCAGTGGCAATAGGGGAACGTTTTACTTGGGTTTCTGAAATCATGAATTTCATAAGTGTGAGGTACAACTGGACTCCTTGTGCTTAAACTTGCTACAAACAGTGCAAATGGAAAAGACGGTGGAGTGAAATGATACTCATTTCAAACATATCCTAAGATGTAAAAAAGGGGGGGAAATTGTACGGAACACTCCACCCCCCACACACAATATATTTCATTTTAATCGAAATTTTTCCTGTGGTATTTATTCTTTTGTAAAAATTGTCTGCAAATTGTATTGTGTATTATAATGAATTTGGCGAAAAGACTGCAGGCAGAGGTAACATGGGTGAAGAGGTAAAATATGCTTTGAATTATTAATATTTGTGCTGCACAAAAGCAATATTAGCAAGTGGTCTGATGATTTATGAAAAGCAGTTTGGATTTATGAAAGAGAAGATAAAAGAAATGATAACTATTTTAATCTGCTGAAGTTAATGCACTTAGATGAGGAGAAAATACTTCTTCTTTCAAAGCTTAATGGTCTAATATGTTAGTAAATTTCTATATTTGGAGCTGCTTCTTTTAAAAGAGTACTTAGAAATCTAAAGCCTTTTGGTTGCATTATTCTGTTAATGCTGTTGATTTTGATAATCCTTTTTGATGTACATCTGCAAACACTGCTCTGACCTGTTTTTCTTTGAGGTACTGGAAAAATTTGCTTATTTATTTATTCATTGTTAACACAAAAATATCTAAAGACATCTGAAAAACAAGATGAAAAGAAGTCAACACGATTTCGTCATTTGTATTTGCAATAATTATTGCTTTGGATTTCTGAGCTCCTGTGTTTGGTGAAGAATGATTCTGAAAAGCACCAAAATGGGAGGAAGACTTGAAATCTTCTGACCCCCCGGAGTTGCAATTTTCCCGCAGATGTGTCGCTCATTGTTGGGCATCAGCAGAAGAGCAAGGTCTCTATTATTTCCCTGTCAATTTGTTTGACTCGTCCTGCGACCCGAGATCCTTGACTCGGAGCAATTTGCTTTGATGTGCTGTACACAAACATGCCGCACTGATGAAGATTTGATTGAATAAAAACCACCACGCATGCAGAGACAGAGATGATGAAGGGGGGGGGAGAATGATGTTGGAAAAACGTTAAAGGAAGGACCAAAATTAGCACCATCAGACTTACCAGCTGCCTATTGCACCGGGCAAATTATGTTAACTATTAGACAACTGTGAGGGGAAGATGTGTATGCAGTCACCAACAGAAGCAGTTGCCTCTGCAGCCAGACACGGTACACATTCAGCATTTACATGCAGCTTTGCCACATACAATTGACAGTTTAAAGCACCCTTCTGAAAGTGGATGTATAGCAAGGTATCATTTACTGTTAATTTAAAAAGGTAAATAGTGAAATAGAGTCATGCCTTGACGAGTGCAGCTTGAACGCTGAATGCCATGCCAGAAAACAAACAAACTGAAGGACATAGTGGCATTAATGGGAAAACACAGGCAAGGGACCAATGAAAACCTTTATTTACAGACACAAAACAAGCATAAAAGAGTATGCGCATTAATTGCCAATTACAGTTCTGAGATTTAATAATAGCTTCAGTTTACATTTGAAGGTGCCGAGTGAAGGGGCATGTCTGATGGTACAAGGCAGCATCCAAAGAATTCAACTTGAAGCACCATTATAAGCAAGGGCATTATAATAAATAAATAATGGCAAAAACATAGAAAATCTCCATTGGTATTGCAGCTGACGTGATTCTAGTAGAATATTTATGCATTTCCTGTCACTAGGTTCAGATTGTGAAGACTCTTTTGCCGGGCCATCATTTCCCTCTGATTTCTCTCTGCATCAGTTATCCCGAAATCACCGGTTTGGGCAGCTTTTACTCAATAAACATTGAGTTCTCTGTAGCTGTTGGCCACTTGGAAGTTCAAGTAGTACCAATTTCTTCCCCAATTTGTTTGTAAATGAAGTCCCAAAACTAAGGATTGAGTTACCAGAAAAAAATTCTGCGGCAGTAATTCCTTTCAATTTATTAAAAGGACATTGCCATATTCTTTCCCTGTTTTGTTTTTCCTTTCATCTATACAATCAGGAAATCAACCTTTGGAAAAACAAAAAATCAAGGGAGCTTTAACTAAAAAACATTCTGGGCTTGATGGTGGAGATTTGTCCCAACATGAAGTATTTTCCCAAACAGATGGCCCGGTAGCAAAATGTCAACATTGGGAAAGTGCTCTCTGTACACAGATGGATGGATCTGAGCAGAACCTGCCAGACAGTTCTGAGGGGTCATTTATCATCCGAGTTGGATTGTGTTTGTGATGGCGAGCGCTAATCCAGAAAAAAAGGGACCGCGTTTAATAAAACTAATTCTAATCCAGCTGAACTTCTGCCACCCCACGCTTGACATTGTTTTGTCTCGCTGCAGACTTTAAAGTGCAACAAAGAGTGTCGGCAAGCAAGAATGCAGGTGCTAGTTTTGGGGCCAACATTTAGGATGTCAGTTTGTAGCCCGAATTTTTAAGAGTGGATTTGACTTTGTTTGTGTGTGTGGGGGGGGGAGTTGCAGAGATTGAGATAAAAGTGTGAGCAGATTGTATCTATAGTGTAATTCGACCACCAGAATTAGAAGCCATTACTGTGGTGGCACAACGCTCGTGGACAGGTGGTACGCGCGCGTCACATGCCTCTTCGACCAATAGGGTGTTGTGATTTATCAAATGCACGCGTGCGTCAAGCTGAAGAATGTGTGTGTGAGTGCGGTGCCACCGCAGTTAGGCATCTAATCGGATTAGTCTATATGCAGTCTCATACTGCCCTCAGTTCAGAGCTTGACATTATCAAACTACAATTTCACACAAGTAGGTTGTAAACAAACACCTTTTTTGAAAAAAAGACATTGATAAGTATCTTTTGAATGATTCAGCTTGACTCCAAAGAGAAAGAAATGTGCAGTTAATTCCATGTTAAAGTTGGCTCATAGAAATGATACTTAGTTAAATGGCCCACCAAAGGGGGTCAAGAGGTCAGTCTTCAACTGTCATGTTATCAAAATAACTACATGTATATGCCCTGTTTAACACTGCAGTATTTTTTTTCTTCCCATTGATGGACATTTTGTGTGTACCAACAGCCAGAGTATATTTGAAAGTAGCTTAACTTTGCTTTTGAATGAATCTGAACTTCCTTGTGGAATGAAGTTGGCCTGATATTTAACTTTAGGTGTTTGAAGAACATCTGAGTTCATTTGGTGGACCAAAGGGGGACATGCTCCCCACCAACTCTCAGAAAGGCTATGAAAGGTTACATCAAAATTCACAAATTTGTTTTCTCCAAAAAGAAATTCTGACCCCCTTCCTTCACGAAAATGTCTTTCTGGATCCAGAGTATGGTTCATGTCTAAGCTCATTTTTTAAAACCAAAACTTGCCCCATTAGCATTTGATACATATCATTGGCTTATTAATTAAATTCTTGTGATGACGAAATCGTATTATGATTTCTTTTACATCCTACCCCTTTTAGTTTGATGTGCTTTATATCCGTTTTTATATTGCTTTGTCCCTTTCTGAATTGAAACAATGATATATTTATTTTGAGTAGTTCTATTCTTACAATGAAATGTTAGAAAACAGAGAGAGCCAATTATGTTTGAAGTTGACTGCAATTTTTGCTAAAAAAAAGATGGACTGTATTTACTTGTCAAGTGCAACTGCTTACATGATACCTACAGGATAGTCAGATTCTGACATTCCAGTATTTGAAACTTTGGCTTTTAAACCCAATCTCATATTCATTTGCTGGCCCTCAATGCACTCCTTCTGGACATCAGTAGCACACAGATGTATGGCAAATAGCATCATCGCTCAACCCGTTGATTAAGGCAGATTTGATGCCCGCGATTTGTCGATTGCATGACACAGATCTGATTTCACGGTTCACCACAATTATCCCAATTCATCATGTATTTTCTGCCTCAACTGCACTGTGAAATATTAAACAGATGCGGGTAACTGGAATGCGTAGTCGAGCACATTCTCTGAAAGAAAGCAGTGCATTTTCTTGGATAGTCACCATACTTGAGATTTTTAAGATACAAATGATTCAGTGTCAGGCCTCTATGCACGTAAAATCACATTTATGGCTTTCCTTTATTGTGTTTCCATTTTCCATGTTTTTCTGAAGAGTAGAATGAAGCTTTTTTAAAATGATGTCAAATACAACTTTGTCTTGGGTTTTGAGTAGTTCTTCTTTTCGTTGAATAAGATGTTAGTCCTACCTTTGAGGTTAGGCGTTGTTTTTTTTTTTGCTAGACTTGTTTTTAAAAGTATTCGAAAAATGAAGTAAGATTCACCGGCGGCGAAACGATTTTTCAAAGTGGGGGGAGGCAGTCGTTAAACCATCAGGCTTCGGCCGTTAATAGCTCAATCCATGGAGCCCCACCCAATTATAGGTCCTGCAAAAAAATAGGGGAGGGCCTGTCCCCTCCTCTTCCACCGCCAGTGGTAAGAATTTGGTGCCAAATCCTCTTCTTGCCACTGTTTAAAGTTGTTTTCATAGTCTTTAATTTTTGAAAGTGATATTTAATGGACATGCTTATTTATGTGTACATTACAAATAAAATAATATATTACTGCCTAAAATGAGCATTTGCTTTAAAATGATGAGGAAAAGATTGTTGGGCCTATACAATGTCTAGCTCTGAAAAATTATGCTAATCAGGCATGTCATGTTCATGCATGGTACAGTGTGGTGTCACTGAAACCTCTTCTGAATACTGTGATGTTACATACCATAACTGCAGATTATTCCAATCATTGGGGTAATTTAGGGGCTGGTTATTGCCGGTGTCCATGGTAAATGCCTCAGTTTGGCAACAGAAATGGCCATTTGCTACTCACAGCTTTATATGAGTTCATACAATCGTGCAAATGTGGAAATAAATTACTTGGAGGGTAAAAAAACAAGTCCAAAAGAGGAAGAGTCCTGAGGAGGATAATGATGGAGTTGCTTAGAGACTCCAATAATGGAGGACTCAGAAGTGAGTCTAACTTCTGCCCTAAAATTAGTATTTTTCTGTGTTCAATTGTGCTTTTATTTCTTTATTTTGTTTTACCTTTTTGTTGCCATGGTGTTAGCAGTTGAGGCCATTCATTATGACAATGCTCTGACGTCATTGCCACTGTCGTAACTCCTCCCCCCCCCGGAGACATTTTGCTATTTTTAGAGGAGCTGAAGCTGACGGTGCTTTGGGAAGAATTGGAGTTTGTAAGAAAACCCAGTCATTCAAGGTTGCAATAAGGGAAGGGGAAAATGAAATGAGAAATCCCCAATGCATCACCCAACAACCGCTGTGCACCAGTGGCGTCTCTCCGATCCTCTATTCAATTTGTTACGCCAATGAGCGGGCCTTACACAATGGCAGGCGCGATACGTTGTCGTGAACACCGTTTCCTGTTCAAAGGAGGATCCCGCATACATTAAACCCCCCCCTTCCACGCGATTGATTCTCCCAGTACACGCACAAACAAGAGGGAAATCTCCAAGAGAAATAGCTGAGGGCTTTTACCGGTCTCTGGACCATCATTAAATGAAGATGGAGCTCACAAGTCCCTAAAGACAGTAACTGACAGGACAGCATGCCAAGGACCGAAGGAGGGTATTAAGTACCCTTCTCATCCTGTGCCACAGCAGTGGATCAATTTATTAACCCCCACACCGGTTTAGGGGAAGAAAGTTAAAGCCCTGTCTCCGATAATGCACCGACTTACTTTAGTATGATATTTGAGTGGGTACATGTATGATGATAACTGGTAAATTTCAGCAAATAAATACTGTTCACAGGGTTCCGTGTGTTACAGCATCCAAATCTTTGGCACTCTCCTAGTCCAGCAGTGATTGGTTGTTTTAGGGCTTGGTGCTATCCTGTATCAGCTTTTATCATTGGAAGGGGTGTGGCTTTACAAAGTACGAGGAGGGGAAGTACCATATGGGGATCAATCCAACAATACAAGCAGGGCATGTGTTAGTGTCAGGTATTGTCTCTAGAGTTGTTAAGTAATTGAGAACAAAAGAAAACAGGGAAAGAACGGAAATGCATCTCCGTAACCAAACAAAGCCAAAAATCGTAAAATGGCTGTGACAGGCGGGCAGGATGTGCCCCCCCTTTGGATCTACTAAGCAGGGATGCCAGCTTTTCAAGCGAAAAAGGCCTATTAATCATTCAAAATGTTGGACTAATTTCAGACCACAGTGAAGTACAAAACTTCATTTAGGCTTTTCTGGTCTTATTTTCAAGCTCTGGACAAGACCCAGCAGACTGGTATCCATAACTTACGCTTTTGATTGTAACATAAATCAAAAGTTTTATTAAATTGATGCTGCTTTGAAAGTGATGATTATATATAGTTTGCTGGCTAACGAATACATTATTCATGTCAATTTGCGCTTCACTAAGCACATGTACTCTTTGTTCTTGTGGTAACTTGGGGCTAATGGGAAAAAATGAATTAAATTTTTCAGAATCCATTGCTGGTGCAAAAAAGTATGTTTTATGAGAAGTCTGTACTGTACTGTCAGACAGGATTTTCAGTAAGCTTGGCCAACGACCTCCGTTCATGTTGCTTTAGACGTATCTTGGGGGAACATTATTGATGAGCAGTCATTCAACTCCACCAAAGGGTGAATTAATGAGGGAACTGTATGTATTGGGATTGAAAAGCTTTTACAAAAGAAATGAAATTGTGTTCTCTAAATGTTCCACATTGAAAGTAGTGGTAGGTAATAAAGGTGTCACCTAACAAATCGTGTACATGATTAGTTTAGCACAATTTCCCAAGTATCTTTCCATTGAAGATCGTATTGTGCCAAAGCCTCAAGATGGATAACTCTACCCAAAAGGTGTAATTACCATGGGCGCCATTTGAGCAAGCGATACGCCTGCGCAGTTTACAGTAATGCTTGGGCACAGGCTCCGCAGGTGCATGTGCCTGCCGCGGCGCCTGCGTCTGTGCATTAATGTGCATTGCGCAGGCGTATCGCTTGCTCAAATGGCGCCCCTGCAATTACAACGTTTTATGTGTATTCACGGTGAAGTTCACCATCTTGCGCCGCTTCGCGGTGCTACACGATCTTTGCTTTCCATTACGTACACGTCAGACGAGGGAAGGCTAATGTATGATAACTTGAAGAACTGAAAAGCCAAGGGTATGGATGTGGTTAGAGTAGGTAGGGACTGGTGGATTATTTGAACACTTGAGAATTTTTAAACGCCGATGCTTTATTCAAGCCACAGCTTTCTTTGTTGATTGAACGTTTGCAGCGGTGAATTGTCATTCATAGACAATAACAAATGTATAACGAATACTGTGCAACCATACACTGTGTCTCAAGTTTTCTGTTGCAGTTAATCATGCTCTAATGTGTGGAGCTCAAATACATTTAGACTACAAATTAAACCAAACTGAGTACGGCTTTATAAACAAAAAAACAGTATCCAATGAATTGTACGCATCCAGTGAGTTGTTCAATGAACAAGAGAACTTAGTGGAAAAAGTATGAAAAGAAACGGCTTGACAAAAGAAAAGGTGGTTTAGAAATAGTTGGAAACATAGGCCAACATTCATATGCATTATGCACCAAAAATATCTGGTGCAAATTACAAAATGTTTATGTGGACATTCGCATCCACATCAAACTCAAAGATTTAGAAGTTTGTGTGAAGTTCCATAATAATGTTCCTTTAAATTTTGTACATATTTGTGTCATAAAGTATACCATTTCCTGTCGAATTCGATCCCAGTAGATTACAAATTGGTCGCGCTTCTTAACATTAAAATGGGTTTCATCTTATTCCCTTCTCATACATGAATGCTGAAAAATGGATGAATTATATGAACAAAATCAATATATAATCCCAGGGATAATAAGCCTAGCATGGCTCACGAAGCATGCGACATATACATGCATCTGCAAATAAGTGCTAGGGGCAGAAAAACAGGTGTGAGTTTAATTTAATTCCCAGGGAAGACACCACAGATAAAATTACCGACACAGGAAACATCTTGAGAACACTTTGGCATATCCGCTGACAAAGCTGGGAATAGGCCGATGTGGAGATCCTAGTTGCAAATCTGGTATATCTTCTTGCATTGTGCTTCCTTATACCTCTGCTTCCAAATCCTATCCCCCCCTCCCAAAGACTTCCTTCTTTCGGACCCCATTGAGTCATATTAGCTTCCTGTGGGTCCTAGCTCTATGATCATAGCAAATTTATGCAGGCTTGCTATATTTTGGAATTTGAAAAGAATTCAGTATTTGTGTGTGATGCAGAAATGTAGCATTATGAAATTATGGCATACATGATCCAATACAATATGCAGTTTCTGTTATATACACATTTATTTCAATGCTGCGGTGATTCATGTTTGTTTCTTCCAAGTTAGATTCTTGTCGATCTGTACATGATCAAGTGGAGTATCATTTAAAAGGAAGGGTAAAGACTAAGTGTATTTGGACTGGCTAGCCTAAAATATGATATAATTTGACTTAAGTACATCTATCTACATGTAGTTTATTGGGGCAGTTGCCAAGTGGTGATTTTCAGAAGCCCAGCATTGGGTGCATTCTCCGATAAAGCGTTCAGTTTTGTCATTTTTGTGTTGCTTGTGTTTTTTAGAAGTATGGAGTGTGTTTGATAATGCTTTATATGAATTTTCTTCGTGGCTGAGGTTTGTTCCAGAGACCCATGTGGTAAGGAGGTCTAAAAATCAAGAAAATTCTAAGAAATGGCGACAGTAAGGTGATATTTATTGCGGTTTTCTCGTGTCGCCAGCCAAAGTGCTTTTCATGAATACTCTCCTATTTGTCCGTCATGTGTGCATACCAGTGATAACCCCATTTTATTATTAGCCCATAGTATGCCTTAAATATAAAATAACAAATTGGAAAAGATTAGCTCATTTATTTGTCCTTATCGCCCTCAGAGCACGTCGCCAATTTCATAGCCAGATACGTTACCATTTTTTCAAAACGACAGAAAGACTTAACATTTGAGGAGTACACCCTTTAAAGTTGCACACAGACTAGACCGAACTGGGGATTATATTGTAAATATGACATAAATCTAATAAGTTTGGAATAAAAAAATATAGAACTGTTAGCCCCCTAATTTCCAAGTGTTACGTATGTGTAGCGCCAGATACGTTACCTATTTTCCCTGTCCTCTGGAGACACGCGATGGCAGCTGACAAACATGCATACCGGCCAATAGTTTGTTGGATGATGACTGCTCAAGTTATGGAAGAAGTAGGTAGGGTCACACATTTTGTCAAGGGAAGCCTATTTCAACATAAGCGGGCCAGATACGTTACACCAGATACGTTACTGATTACGAATTTGGCGTGCAAATTTTAGGCTGACGTCAACAAAAATGAGATAATGTCGTCAATTCCCTTTTTTTATACATGTAAAAGGTTCTTGCACATGTGAATCACTAGTGCATATGCTTTCCGAGTAGGATTGTATATTGTGTGCTGAAGTTGTGCCGAATATTCCTGAAGTTATGGTGAATAGTATTATCTATTTTTTATAGTAAAATATGGAACTTGTAGAATCTGTAGATAAAGAATTTCAAGAGGTACCGGTAGGTACAATGTACATGTAGTTGTAATTTCACAAAAACTTGATAACATGAAACCATTGTTGTTGTTTTACATGGAATATCTCACTACATGCTGGTACAACCTGAGCCTTTTCAACCCCTTAGGAAATACTCAACACGTCAGGAATTTATCGAAGATCTCAGCGGTTTGGCCAGTGAATATTTAGCCTGCTTGATAATAAACAAGCACAATTCATCAAATCCAGGGGCCTTTCCAGAAGGAATTTTGTTTAGATTGTCAACAATCTCATCTTGCGTAACTGGAGTAAACAAAAATTGAATTCGGACACCTATCACCTAAAAATGCTGGTGCTTTGCTGGTACTTGTATACAGACACAGACTTTATACTTACAGAATCAAATCAAAAGGTCTACGTATTAGAGAAGGCAGAGAACTTTTTTTTTGCTGAGGCGCCTTGTGACTATAGCTTTTTTGTAGATGTGTGATCCTCAAATGTTTCCCAAAGCACTGTTTATCTTCAGAATCTTAAATCTCTAAAAGAGATTGTTTCGAGCGGTGTATATCTGCAACACACCTGTCATACATGCATTGTATTCAGAGTTCTTACAATGTCACTATTTAGCATCATGTTGGCTTGTTTTTCATTCCATTTTTGTTGTGGGAGGGGGAGGGGTAACCAGACAGCAGATACAAGCATCGTTATTCTTTTTTAAAAATATTTTGGCTTTCGGTGCTCACTAGGAATAAGCACAGGTTTGTCACAGCAGAGCGTCATTCTGTGAGTTGTTTTGTGGAGCCAAAAATGGACAAACAGTGAAAAGTAATTGGTGCAACACAATTGGGAGACCACCCCCCCCTTTGATTGGAAGATCATACATGCTGGAAGGATAGAGTAGTGTTTTGTGTGCATATCAACTGATATGGATTGTTAATGGGTTCTAAATGGCATGCAGGCCATGGTGAATAAGGGAAGTTGAATCGTGCCATCAAATTAACCTACTGAACACATTTATTATGGCCAACGCTTTTTTCCATTGCATTTGTTCTGTGAGTGAATTGTTCACATGTATGACCACTGGCCTTCATTTGGTATACTAATTATTTTTAAATTGGTTTTGCCTTATGAAGGCCGGGGAACGGTAATTTCAAGCAGCATACATGTACATATTGTATAATTTGATATTTGTTGACATAAATTTGGTCAGACCGTACATGTACACATGTATGTACTGCTATTGGATGAAGGGTCAAAATATGTACAATGTACAACTAAAGGTTAGAGTCTATGAATTTTGCGTCCTGTCATGATCATGTATTCATTGTTGCTATCATTAAATTCTGTGCTGTATTGGCATTTTTTTTAATATGAAAACCTAGAACACTTACAGCTTTACATGTGTAAGGATTGATAAAGTACACAGCCAAATATACTTCCTCATAAACATTCTTTTTGATGACTCTAGCCCATGACAGCGAAATACACGTTAAGTTGTCACCTTCTTAGTCACCAAAATTGTTTCCCAAATCTCTGAAATCCTCTGGCTGCCTGGTCTCTTTAAAGAGATCCAGCACGAGGGACACTTTAATGATTTATGGATGATTTTTATTCTGTCAGTTGCTCCTTATTGATTATCAAGCCTGTTCGCGGCCAGTACCTACATTGTAGCTCAGTTCAAGTGTATATGCAGTGGTCATTAAAAAATTTACAACAGCCATACCATCAAGACGTGTACCCTGAGTGAAACTCATTCAGACAGGCTCACTGAACTGAGGATGAAGTATTAAGACATAAGGAGACTTGTTTTATTCATGGAATTTGTATTTCTCTGTCTCTTGGAATATTTGATATTAATATGGACTTCAGTTTGTGGGATTCAAGTGTCTTGTCATGATCTTGTCAATCTGGAGTTGTCAATGGACAATCTTTGTTATTGTCATGGAGTTGCTGATAATTAAATGCTCATAGTCATGAATACAGACAAAAAGTTTTTTACATAGACAAATTTAGAGGCAAAGACGTTGTCTGATGTACCGCTACTGATTGAAGACATTTCAGATGCAAGGTGACTGAAGACATATAAGTCCTTTGTGACAGGTCCACTGTCTGCTCTGAGCAGAAGCACCCCCTCATCGCTTGAAAAGAGCCATGTTAGTGGGGAGTGTTCAATTTTGTTGGTAGCTATGCCACCATAATGCGTGCATTTCATTGTTGTTTATGAACCAGTGAAAAGCAGTTCCAACCAACGGAGCCTTCGTTGCAGGGGAAATTGCACCCTCTCATGGTCCACCTTGGGGCTCAATGTTCGCATCATTTTGAGCATGCACACGTTAGCCCACATGTGACACAAACAGTAATGGACCAGCCACGTGGGACGGTAATGTTTGCCGCCCAATTGAAGGGCATTTATTAAGGCTTTTTTAGGCCTGTGGCCCCTTCCCCCACTTCTTGCAGAAGTCGTGTGCACCCGTAGGTGCCCCCTTCACCTTAGTTATTCTACTGGGTATGTGTGGGTATTCTACTGGGTATGAGTTTTGTCTTTCAGATTAAACAAGTCTGCAAGGTGCAGTCCTAGTTCTCTCATTACCGTAACAGCTTGAGCTTTGTTGGCTCATTCTGACCTTTTCCCGGGAGAAAATGGTCATCAGTCCGTTCAGCTTGGGGTTGAGCAAGGGCGTTAATTTATTACCAAAGCAGGAAGCTCCCCATCAAGAGAGGTACCCCAGGCTGATGTCGAGTGCTAGCAAAAGGCGTCCCAGTAAATCATAATGATAAATGTAAAGAGGCCAGGTTGGGATTAACATTAATACAACTTGAGGTTTATTTTTGCTTAAAATGTCTTGCTTCACGAATTGTAAATACTAATCTAACAGAAGTACTTCAGGAATAAAATTCATGATCTTGTTTTAAAAAAGCTACTGTGTTTTCTAAGGTTTATTATTAGTTAAAACAAGTAACTTTGCAAAATGGGCACAAAAACGAAGGATACAAAAAGTACAGCATGGTGTCAATTGAACGGCACTGCTTTAATTAAAATTGGTTCTTCCAAAAAAAGTAAAATACAATTGCTGCAAACTGCTGGCAATAATGACCTAAAATACAAATCAAAAAAGTTGGAGAGCCTGGCATATTTGTTTGAAGCAGAATCATCCTCAAAGCTTTGAAAAAGATTCTTCTAGGTTCAAACTTTTCGGCACTTTTATCTTTTTGAATTGACTTATTAATAGATTTTTTATGAAACTCCCTAGTAAACTTGGTGACTATTATCATTTTTTTGGGGGGAGTGTTTTATGACTGACGAGGAAACTATTGTGTGTGTGAGGAGAAAATGATTTTATATTGTTACTGTGATAAATTTACTTGCAAATACACAAGACTTGTGATAAAAGAATCTTTGGCAGTTTCATTATGTTTCTTGTAATTATTTGGAAAAAATTGAAGTGTGTTTTCAATCCAACACTCAGCTGAACCAACCAGACTTCCTTAAAAGAGATGCATTTTTTAAACTGGCGCATTTCTGTTATTAACACTTAATTGATATATATTAATGAAAAATGTGTACTTTATGACTTAAGCTTCCTTTTACAATCTGAAATGGTTTCGTGACATCGCATGGCTTATATGTGCCACTGAATGTTGAAGTTCTTTGATGCCGAATTCCTCAAGAGACATTTGACATTTATATCAAGGAGACCGTCCTCATGTGTCAAGGGAGACAATTGTAAGACATCTCATTCTCATTTCATCCCCCATGTTTGCTAGAGGAAGTCACACAAGGGATGCATGTATTGCATGCGTCCTTGCCATCACATGGCCAGATCGATAACGTTCAAGTGAGTGCACTCTTGCCAATCTTCAGGACTAGTCCAGATTGCCCTGTGGGTTCTGAGCTAATGAGCGGCAGCTGCTTTCAAAATTTGCCCAGCACTCATGGATTCATCACCAAGGGTGTCAGAGAGACAAAAGACAATAATCCCCTCTGACCTTAATGGACAAGTCATTTGAGACAGATCTGAGGTTATTTTGGTCAGGAAAGTGCCGGGTTTGAATTGGACAAATGGGAAGGGGTTTGTGCAGTTAGGGAGTTAGTAGGTCTTTTGTCTGTTTTTTGTATATGTTGCCTTTTTTGCATGTAGAATTGAACTAGTAAATGAAGGGTCTTAGTTGAGTCTGTTACAAGTCCCTGCAATTCCATCCAGTCTTAAGCTCAGTCACAAATCAAGCATGACAAAAGCATTCCCTTTGTTATTGTTCATGCTACCAATAGACCTAAAACACATGGTGTCACGCTTAAAACGTGCACTTTCTTATGGGGTCTCGATCAATCGCATCCCATCTCACTGCCATAGGGAAGCGTAAATGTATACAAAGTGTGACATCATTATGTAACAGGTCTATTGTGACTGGAATTGGGATTGATCTTGTGGAAGGACTCGTCTAAGGACTTGTGATGGATTTGACTGCAGCTTTGTTTGAGAGACATGAGAGTTTGGGCTATGGGGGAGTTGTGTTTAATTAGGATGGTTCTGGAGGTGCAGAAGTCATCATGAAAGTTGTGCAATTGAGTTCACTTCAAGTCCTTTCAAAAGTTTACGTAATTTGATACCCAGGTCCTGTCATAAGCAACAGAAGATGAACTAACTTAGGGAGTTATATATAATTCTTTGCCATGGTGTGTTTGAGTACATCATGGGGCTTTTCAAGCACAGAAATTTAGGCAAACAATCTTTGCTTAGCAGAAACAGGTTACCAACCAAAACTTTGTGAAATATGTGCAGCTTAGCACATGAACTTACTAAACAATAATTTGTGCTTAGCAGCTCTGTGAAATTGGGACTGGGAACTTGTAAGTATCTGTTAAACAGGTCTGTATAACTTGTGAGGACTTAATTGTGATGGACTTGACTCGACCCAACTCAGAAAGTTGATCACAGATTAGAATGAGTATTGCAGGTAGAGTGAGTAAACAATTGCATCCTAGGATGGAATGTGCCAGTCAGAGGTAACAGCATCACACAACAGGCTTCATCAATCCCGTAGGAAAATGTCCATACACATGCTATGCACTATTATCTCACACTGTGCTAGGAGATTTCATTTATATTCTTGAATTGAATAGTGCGAGGGAGACTTGTGTGCTGAATTGCAAATCTCATTTTTATTGGCATAAAGGGCACGGGTTGGTTTTAGACTGTTTGTGGGTAGTTTTAAAGGACTATAGAATGAATTATGTTGATTGGAGTACTACTGTTGCAATGGATGGGACGTATTGTACTATACAATATGTGCATAAAGCCCCGTTATCTGATTGGTGGATCATTGCTAAAATGTCATTGAATTATTGGTTCAATTCAACAGTACCCGTCGAATAGAACTTCTTTCACTTGACTGGTTCCCGCCAAATTTCATATATTTCATTCACCCAAAATAATGTATGGACGGGAACCAGTCTAACATTATATGAAACAGGTGGATGGATTCTGACACCAATCTATTTTGCATAAAAGTGGACACTAATATATGCAAGGACTGTTAATTTGTTCACCAAACAGAGGAGGATTTATGTAGGTATTGCATAAAACAAATAATTAATGTTTTACATTCTTACAATGGTAAGAGTAAGTTCATTTGTTCAGATGGAATGTTCTATTTCACTCGGCTTTACCTTGTGGAATAGAACATTCCATCTGTCACCCCATGGAATTATTCTTACAATGCACTCATAAACATTCATTATTTGTATACCATTGAATATTCAGCAGAAAGCAAGTCATCAGTATAACCCCCCCCCAAAAAAAACTCTGACTGAGGAGCAAATATGGACATCTCCCAAAGATACATTAGCCTTTTGTGAAATATTTCATGGCCATGAACGGTGAAGTAAATCTTTTTATTTTCTGGAGAAAGGACATGTAAATGATCTGTCAGGATTCCAAGGAGCACGTTTATTCCTTGAATTATTTTTGTGGTTAAGTAATAGTGACAAAATTTTGTAGTGTTAAATCTGTAATTTAATTTTGTTGCATATTATTCAAAGGAGACTAAATGCATAACTAAGAAGTTGAAAAAAAAAGTTGTAAGAATGATTTGCAGTATCAGTGATGACATTTGTCTCATCTTCTCATCAACATTAACAGATTCCAAATTTAGTTTGTCCATAAAAATGTGTTTGCCGGAAGTGTACGGTGTGTGCTTCCATAAAGTTTTAATGATTTATTCATGGCCATTAATGATTCATGGCAAGAAACAACAAAAGGAGGTTGGCGCATATCGTATACCCAACTTAAATATACAATTACTGAAACTTTACTCCATCAGGAACACTCAACTTGACCCAGCGTGGAGAGACCCATGGGCCATGGGTTGGCATAATTGATGATGACTTCCAAAACTTAACCGCTGCTGTACATATGCGCTGCAAGTCTGTTAGCATAGTATGGCAGAGACCGATTGCGTCCGCTAAATCACGTGACCTATATAGTGGTTATCAACCTCATAGCAACATGTGTTTTGAGTGTTGTTAACAAACAATACAGCAAAGTTACTGGATAGCACCCAGCACATCAGTAGTCAGAGTAGGTGCTTACCGTTGGCATTATTTTTGGTAAATGTTACTTATGGCACACTTTGCTTTGGGTGGACGCTGTATTTGTTGATATCTAATACCCACTATAGGTCATGTGACTTAGCTGGCACAATCGGTCTATAATAATAAAAATAGGAACAAACTCTATTGAGGTTATGCTGGCATACAGCTATAGGTAGGTCCTACAATAAGATATATTTGCACAAATAAGTCTATTTACTGGCACATGTGTGTTTAAGTTTCAAACATTTAAATACCCGTATATGAAGATTTCTGATTTTTATACTGGATGGGCCAGCAATCTGTGGGGCAAAAATTGGGAAATTTGCAACTTTACAAGTGCATAATTGGTGTGTTAATTGTCATCCATGAGATGGCACTCATGGATTAGATAACAATGTGCATTTCAGATTTCAAATGTAAACGTTGAGGGAGTTAATGGTTGTCAGTTGTTCAGTTGAGAAATTCCATATATTTGCACCACTCACGGCAAAATTAGAGGCATTGCATTCTTTTTTTGGTGAAGGGCACTTTGCGTTTCGTGTTAGTTGAATTGTTCTACATTTCATTTAGAAGTCAGATAATACAGCGTGTGTTATGAAATGTCTGAATGCATCTATTGATGATGGAACATTTCCATGGAAAGTTTACCCAGTGCTGCCAAGTAGACTTTCAAATTAAGCAGATATAGACACCTCCTTCCCAGAATCAAGTAACGCCTAAGTGGAAGTCAAATCAGTTGTAACTCTCAGATTACTGAGCATTGCAGGAATTTTTTCTTGTGCAGAGGTGGGATTCCGGGGTTTTAGCATCTAGATGAAATAGTTATTCTCCATTACAAACCTGGCAGGATATTTGAGCCTTTGTGTGGGCCTGCCATTATGCGCTTTAGCCATCTCAATGCTACGTCAACACTAAATGTCTTTTATGTCGGCGTTGATCAGGCGTTATGTATAAGGGACCCCCTGATAGCTGCTGCAACTGAGATCTCCAGCGTAGTGTCATGCATTTGCATCCGTTCGCTGGTGAAAAGTGCAGATCAACTTGTCCATCACCATGCTAGCTTTTCAGGAGGGAAGGATGACAGGAAGGCGAGATGTTTAAACATTCAGTCTGGGGAAGTACTGCCTCAATGCACTGAACTAGTATCCTCCGATTTGTCAGTAAATGAACTCTGCAACAATGACAAGTGTTAAAAACATTTTATTGACCGTCCTCAGTAATAATTTGTTTCAAATGTATGTGTTGAGATGTGTTTACAGAATATTGTAAAGTTATCACGTTAGTTGTCAAAAAAATTAATTTTTCATGTAACTGTTGTAATGCATTTGCAGCCAAAAATATAAATTACAAATTTGTTATCCATTATTTTTTTTTATAATAAAAATCAGATTGGAGCACACAGAGACTAGAAAACTGTTCAGATCCAATATGTAATCCATTTCAATCAACCAGAACTGACAAAGAAAGAAATGTGTTTGGGAAAGCACTAAGCGCCAACTGCCAAGTTCATTCGGCCCGCCATTCATCAGACAGCATCCCATGCATTACATGACTAACCTCTGTCAATAGGCCAACCATGTTGCTGAAGGACTCCCTGAATTCCTAATGGTAAAAAAAAGAAGAAATCCTGTTGGAATCCTCCATGACTGTCCCTCTAAATTAGCAAGTTCATCTATTCAGTATCCATTTTCAACATGTACTTTGTTTTTCTGTGGAAAGGGGTTTATCTAATGAGCAGTTGGGCTCCATGATTTTTTTTTTCTATCTTGAAATCTTTGCCTGGAGAAACTCTGAGACTACCTTGGAAGAGTGGGGCATTGAGGAGCAGTGTGTGTTATAACAGGAAGAATAATTTTTGCACTAGATGTCAAGGAGTGTGCGCAATTTTAAGGGGATTTTTAGCAGTACATCATCAAAACCATCACGTTAAGAAACTGGAATAATTTTGACTGTGCGTCTGTGGAACTGCAGTGCACTGAAAATCGAAGGCCCTCATCATGTTAAATTGGTTGAGGTTTGTGTCAAAGATTAAAAAGGTTGGTCATCAAAATTGGTCACTTGCTTGTTCAGCAGGTGCATTTCAAATCACAGCTCACCTATCCTTTCAGGTCATGGTGACATGTTGTGATTTTCCCTTAACCTTCTCAGATATTTATTATTCATCATTTGAGGACATGAAATGAAATAGACAATGTTTTGTCGTGTGGTTTTGTTTTATTTTGTAGTGCACAGTTTGACATGTACTTCTAAACAGTCTTGTGCCCTGGAGGGAAATGGGGGGAATTTTCTAGGAGAAAATGGCCAAAACTTGACTTGACTTGACTTCGCATGGCCAGTTAAGTGACTGTGGCAACCAACTCTCTGTAGGCCTGTTGGTTTGGAGCCCACTGTCCATCAAGTAGTGCAATAGTCGGAGCAGGTCTACCTGCTGCACCTAGGTTAGTGGGGGGGGGAGCATCCATGAGGATGGCGCCAGCCGTATGGTGGAGGCCTGCTGGCGGCTAGCAGGATCTGCCTTGCTGGGACTCCTTCTGGGAGCTGGACCACATGGCCAAGAAGCTGTAGTTGCCTCCTCTGGCATGGATAGTAGTGCTCACGGGGGGGGGGGGAGTTGCCGGTCGGTCTATAGACTTCCCATAACAAGGAGTAATAATATTTTTATTGCTTCAGTAGTGCTTGTGCATGGCTTCAGCTTTTGGTTCATTTTAAAGAAGAAAGTGATGAACTATTGCCTATTTCATTAGTGTTCAAAACTTGGGCCAGGTCATAAACATAGGACTAGGCCTCTTTTGCAATGACGAAATACATCGGTTGAAACGAGGTGAATCTGTTTATAAGAACCTACCTAAGTTCTTCG
>NW_019091362.1:1326375-1366998 GCF_001949145.1 Acanthaster planci
TTCGCACACCCAAAGAACTCTATGCATTAAATATTGAAGCAGCCTCAACCAGCCTTAGTGTCATTTGACTTTTAACTGTCTGATGCACACTTACATCCACTACATGCTAAAATCAACTGAACAAATGCATAATGTGTCATTTATTTTAGCATGGTTGAACATCGGGGCTAATGAACATCGGGGCTAACAAACATGATTAGAAGATAAGAAATTAGATGCGCGTGAATAGCTCTTAAACCAGCAATCTGAGACGTTGCAGCTTTTGCGTGTCACATGAGCACCAATACACTGTTAGTTCAGCATTTATGTTTGCTCGTCTCATCCCTGTTTCCTAGCTGAGGACGCTATCAGGATTCTGGTTTAATGCTAGTCACACACCTTCTGACAGGCTCTACTGGACCTCAATCATGTTATTTGCTGAGCGAAAATTACAGTTGTCATAAAGCTGCCCCCGTACGGAGAAAGTGGAAATATCCTACCTATCAAATGACCTAGGGGAAATAGGCTGCATATCCAAAAAAAAAAATGGTTTCACTCATGTGAAACAAGAAGACACGTTATTGAAGATGCCAGCCGTGTTGTCAGAAAGGTGGGGTATCATTTATCCTGAACAACAACTTTGCTTGATTAAGCTGTCCATTTGGGAAAGCAGTGTCACACTTTGGGCTGTATTTAATGAGGAACAGACAGGAGACATGTAGTTATGTTAGTGCCCATCCACACAGATGAGCAAAACGTGAAGGCAATGACAGAAGATGGCATGTATACTTATTGCAGAATGATGTTTTACATGTACCTTCAAGGCAGGAACGGCTTCATCCACCAATATATACTGACACCCAACAATAACACCCCATCCACTGGGAGATTTGAAGCACTCAACCATGCTAGTCAGTCTGTGGCATAGGTCATACCTAACAAGACTGCTGTTTGGCCAGAAAACACTATCTCAGTGCAATATCTTAGAAAAAATCACTCTGGTTTCCTTTTTTTCTAAATGAAGCGGTTCATCGCCCCCACGTGGTTTGTCTACTTCAAGTGTCATTAAACACTCTCCTAGGAAACCACTCTGTTCTATTTGTTGTTACGACATGGAATATCCTTTATTGCTGTCCGTGTCATGGGCCCGTATCATATGCCAGTAAAGCTCACCGTCTTTGTTGGGCCTTACCTATTTTGATTGACACAGTGTGTGCACACACTCAATAAGTTTTTAGCCAAGTACTGCCTTCATGCAGGAAAAAGACATAGTTATGAGGCTGGTAAAAATGGGGCTGACTAGCCCTGATAGTTGAGCATCTGTGTATCAGTCCAACACGGCAGGTTTGACTCCTGTGTCAGCCATGTTTTTTTAGTGCAACTAAGAACGACATTTAATGTGAACCGGAAATCCGCTGTTAAGCTAAATATTTCATTTGGGAAGGGAGGGGATAAAATCTGAGGAGACAACATGACTGTGATGGTACGGCACCTTACCCATAGGGGCATTCTTTACCTCAATGCCCGTATGCGTTAGCAGGTCACAATACCTGATTGGTTAAAGAGCTATATGCAAGGTGCATATCACCTGCCCTGTGAGCGTAGTGCCACTGCTGTAATATGGCTTCTCATTCGGGTCGCCATATTAGTCTGTATGATGCTGTCTGCAGATATTGTTCATTCAGGAATTTCCTTAACTGCCCCCTTCATATTATACTTCACAAGTGTGATTGTTTTTGCTGCGAAGCATGTAAGCTGTGCATTACACTGTCCAATTGTCCTGTGAGCATTAGTAATATTTAAAAGTACCTCTACTAAAATGGCAGCATTGATTGAGTTGAGCACTGTTCACTAAGGGACTAGAAAAATGTATGCTTTTAACAGCTTGTGTCTGAGCAGAAGTGTTCATGTTATGCAGAATGCGGTTTTCTATTCTTCTCTCATCTCTTTCCTGTCCTCATTCTGAAAATGTCGTTTTCTCCCAGAATACCTCTGCATCTATATACTTTAGTCATGGTTTGTCGTCAATATCTGTCTTAGGCTAGGCTGTTACTTATCTCATCTTGTGCTGTTGTACCTGAAAAAGATCCTGCAGGCAGTTCCGAGCCGTAATCTTCATCTTACAAGTGTAAGATGTCGTTACCACTCGACCTCTCATCTGGTTTAGCCATGAGCTGCTTTGGATTGTCTTCTAGCAATGCTTACATTACTGTGTGGTGCTGATCTGTCAAGTGTACAAGTATCACTCTCACTTTAGCATTTTCTTCTAATTTTTATATGTGTTTGTGGTATTTTTGTTGTTTTTCTGTGCAGGACGGACCCTGATCTGGAGTTGCAAGCACTTTTTAGACGTCACTTTACCAAGATGAGATATTTCCAGGGTTCGGTCTTCAACCCATCGGACCTGCAAAGAGTTAAGGTAAGGACCAATGTTGCCGTGCTGTGGGGTCTATTTATGAAAGGATGGGGGAAGGGGGAGGAACAGCACTATGCCCCCCCCCACACTATTTTAAGTGCTCAGGTGTGCCGGCCTTTGCCAGATAAAACACATTGGCCTCCCACATTTAAGAAGTGATAGATGCCCATGTAAGAGGTACAAGAGAAGGTTCACTGATTTGTACTTTAATGGCATGCAATTTAAAATTTTTTTTTTGCTAGCTGAATGAATCTGATGCCTGTTTGATCCTGTGCAACAAGTACAGCCCAAGACCTGACACGGAGGATTCCGGCCAGATCATGAGGGTGATCTCCATCAAGAACTTCAATCCAGAGATGAGGGTCATCGTGCAGCTCATCCAAGACCACAGTAAGGTGAGAGTGGAAAACAGTAGTGACCCCACCCTACAAAATAAGTGGCAACCAAATTGTTAGGGCCATGGCTGAGTTGTGTAAAGGTCTTCAGAAGAATCTCGCCAACACAAGCAGGAGCCTCAACATTTAATGTCTGTATTCATCGGGTTCCCAAACCAAATGGTTCATCTAAACAAAAAATCCTCATTTTTCTCTTACAAATGCCAGCAACATAACTTTAAGAGCAGTAACACTCGTTTTGTGGGATTCAGTCACATTTGAAGGGGAATACCTATTTTTTTCCTGTTACTTTTTACCCAAGTTTAAGAGTTACCTTGATAACCTTTTTTCTACTCTGTATTCTAAACTCTTTTAAGGTGAAATGCTACTTATCAGGCTGAAGCCTATTTACGTGCTTTTTCATTAAAAAATGTAGGGTTAAGTTTAGGCCTTAAGAAGGTATATTTAGGAATCTCTTGCCTTCATTTCAGGCTCTGGACAAGAGCTTGACTAGCAAAAAGTCTTCATATGCTAGTTCACTTGTCTTGAATTTTCCAACTGAATTCGGAAGTGTAACAATAAATATTAAATGAAATAGTGGCTCTTGGCATTGTAAAAGTCACTTTTCTTTTTATGTAGTTCAAATGCCCATGGTTCTACTTCCATTCTCAAGGAGTGAGATTTCATAGGAGTTTCTGGATTTCAAGATTTTCAACTCTGAAATCTTAGACTTTTTCTGATACTGTTTTACTTCGTACAAATAAAACCAAATGAAAGAATCACACAATCATAGTCATTTGTGAGAGAACTAATGCGTTGTTGACCATTTAAATATCCTGAAAAGTCACCTCACATTATTGTTGTCATGTTCCAGTCCATTTACTAGATGTTTCCTCTGTTTCCCTTTATCCCTCAATCTTTCTCCCATAGCTTAAAATGAGCGTTGCTCTTTAGTGTCATATTAAACGGAGGTTCTAGCACTTTGCAAGCCATTAGACATGCTGTTAATGCATCACTATTCAATTAGATTCATAGTTTATTGCACTTTGCAGGCACATGCACAAAGCGACCTGCCATTCACCATTAATCCCTCTCTGGTGGTACCTACCCCCCCCCTCTTTTTTTTCCCAGACCCATCTGCTGAACATCCCCAGCTGGAACCAGGCCTATGGCGATGACGTCATCTGCATCGCCGCTCTCAAGCTGGGCTTCATTGCTCAGACCTGCCTGGCCCCGGGCTTCTCCACCATGATGGCAAACCTGTTCGCCATGCGTTCCAGCTCTGAGGTAAGTCAACTTCACCCTGAACCTCCAGGCTCCCCTGATATGGCCATTGGCATTTGGGCGGGGGGGAAGAAAAGGCCAAAAAAGTAGAGGAGGGAACAATTGTTTTGCTGTTCAAAACTGTAATGCGAGGGACACTGTGAGGTCCTCTCATTTGGCTCTCTCCTTAAAATTAAGCGTGCAAATATTCTCAAATTTACCTAAAAACCCAAGAAAGCTCATAAAGATTAAATTAGGAAATTCTAACATTGTTATTAACCCCCCCTACCCAATTTTTAACCCATTGAAAATTTGGTTCTGCATCCCCCTTTGTGAAGAGAAGAAATGGCGGGTGAATCCTAAGACACTAAATCGGGGGTACTTATTTTTCCACCCATGTAGATATCAGATTCAGCGTTGTCAGTCTTTAAGTTGTAGATGTTTGATGTACACAATTAGATAATGTGTTTGGCCATTCGTCTGTTGATTTATTCAAAGTTGACTTTTCTCGGTACAAGGATGATTTGGATGTCACTGTTCTGCTGTAATGGTAGTTAAGTCACACTAGAACTTTAAACAGAGCCCTAACATCATCAGTGCTAATAGTCAAGTCCCTACCTGGTCATGTAAGTTTTTTGTTAATATTGAAGTTTTATTTCTCAAACATTAAAATTATTCAAATTTTTGAAAAATGCTGTGCTTGAAATAGTATTTGTAAAGCGGGTGTGTTTGTAGGCGAGGCTTTAGCAAAATTTGTTCTGACCTCAGAAAACACTGGTAGTTTTCAATGTACGTTCAAGTTATGTCAATATTATTAAGGCACAAGAATTTTCAAGACAGGTTTTTGATACTTGGAAAGAGACTTTTAAATCATTATTTTGACAGAGATTTCTTTGAGCTTCTGAAGTCTGTGTATTACACTTTGGGAAAACAAGTGACAAAATATTTGGCATTTTCCCTGCTTCAGATACATGTCAAAGTAGTGAAAGATGACCCAACAGAACGGGTCGTAGAGGTGAGGTATTCTGAGTTATGCAAATTTAGTCTAATTTTTGCACCATTGTTTTTCTTTCTTAGGCACTGCAGTTTCCTGCTAGTTCTTTCAGTCTTCAAAGTGTTTTTCTCAGAATAAGACACAATTTCCTCCACAAAATCTTAATGACAGTGTTTGGCTTGGATTCGCTCGGTTCTATTTCTCTTTGCATTTTGTGATGGTTTATATAATGGGGCAACGGTCTTTTCAACTTCTTCTGTCGTTAACTTTTTGTTTTCCATGTACATGTAGATAGTTTACCATTTGGCATTTAAAACCCAGCGGATGCCTTTTACACTTTCAAACCACACTCCTCCCAATGAAATACATCTCTCTGTGTGCAAATCCTTGAAATATGAAGAGGTTTGTGGAACAGCTCTCAAGGGAAAATCTGGTGTTGGTTATCTCGGGCGTTTTATTTTATAAGGGTAGGCATGCTGCTTTTCTGTATGGCCTGTAGGAGAGAAGTAATCATACCTCATATGCAGGGCACAGTGTTCAATAACACAGCGTGCAATATGAGGCCACTGTTACCATTAATCCAATGTCATTTTTGTCAGCATTTTTTGCTCAGGTTTTTTTTTTTTTGCCTTTGTTTTGGGAGCATGTGTCAGCTGACAGACAAGTCGGTCAGAGCAGTCCCTGGAGATCGGTTGATACCTGTAGTTGTGTTGAATTCATATGTTGTTTTTTTCAAAGTAGTGAAGCAGAGTTAATTTTGCACCTTGTCAGTGCTCAGCCATTCCTTTTTATTCCACCCAGAAATCAGTCTGTAAACCAGTCATGATTAAGACAATGATTAAAATAAAGCACATTTTCTCCTTGTGTCTCCTTACCTAGAGTGTTTTCAAAGACAAATGTGGCTGGGTCACTGTGGCTAAGGAGAATTTTGAATATGAAGAAGTACAGATTAGATTGAAGCCCTATGGTCAGTGACTAGGATGCACTTGCTATTCCAGTCATCGTAATTCTGAAAAAGGGGTTTACACAGACCAGTCTGAGCTAAATGGCAGTGTTCATCATGAAAGTCTCCTGTCTGTGGCTAATTTGGACATCTCTATCAATCCAACTGTGCTGGAGATGGAGTGAACACTGACAATTAACTGCGCATTTCTTATTGATGGCACACATACTGAGAATGCACAAAATGATTACTTATCTAGTGGGCTAACTGTATCTTTAAATCTCTAAAATGTAAATTGTGTAAATGTAATTGAGCCTCTTTTGAGTGTAGGAAAACCTTTTCAGCTGAGTGAGAAAACAGGAGGAACCCTGAACATATTCCGCCCAATGTCCATTTCATCTGTATAGTGATATACCAAAACAGGGTGCTTGTTTTGCTTTTCCTCTTGCAAGCTTAAAAAACAAAAGTGATGGGGAAAAATGGTTGTATGACTCATCTTCTGGGGCCTTGTCAAAATTTATTTTTTTACTTGACTGTTCTGCTGACACAGGGAATTAGATTCCTAAGAGTGTGGTTGCATCATCATACTTTACTGTGGAGTCCAGAAAGATCCACAAAATTCCATAGTCAGGGATGGATCCAGAAATATTCTGAGGGGGACCAGACCAAGATTTTTATTGATTGATTTTTACTGATTATTGCTGATAAGCAGACACAGGTAATACATTGCATTACCCTTAAACTCACAGTTGGGTGTCCTTTGTTGTTGTTATTATTATTATTGCTCTAATTAATTCATTTTATCGATTTATTTAGGTGTAGAGCAGGGGGATTAACCCTAAACCTTCCCCCTGGATGTGTGCCTGATGGCGGTTTAATACACTGCAGGAAAAGGAGGTCACGGGTTGGCTGGTCTTGCTTGGGCTATGCCTGAGAAGAGACCGATTGTGCCCGCCAAGTCACAGCACCTACAGTGGGTATCAAACATCATCAAACATAGCAAAGGGTGTTGTAAGTGCTATTTACCAAAATAAAGCTAACGCTGGGCACAGTGCAGAGACTACTGACCTGTGTAGTGTACTGACAATTGGCTTTCATTTTGGTAAACAACACTTACATGTATAACACACTTTGCTATGGAGGGGGCGCAATGTTTGCTGATGTTTGATACCTGTATATAGGTCATGTGACTCAGCAGGTGCAATGGTCTATTTTAATCCCCTCAAAGTAGCCCTAGGCATTCAGCTCTAGTGCCAGAGGTAGCTTAGTATAGACTTACAGAGGGAGTAGTGCCAGATTAAGATTGTGGAAACCAAGTGGCTGTTCAGTATGTGTACAGTAGAGCTTACCAACTGTCTCTCTGCACACATCCTTACACAGCGATACTTGCAGGGTATTTCCTTTGTTCTCGTGTACAAAACTCCCACACAACATGCTAAAAATGTCAAATCACTCCAATTTAAACCAAATTCACTTTCCTGGGTTGAAATTTTGACCGCATGTCCCTTATATAAAACACTTCAATTTGTGACAGATTTTTTTTTTATTTCTAAATATCAGTTTTGTGAAATTCTTCACAAGCCTTGAGGTAAAAACTGGTCTTGTGGGATACTTCCCATTGTTCCGGTACCCCACAAGGCCCCATGTATAAGCACACTGGCACATACATGTACATCTGCCAATTTGTTTCCAGCAATGTTGACACTTATACAACAACTCTTTCTATACATGGCCCTGGGCCTGCCAAACAATTGCTCCTGAGCAAAAGACTAGTGTTTGCTGCTAATGGCCAATAACCCATGGATTCTTTCCTCTAAAACAGTTAACATCTTATTTGTAAAGTTGGCCTGAACTTTCCAATCACAGGAGAACCCTGCTCATTTATGCAAGACCGGAAGTTTTTATCAGTTTAAAATATTTTCCTTGTACAATTACCTTTCTTGTGCTGTGAAATCTAACACAAGATCCATTGTGTCGGAATAATACTGATAAAAAGATAAAACCAGGCATATACATGTATAGAGCACTCACTCATGGCATCGTATTACTTAACATCAATAAGCTCACTCCCCACATAAATTTAAAAAAAAGAATGGCTTTGAAATGCGTTGCTAAGGGCAGAGCAGTTGCACTTTTAGGTCCCAGTATTGACATTTGATTAGTCATTGACATAGCAGATGATACAGCGATTTCTTTCCCATCATCATGTTTGTATGCTGTCTGATGACAATCGCTCAACTGAAAAAAAGGGATCATTCCCATAAGTAAACTAGTAAATTTATACGTACCTTAGATTAGCCTATGGTGCATTTAAAACTACTCCAATACAGACATTGTTCACGAGAATCTTTGTGTAAAGGAGGAGATTTGTGAACCTTGTGTGGCTTTTCTGGAAGCGCCCCCATTGTATCACCAAAAAATTGTGACAACAAAGCTGTGAGATTAGCCGCTTCTTATCCTGTGACACATAAACCTCAGCTTTGATTCTATGCACAGTATTTTGTGGCCTTGGCAGAATCTTGCTGCCTTTTTACTAATCACAAATTGATGAGAAGCCGAAGGATGATGGCCAGATGGAACAACATTTTCCAGTTGTAGATTTAAATCGCAAGGATTTCATGATAAGAAACGTTAAGTTGAAATAATCCTCTTGCTGGAAACTATATGTCCTTTGCAGAAACAACGCACGGCTTGGGTTTCTAAAAATGTTGCTTTGGTGGGAAAACATCAAGTGCTTGTATGAAATCTTTGGCATTTGGCACGGAGAGCGTTGAGTATACATATCCAGTTTCTGTGCATGGATATGTACAGGTTTGGCATATACGTGCGGTATGCCAAGTTGAACTTTTTCCCACTAGTTTGTCTTCCATTTGGTAGTGAGGGGATGCTTCTAGTCAGAAAAGATAGTCCCGCTACTGTAACTTTGGGGTGGGGGGAGAGGATTTTGGGGGATGGGGAGAGGGCAATGGTGAGAATATATCCCCACCCATGTTTTGAGGAGATGGAGAGGATGACTGCTCTATCCCCTCCTGCATTTTGATGATGAGAAACGACTCCCCCATGCCAAAAGTCAGCCGTTATTTCAAACTGTCCTATCTTTTGGGCAATTTTTAAAAAGTAGCATTGACATGTGGAGGATTAGCAACATGAAAACTTAAAATTTCCAGTTTTGGTGTTCAAAAAGTATCCAAGTAGGCAAGTATACAGATTCATATTCTCATATTTATTGTAGCAACTTGTCCATAATTCCAAGTCAGGATACATCTGAAACCTACCTCCTTGACAAAAAAAAAATTTCAAATCTTCCCCAAATGATTGTAAATCTGTCCACATTACAGTATTTTAGGGTTTAATGCAGTAAGGGTAGGTAAGAAAAATTAGAAAAAGAATGATCACTAAAAATAATAACCGAATCAGAATGTTAGTTGTAATCATTACTTTATAAGAGAGTACCTGTGAGTGTTTTTGTTTCCTTGGTCAGCAGTCCACCTAGCTCGTGTACATTAATTGTACATTAATCGACTGAAGTCCAAGATATTGATGGACATGCTATTGAAGCATGTCTCTTCAACTGTACACCAAATTGAGGCATACATGAACTTGCTATGGTGTGGAGATTATTAAGAAGCCAATGATATAAATTGAGGTGACCATAAACAGGATGAGATGTTTTCCGATGATGTGGGAACACCCGTTTTGCCTCCATTACCAGCTGAATCTAGTAGCTTAAGGGATATATCTGCATTTGTGTGGCAGATGTTCTCGTCTCACAGATCTCTCATCAGGATTATTAGGTTTTCCCTCCTCCCTCCAAAAACACCTTTCCCGGAAGCTTTGATCTATTGATATGCAGTGAATTTAATTATTATGCAAACTAAGGCACAAACTATTTGTACTGTTTTGTAATCCATTCACTATACATGTAAAGTCCCAGCTGCACTGCCACCCCTTGCTTTTATACTTTAAACGCTGTATTATAATTTTTATATTGTGGTATTCATGAATATTGCAGAGCATGTACATGTAAGCTTTAATTCAATCCATTCATGTACAATTAGTCTCAGTGACATACTGTGATTCTCTCTCTGTGGTGGGAAAAGAGAGGGTGTGTTTTTGCAAAGACTACATATATCTGCCTTACTTCTAACCTGGTTTATTGCCCTTAAAAAGCAATGTGAACACATAAATAAAAAGATACACATCTCTCAAATTGAACTTACTGACTTCATATAGCCATTGTTAACATCACATTCCTTTGTCCACTGTTTGGGTTTTAGGGACCGATAAAGACAAATTTCACTGTGAATATTCATTATATTTAGGTTGAGTGTCCGGTAATATTCAGAGGAAGGTTCACTCTGTAGCAATTTTATCACTGACTGCGATCACCAATGTTCAAAGAGGTTGTTTGTGATGTGGTTCGCTCTGTGTTGAGTCCTTGTATATGCCTTGTACATAAATTATCATAATTGTCAAATTTTCGTCAACTGTAGAGTAATTCTCTCTAGAAGGTAATCCTTTAATCCCATAATTCCGTCCATCGGAATAAGGATAATTCAAGCATACATTAACAAATATGGTGCCATTTTTTTTTTTTTTTAATTGCCATCCAGAAATTTTGAGTTCACTGACCGAGGACACAAATTGACTCAAGCTATTTGCCAATTCTTTTTCAGGGAGAAATGCACAAGCTCACCTTGGAAACAAGTGTTTATATTTTATAGCTTTTATTGCTTTATTGGCAAGTATCTCTTCTTCCTGTGATGAATAAAGATTAATTTTAAACTAAAAAGTTATTTTCTTGATTTGGAAAAGTTATTAGCATTAAACTTGTGAAGACTGTTGTAGCAGTGTTCTACAGTTGAAAATTTTTCATGTTAAAATGGAAATTCACACCATCAGTGGAATTAAACCCCCCAATTTATTTAAAATCATTCAACTATATTTCTACAACTAGCGTCCTACCCAGTTTGAACTTTCCAAGTTGTTAACACGAGTAAATTAAATTATACCCACTGGTTTATGTCCAACTGGGAATGCTTAACCAAAATGTGATACTTCAATTCCTCAATTTTCAGACAGGACCAGGCATCCTACCTGCCTTGGAATTTTACCTCTAAAACTCTGACAATTGAAACCCACAGTTGAAGTAATAACATTTGGCGACATTTCAGACCTACTTTACTCTTAGCTATTATGCTTAAACTTAGCTGTTATGAAAACACGTGCTTCTGACAGTTGTTTGAAAGTCCAACAAATTTTCATGAAGTCTTAAGCTTAACAAAATGAGGGCACAGAACAAAGTCATTTCATATAAAATGGCATTTATTGGGGCAGGGGATTGATTTCAGATTGACACATACCTTCATAGGTTTACTTTCTTGTCTTTTTCAATGTGTCCTTGTAAATACATGCTTTTGAAACTTATGTCTACTGAGGTGGTTGAGTCTCCTTACTAGTTTGGGGAGTCTCTGAAGTGTAAATGAAATATTAATGGGCCAAAGTTGGATTCTTTCTTGTGTTTTTTTCTTGTTTGATTCATCCTACCTAAATTTGTGTCCAAAAATTATCAAAATAGAACTGAATTCTCTTGGAATAGGCCAACGTACACCTCATGAATACACAGTTTGTGCAATATTTGACATCTTTTCTTCAAGTGTTTCCTCTTAATTAGCAGTATTTCCATTTTTAACGATTTCATAGCAAAGTTGTGGATAGCATAACAAATGCATGGGACATGTCAGAGGTTAGAACTCATCTGTAAGCTGGTATCAGGCTTTATTGCGGTTGCATGGGGCTGCATACTTCTGTAAGTCTACAAACACATGGCCAAAATATGGAACATTGCTGGAACATCGTGTCTGCCTAACGGTGCACTCCATTTGGCTTTGTCTTTGTAGATTGGTACTTTAACCTATGGGCTTACTTCTCAATTTCTTTGGGTACTTTCAGTTCATTTCTTTGTTTCTATATGAACGAATCTTGTTGTTATTAGGTTGTTATTAGTGACATTGAGGTAAAATCTGCATGTTCTTTTCAGGGTTTCAAACTGCAGGGTACATGGTGTGGGTACTTTGTTGTGAGTTGCAAGTTACTCTCAATGTAACTACGTAGTTGGAACTGATAAACCAGTCTATCTGTGGCCAAATTCTTGGGTAGGCTCAAAACTGAAATTTCACTGAATCTGTGACTACTAATTTGTGTTGATTGGAAGTTGATGCATCGGCTCCATTTTATTGTTGTCACATCATACTGATGTATCCAATTGTGCCCAGGCCACTGAGCTTTTAAAAGAAGCTCCAGGCAATTTTACAAACATTTTAGTCTAAAAGTTGGTAAGGAAAGAATTTGCTATGACTCGTGTATTGGTGTGACATACGTCTTCCAGTGTAATCATTGCAGAGACATCGAATCTTCCAAGGATGTATTTGCGCCTTGAACTCACAACCAGGAGGTCTTTGGTTTGAGTCCCACCCGAGTATGCTTGTGGTTTTTTCACAAGCCTTCATGGGGCAAACACTGAGTATGCAGTGTTATAATACACGTGGGGCACGGCAAAAATCCCAAATTAATTGACATGAATCTTGTTTAGATTGTATTTGGCTGATTTACCCAAACCCAAAGGTAACTAGGTTGGAATAAACGCCGTTTATAATAGTACATGTTATTGCAATATGCTGTTTTCTTTTGCTTTCACAGACTCAGTCAGTGGTAAAGAATGCCTCCTCACCGGCTGAGACGTACCTTGTAAGTTGGCATTGTCAGTGGTTTATAGTTTTTTGTCTGGTTTCTCTTCCTTCCACAAGACAGTCATTGTTTTTTCCAGACGGACCTTTGTCTCTAACATGTTTTGAAACAACCAGGAAAGAGTTCTCATTAAATTGTAGTAAGTCCTTTTTTGTTGAATTGTTGTTGAATGTTTTTTTCAGTTTAATTCCAGTGATTTCTGATAGACCAGTGATTTCTGATAGACTAATTGCAATACCCCCCTTTCTTGTGTTCATGAAGTCCCACTCTTTTTTTTTTATTGCATTTCCCATTTTAGATGTTGTAACTGAATGTTGTGAGAAGATCTCATATGTACACTCCTTTTATAGAATAGAATCTTGTTTGTGATCTGCTCTGTGACAGACTTAACTTGGAAAAAATGCCACAAAACTATGTGAACTTAAAGATTCTTCATCACAGACAAAATTTCTAAAGGTACTACCTACTGGAATGTTTCGGAGGTATCCTGTTTCCTTCATTCAGCCAGGTGGTGGATCACAGATCCTTTTGCTGAACTCTCATGAGATCTGAGGAATCTCATGAAAGGAGGCATGGGGGAGGTCATGACCTCTGTCCCTGTTGAGAGGTGGATTGCTGTCCACTATCCCACACCACCTCAGGTGAGTGAAGGACATGTGATACGTCCACAACCTTCACAATTTGATGTTCAGGTTCGTACATGCAGTACCCGGCTTTTGAAGATTTTGTCTGTGATGAAGAATTTTTAGGTCACATTAACATAGAACAAACCCATATAAACTTGTATGATGCCACAAAACTATATTTTGAAGTTGAGTTGCAAAAGCAAAGGATTTCCTTAAATTTAAGTATGTGCAAAGTTTTCCAACTATGTAAGTGGTGCAGTTGACATTGGAATATATTTCAACCCTTGAAGAAACCTTTTCAAGGCTAAAATGCTACAAATTACCAAAGGTACATTTCTCCCCCGCAACTTAAATTTCAGTTACCAGATTGTGGTCCTACTGCAGGAGACAGTGAGAGACTGTGAACTTTGCTGGTGAGAAAACCTCAGAGACTTGATTCTGAGGGACACTCTCAACATTTCAAATTTCGTAGAACGTGCAAGATTAAAACCAGTGCCAGCATGTAGTTTGCAGTTGCAGCCTGACTGCCCCTTGTGGAGAGGGGACAAAAATGACCTCTCATAAGTCAGACTTTTTGTGGCATGCATGCAGTTTTCACAGACCAGAGTCTGAGACTAGAGTCTGATGTCTAGATGAACCAGAGAACCTTGAATACCTCTGCCCCTCCCCCACCTCTGATTGCATCACCTGTTAGAGCGACAGTTTCTATTTGATATGTTTCTGGTTTTTCTCTCTTCTCTTTTATTGGTGTGTTGTGATTGCCATGTGATCTCCATGTATTTGCTGTGCCATGTCTCTGCCTGCTGTTGACCTAAATGGTATGAACTGTAAGATTCATGTCTTGGATTTGTGAAGATTTAGCCCAGTTATTTTTACGTTCAATTTTGAAAAATGTACTTCCAGATATGGGACAAGGCAGGAAGGGTAAAGTGTTTTCTGAAGGGGTGTCTTAACCTGGGCCTCACTCCCAGGATTTGTTGAGTCTTTAACTCTATAAATTAAAATTCATAGAATGATAAAGCCTCAAGCCTTCTTAAGTTCAGAACCTTTTTGCTTGCTCATCTTTGCTGCAGAAAAATTGAAGTACGTAATTTGCAGGGCCAATGTGCAAATGTTTGCTGCGTACTTTTAAGGGCAGTAAACATTTTAAATGAGTCTGGAGCCCTATCAAGAAGTTATTACCAAAAGTCAAGCTGAGAATTTGATAGTATCCACAATCTCCAACTTTCCATTGAATTTCTCAGCACGGTATCAGGTTATTTTCAAAGAGCAGGACGTATTCCCTGCTGTCACAGAATATGATGGCAGATAGATGCCATTAATGGAAACAGAGCTTTAGGTAATGTCTAGGATCATACTTCTATTTTTAGAAGCCGCATGCTTTCATCTATTAGATATTAAAGCGTTGGCATAATCAAACCTGTGCAAAAGTAGAGATCATTGTGCAGATAAAGTACCAAGAAAATTGAAGAACTTTTTTCGGTATTTTGATGCATGTTGGTGAATATGCAAAGAAGAGCAGTACTGCTCAATATTCCTGAATATTGAGGACACTACTCAAAAATTAACAAAATGGGTTCAATGGAAATGGGAAGAATTCCTCCTCGTTTTCGTCACATGACCGTGACTGTTGGTTAGTGCACCTGAAGATCTCTCAAAGTAGTCAGAAATTTTTTTTGTTGGAACTCGACGATCAAAATACTTTATAAGTATACATAATCTTCAATGCACATGATAAAAGTAAACTTGTGTTTAAAAACTGGATTTTCAAGATTCAACAAGAAACCGCTATACCTCAGAAACACTGTTGCATTTACTGAAGGATTCCAGTCCTCAGAATCCTTGTTCTGTCTTCGTGCAATTTATTGACTAAAGATGAAGATTCCATTTACTGAAAATGTAATATTGAACATTGTACCCATCTGCTCACGCATAGCATTAGAATTCAGCACTCCATGTAATTAACCTACATTCTCTTAAGTATGAGTACATTTTTCAAAACCTTTGATATTCCCTTGAGGGACTGCAGGCTATTATTGTCGTAGAAATTATTCCACCTGGTGTAATTTTATACTGACAAGGACTAGAATTTCTGAGTTTACAAAAATACAGGTCATCATCAATATTTTGAAGACAGTTGATGATGGTGGTGAAAGTAGCCTAAAAAAAGCTCAAAAGTGAAGAAGGCGTACTAACAGATAACGTCAAATTTCCAAAGAAGGCTTTTGATTGTAAACTAAAATGAGTTCATTGTGCCTATTAGGTATGTGAAGAAATGATTCAGAAAGTGCTGAATACTAATGTTGAAAATTTATTAATAGACTTTACACGTCATCGTGCAATTGATGGCTTTACTAATCGTAAAGTCTGCCACCTTACAATGACGGGTCCAGGCACCTTAATGTTTGGAGTTTAGGGAGCATTATGTATTTACTTGTAGATTATGCACAGCAAAAGTTAATATGCATGTTTATGCGTAACATGAACTTCCACCTCAGTGCATTGCCCGTTGCACTGTAACATTGTAACACTGAAAAAAAATTCACTTTAAAAGTGGTCTGCCCTCTCAAACTAACAGGACAGAACTTGAAGGATTAAATTTTCCTCAACTGAAAGAAAATTCTGAAGACATGCTGTCTCATGCACAACACTTAAGGAGAATTTTAATAACCCTTAATGTAACCTTTCACGAGTTAAACAATTGCTGGCCATTTTGGGGTCTGTGAGATTTTTGTCCATTACGGTGTTACATTTTTTTTTAGGAGAGCCCAGAGGGATGGATGTCTCATTACCTTCACGGCTGTGGGAATGAGATCTACACAGAAAGTCTGTCTCGAGCGTTTGATGGCATGACAGCCCCAGAGATGGTCAAGTGAGTAAATTTGGCTCGTCTATTCAAATATCAAATCTGATACTCAAAGAGGGGAGGGCTTGGGCATGTGCAAATAAGCAACAGACAATGTTGCTGGATGCAGTCTTCACCTGTCCTTGGATTTTCCAGGAGTAAGAACGGCATAAGTCTTCCCACAAATGACACACAAGGGACAATAGTTGACGTAGACGATGCGACCTGCGGCATTATTCACTGGTGGTAAATTATGTTGTCTCTTTGCTTCGTGTGGTCAACAAAGATTTGACATGAGGTGTGTGTCATCTTTCACAGGGAGTGTTTCATTAAGCTGAAGCTACTACTGATTGCTGTACAGCAGAACAACGAGTTTGACGAAACCGAGTAAGCTCTGAAACTCCACTTACATATGGGTTAAATCAACAGAAACTAAACAACAATGGCTGTGAGCTTTCCTGCCTGACAAGCTGTGTCAGACAGCTCAAATCCAATACACCGTTTCACATGTTGTACTTTTGTGAGGCGAACCTTGCACAAAGTTACTCGTAAGAGATTCCAAAGTCCTTTTTGCAAACTTGGCGTGTGACCAGTCTGGACCAGAGAAATTAAAACAACCAAGATACTATGTAATGAAAACCTTGTACGTTGAAATGATTCCACAAAAGAAATTCTGAACATCATTAAGTACTGGAACACAGAGGACATAGGAATAATACCACTGATGTTTTTATAATATATTACAATGCCTTGAACAAAGCAAAATCCACACTGTCTTTATTTAGCTAAGTCTGTAGATATATGAAAACCAAACCAGTAAAATTAAAAACAATAATTATTACATGAAAAAGGTAAACAAAGGCTGTTCAGAATTCAACAAAACTTGAAAGTAAATTTTTAGGTCTAAATATTAATATTCTATGCAGTTTTAATGATAAATAATGCAAGTAAAGATTATTTTTGATTTTTCTTTGTTTCAGAATTATCATTAACCCAGGTCCTTATATCACCATCAACCAGGGAACAGTTGGGTTCTTCCTGGCTCCAGATGCAACTGAAGCTAAGAGGTAAGACAAGCCATCATTTCAAACAAGTCAAGCTTAAGGTGACAGGCATTCCTTCTTTGATGTTATTCTCCATCTGAGCTAGGAGAGGCTCATTTTCTTCAGAGGAAGAAATGCAAAGAAATGGAGGGACAGTCAATGAAATTAAAGATGTACAGATCTTAATTATATAGAAGATCAAAGATGTGTTCTCAGATCAATTTCATTGAACCAACCTCAAGCGAAATGCATAAAAACTTCCAATTCAGTGGCTGTTTCATGGTTGATATTAATGTTTGATAAAGCTGTTGTTGAAAAGAAGCATGTGAAGCTGCTTTTCAGTGCTCATGTGTTTGCTTTGAACATGAACTTTCACCAAAGAAAAATGCTAATTTCCATGGATGGAGTGGAATAATATTAATTGGACTGCAGTGTTGAGTTGTGTGTTCTCTTCATCCATTGTGTAAGACGAGAATGGTTTGTATCATATCATGGGCTTTCCCACCATGTTTATTACTCAGTTTATGAAATTATGTGACTGAGGTAGCCCTGTACCAGCACAGGCTACTTACAGAGTATCACTTTAACTTTGAGTTTTCCAGCCATTTCAAAATCTCTTGCTTTGCTGCAAGGCTGCACAAAATCTTTCGTCAAGAATCAAACCAGGGCTGTAGCTGTAGCTGGCTGTACTCCCAGTATGTATCGGAGGTTGTTATCTGCACCTCGAATTTAAATGACTTCTAAGAAATGTTCGCACCCGCCCAAGTCAGCTAATTTATTATCATTTTTTTTTTGTAATCATGAGGGGTTTTTGAAATCATCATCAATGATGCATAGAGTCACCTTAATGACTTTAGGAGTACCCAGAATGTACTTCGCATACACCCCCCCCTCCCCGCCCTACCCCTCTTTTTAGCATTGAACCTGTCTGACATTTTCTTGAGGGCTTTGCAAGGGGGGGGTTGTGTTTTCATGGAAGGGTGGCAAATTTTTCACGGTGTGAGTGATGAAGCGTGACGCAGACGCGTCTGGGTTTAGGGGCTGCTGTCAGAGGTGAAAGCGACAGTGAAACTGCGACATGAAGTAAAGTGCGATGTGGCTATATGGATGGTTGCCTCGTTGATTTCTAGATGTGTGCATTGACAGCAACTTTGAACCAGTTAACTTTTGATTTCAGTTATTGCAGGAAATAAAACTGAAGGTTAAATGCTTAAAGACAATTGGTTGTCTTTTTGGTCATCCTTTTCAAAATTACCCAATTACGTTGCTTCATTTCTAAAAGCATTCCTAGTAGTATTGATTTCCAAAACTGCAGATTCGACATTGTCAGACGTGACTTCAATTCAACAGAATTAACCACTCCGAAATGCAGTCAAGTTTGGGTTTTTCAAGCTCATGCATGTGGGTTCTGTTCTAAGTTTTGCCTTTCATGCGTGCTTCCTTTCCTTTTCATTTCAACATAGCCCATTATGAGCAGTATTCTTGTTGAACACATCTGCTTTTCTTGTAGAAGGCATTGGGCTTCTGCGTCATTTTCACAACTTGCCAATCATTGAAGATTTTAGCTAAAATGCTAAAACGGCAATCTCCAAATTAAATAACCTCTTTTGAAATATTTACATGCATTACCTCTACAGAATGGGAAAAAATATGTTGATATATGAAATTGTAAAACAATGACTCTCAAATATATACTGCAGAGCTCTGCGGGAATTCTATTTTACCATTCTTATTAAAATTAAGCAGTATTAGTTTCTTTCCCTAGGCAGTGGAAGGGCTGTAATGAACATTTGAATGTTTGATTGATTTTGATTATTTTGTATCAAATTCGCATATTTGGAGGTGAAAAGCAATGAGTGAAAAAGGGAAAAATTCAATTATTTGGTTACAATATTGCATTCTAAGAGCATATTCCAAGGTGTTGTGGGTAAATTCATAGGCTGCTGATTGCATATGTCTAACAACAATGCCAAAAGTTACTTTTCCGTCAAGTTATTCCATTTTAGTGTTTGTAAAAACTGATAGATGTTTTGTTTTTGCTCTTGTGGGAATCTGTTACGACCAAATATTTGATCGAATGGAAAGTCGATGATTTGAATATTCCGTTGTTAAAATTGACTCAGCCTTTGTGGTTGAGCATCTGACAAAATTCCCCCCTTTGTGCGGGACTATCTTTAAAATCCTGATTGCCATCAATGATTGGATTTCCCCTTTCTTGCTGTCGGCAGGGCATACTACTACTGTCGGGCCTGCCACAGCGAAGGTGTCGAAGTGGAGAAGATTTGGAAGTGTGAATGCAAAGAGTGCGAGAGCCTGGACAACAGTGAGTTTGCCAGTCACTGGCTCTTTCTTTTTTTTTCTCTGTGACTCCGTTTGCGTCTTGGTTTAATTATTGAGATGAATCGAGGATGCCGGGGGTGTTTGAGGGGGCAGACAGGGAGGGGCCCTCACAGGGTAACCTTTAAAGAAGTTCTTCATGCCATGAACTCAGACGTTTGGGTTGAAAAGAAAATGAATTGAAAGCTTTGCAGAGAGACTAGCATATTCCCATTAAATACAAAAATGACATCAACTTTGATATTTTTAGAAATGAGTATAATCAGTATTTAAATGCACACTACTTCCAGCCACTGCAGCAAGGTCAGTGATCTCTTTTCGTTTGAACTAGCCTTTTTATATTTCACTGGGAAAGCAATACCCTTGTATTTTCTCCCTTGTGTGAAAACCTCCCACTGACTTTCTCTTTGGCATATTTTCTAAATTGCTGTACAGCACGTTTTTTGTCAGTTTACTTCTATTAAACTGGTTTCGTCCCATTCTTCAAACAGTTTCAATCCGGTTGTCTTGGTGTTAACTCACTGGTGTGTCTGTTCTTGTAACACTAGACCATGCGAAGAAGTACACCCACAAAGATGGACACAAACTGCTGGCAATGACCAGGCTAGGTGATCACCACGAACCAGGTAGGAAAAATGTCTTCGATGAGAGATGAGGATTTTTAAAAAACGACGAACTCACATATTACTTTCAGTCTTGGTCATTGTGTGATGCCCCTTATTAACCCTCAGGCAAACATTCACGCAGCAGTACACACTGGCAGCCACTTTTCTAGTTTTAAAGAGAGTTGTGACGCTGATTGGTTCTGGAATTTGCTTATAGTTTGCATTAGACAGAGCAAACAGAACTTGTTTTCATGCATCACTGCGTTTGGCATCCCGACACGAAGATAAATATTATATTGGTGAAAATGTTGCAGGTCCCATCAAGGTCCATTATGTTAGATTACTTTAAAAGCCTTGAACTGAAAAGCAGTGGTACCCCCTTTTTTATTAGGTTGGATTACAAAATTACGTACATGCACATTGTGAGCTATTTGTTGTTCATGTAAAAGACTATTAATTTCCCTCATCTTCAGCTGGAAATTCTCTCACAAAAAAAGAAAAACAGACAAGTTAGTCATTGTCTACTGCAGTAAACACATAGGTTTGCGAAGGCTTATAGTCAGACAATGAGCAATTTGCTAATGGCTTCATGCACGGATAGTTGAGGGCGCTTTACAGCCTGGAACAGCACTTTCATGGCACATGATGGTTTGTGCATATTTAACTGCATTTCAAGATGTAGTTTGCATCAGGGAGAGTAAGTTTGTGAATTTTTTCACAAGCTCTTGGACAAGCATTGAGTATGCAATGATTATAAAAAATATATATTTAGCAGTGTTGTACCTAGTCGACACCACTTAAGACTTTCACAAGACCACACAAGACCAACTCAAGACCTCCAGTCTGAATTTAAGTCACAAACTGTTCAAATGAACTGCAACAAAACAATTGCTTTGTCATTATTCACTCTGTTACTTGTGGCTGGTCTTGTGTCTGCTCTTGTGTCTGGTCGTGATGGCCTTCAGTTGACTACAACACTGATATATCGGGTAAAGGCAAAAACCTGTAATTAAAATTAATTGCATTTGCTGTTGTCCCAATACCTTATTGCAAGCATCCCCTTTAAAAATAAAAAAAAAATGGGAGGACAAAAGCCTTCAGGCAATATTTAGAAAACACTTCCCGAAATTGAGAATGGAAGTAAATTTCAGTTGTTACAGTAGGCCAATTAATGACATATAGGTCTTACTATTGTAAATACTGCTTTACATTTCGAAAAGTGAATATTCCAGTGTGATAATATGAACTTTCAAAAGTGGACCGTTTGAAAAATCAAAAATGAGAAAATAAGCCTTTAAAATGAGCATTAATATAATTTTAGTTTGGACCTTTTACAAAACTCTGGCATCAGTATGGCCTAACATATTTCCAAATTTAAGCTCAACTCAATGAAAATCATTTTTACGAAGTTTTCTATTTGTAGTTCTTCCAAATTCCACCAGGGCCCAATTTCATGGCACTGCTAAGCACTTTAATCTGCATATTTTATGGGGACTGTAAACAGTAAGCATAGCAAAGGCATGCTGACCTTGGGGCAAAATTTGCATAATTATAGTGACAAAACAGTTGAAATATCTATGCCTGCGTGACTGTAAGCACAACTCACGCCAACCATTGCCACAAAATTGTGCTTAATTACGGTTAGTGAAATTTTCTGCTCAAACTTCTGCTAACTGTTAAGCAGCTCCATGAACATTGCCACACTTGTGGTTAGATTATCTCTGGCTCACGTCATTCCCCCTGCCTTTATCAATCTTTTCAAACGTTCTCACGCTGCTGCATCGTTCACCTTGGCAATGAATCACCTCATCACATCATGCCTATAATCCACTGCATTTTTAATAACGAGGAATTTTTTACCTTTTAGCCAATGTTTGCCTCAAGACATTTACGCATGACTAAATACAAAGCTGATATGTGCCAACTCTCCTGCTCTTTGAGACAGTGATATGCATCAGTTTAAGTTATGCATAAGAGTAATCTATTACTAAAGCAAAAGAATTCTGAGATAGAACTTCAGACAGTTTGTTCACCCAGAAGATCAGATGCTGTTCATACCATGATAGCTAATGACTTTTCTTGCCTACTGAATATTTTTTTCAGCCCCTGCAAGGTCACCGAGTGCAGAATTAGCAGAGTTAAAAATTCAAGGGTAAGCGACTCTTGCTTGTTTTTGAACAAAGCTGCAATATGCAGAGTGTCTCCCCAGAGTCACATTATGAGGAAGGTCTATACCCGTGGTGTTGAGTCAAGTCCCAGACATACCCTTTCTGTCAGCCTAATGAGTTAACAGTATGGAAATTCAAGTAGCATCCATGTACTGGTAGCTGTCCCTTCAGATTGTCAATTTGATGTCACCGACAAGACTTGTTCCAATCATTTCAATAAAGCATTCTGCTTGTAAACAAAATGTCCAAGTATCCATTGCAACTAAGGATAAAAATGGCTCCTTTGAAATAAAAAACATTCTACATTTTGTTCAAACCAGATCTGGAAGAATAAATGATTGGAAAGAGAAGCATTTTTCTTTCAAAATATTTCAACTTTTCCCAATTCGTTTAAAATTTCTGAGAATTATGTTATGCATTGCAATGTTTTTGCTACCTCTACACCAACATTCCATTCAAGCTAAGGTTTTGCAAAGTCTATCTGAAAAATTCATTCCCTCTATCCGCTCCGAGCGGAACCAAAGAGGGTGTGGTTTTTTTGGTACTCACCGCATAGGCGCACCATGAGGCGTGCAAGTATATACACGTTTGACGCAGATTACATTGAGTACGCATAACCAATTTACTCCGGCATGTATGTACAGAACCTGCTTGTAACCACCTGTCTTTCTTTTCGCCTTTTGGGGTGCACTTCAGCTTGGGATGGCTAGATCATTCTTCCTTTCATAAGAGTGACTTCCGTTGAAAAGACAAGGTTATAGGCTGATACAGCAAAACTGAATTAGAAACCATGCATGCAATAGCACAGTAATGCTCGCATTCAGGTGATACAACAAATAGAAAACCTCTTTGACCAATAAGATGCTCTGATTTGTCCAATGCACATGCACCCCCGTCGAAAAAGGTCCACGGGAGTATCGTGCCACTGCAGTTGCGGCATCTCTTTGCATCAGTCTGTTGTTACATCCTAGTGACTGATTTTATTTTGTTCAGGGATCTTTATGTTGTTATGTGGACTTCCCACTCCTTTTCCTTATTTAATTATTGTTAAATACCCCTCGGTGCATTTGAAACGCTCACTGGTGACAAACAGAAAGGTAGGGAGAATAAAAAACCTCTGCTACCATGTAAAAGGCTCTCTAATATGCCACAGATTTGTGAAGTCTCTTTTCTGCACCCTGTGCCAGACACTTGTGAGAAAGTTTATTCACAGTGTGCCTTACCCAAAGAAAGCTTGTTGCCTCATCAAAAAGTTACCTCTCTCATTCACTATGAGGAATAAACAAAATAAGTGACTGTGTATCATTTTATTTTCAGGCCTACTGATGGCAGTGTAACAGTTCTCTGTAAGTTGTTGCACTAGCATTTGGCAGGGTCTTGAAGTCAGTCATATCAAGACTAGCAATTATTTTTTGCGTCTTGCAGAGTCAACTTATCAGAATCATCAGATCATGATCGGCCGGCGTATGATTTCACTGGTCTCTTTCACTGGACACCAGCCAGGACGGTTGAGGATGCACTGATTGTGAGTACAAAATATTGCTAAAGAATGTATTGTGACTCAATGCACATTTGAACATTTTATACATTAAATTTGGGCAATATAAAAATAAAATCATTTTCAAATTATAGATGTACAGTACAATGTGTAAGTCTTGCAGGAAGAAGTAATTACTCGCTACAGTATTTGAACTTCCATGAAACAAGTGAATCTATGGCCGTGTCCGAAACGGGCTTCCAGAGCTACGGCTAGGTCTATTGTCTATGCGTCTCCACACATTTCCAATGGAGCGAAGACCTAGACCTAGCTCTAGACAAGAGATTCGGATACAGCCTAAGTCACAGTTACCAATTCTGGTTATTTACTGAATGCCTGTAGAAATGGAGGAGGTACGAGGAACTAAATTCTGGATATTTTAATATATCATAATTCTGTTGTTTGATACATATTGGTTTAATGCTTGATTGTTATATGGGGAAATTACCTCCAAGAAATTGCTGTTATGTTCTATTTTCTAATAGACTAAGTCATGTGACCTATAGTGTGTATCAAACATCACCAAACACGGCATCTTTCCATAGCAAAGTGTGTTTTCAGTGTTGTTTACAAAAAATAAAGCCGAGTTTTGTGCTCAGCACATCAGTAGTCTGAAGACTTATCACCGCTAGCTTTAGTTTTGGTAAATGACACTTATGACACAATGTGCTGTGGGAGGACGCCATGTTTGCTGATGTTTAATGCCCACTGTGACTTAGCGGGCACAATCAGTCGATTCATGATACTTTCATGTTTGGTGAGAAATGGACAGAATGAAGCATGCATAGCAACATTTACTAACAGAAAATTTATTATGGTACATACCTTTCAGTTCCCATGGTCAACTAGATTTTCCACAAAAGATTGATTTTATCAGAGCTGATGAGAGAGCCACTCAAAATCAGAAACACAAGTCACCTGATTGCCATGAAGTCTAATTCTCATCTCTACCTTAGACATCAGCACAGAAGCGCCGATACCTGGTCAACCACATCATCGTTTGTCTCTTTGGAGACGAGTCGTCACCTCTGATTGGTCTGCGGAACTTTGTCATGCCGCTTAGAGCAAGCAATTTCAAATATGAAGACCTCAGGACCATCGTGTTCCTAGGCAACATCAAGTACATCGAGAGAGAGTGGGATAAAATCATGAATTTCCCCAAAGTTTTCATCTATAATGTAAGTGGAACCTGACTTCATACATTCTTTGAGTGAAATTTCAGAAGAGTTTCTTTCTGTCAAATTGAAGGTAATATGTTTCTTTCTGGGCATGGTCTAAAACCCACAGTGCCTAACTTTTTGAACAATGGTACTTTGTTGAGGAGAGATAAGAAATGGATGATAATTGTAAATCACAGCTATTTGTCTGTATTTGGTTAAAGAGTTAAAAATAGTTTGAAAGTTTGAAATAGTTTGAAAGTATGAATAACAAATGTAAAAAAAAAGGAATTGATTTCAAAAAGTTCATTTTAAGGTGTTCAAGTTGTTTTTTAGAGGTAGAGATGGCTATTTCTAAGTGAAGGTTGTTCCTTGATGACCAGGGGTCCCCACTAAGTCGTGCTGACATGTGTAACGTCAACGTACATCAGAGTGCCATGTGCGTTATCCTGTCAGCCAACTTGGGCGATAGCGTTGAGCAGGGTCTCCAAGACAAGGAGACCATCCTCTCCTCGCTAAATCTGAAATCCATCATGGCTGCCGGGGCCCACAGCCGACGCTCCAAGATCATCGCGGCCTACGCTGCTGGTGAGTATCCTAATCAGTGGGTTTATGAGCCGCATGCGTGACTGAGAGAGGGCGCTTTGCTGTGCATACTTGTTCTGTTATTATTTGAACATGGATGCAGGGACCAAAGGTATTCTGATTTGCCTCCCACAAATATCCTTACAAAAGAAAATGACCTGTTATTGTGGCCAATGTAAATGTACGATATCCCTTTGGCTAACACATACTGTATGTACATGGCCTTGTTTTAAACATCCATTCGACTTGAGAACAAAAGTCCATGTGATATAAGGTTGGAAGATATTGTGTGGACTTCCCCAGAGACACACATTCTCCCACCTTGAAAGACACCTTTGGACATGTTAGAGGCATTTTGGGGTCGTACAAGTTCTACCATGAAAAGGATCAGAATAGATATAAACCGTAAACAAATTCTCTGGCACGAAGGGACGATATTCACCATTAGAGAAATGAAGCGTTAATCTCCGAGTTTCTTTGACTGCAGGAAAACCGGGAATAGCCACACGAGGCATGTAAAGTCATGTGTTTGTGTCTTGGAGGGGAAATCCCAGATCTATTTGTGGCAACAGAAATTTGTTCCCTTAATAGATTCATCCCTACAGTAGCTATTGTTCAATACATGTCTTGTCCCTAACACTATGGTGCCAGTGTTTGAATATGTTTGCAGGTGTATGGTGAGAACTGCTATAACAGGAGTCCTTTCACAAGTCCATTCACAAATCCTGTGTCAAGTCGAGTCACAAGGCCTGTCATAATTAACAGGACCAACAATGACAAAGGAATGCTTTTGTCACAGTTCATTTGAATAGTTGGGAAATGGCTTAGGACAGAATGACTTGTGATGGACTTGTGATAGAGGGACTTTCAGAGATTTGTGAGGGACTCGAATAGAACACTGCACTGGAGTCACTTGCATCTTGAAGATCAATACTTCCCAAAATTAAACCTTCTTGGAAATCTCTCTTAACTGTCACACACATCACCTCATCCCAAGCCATTAATTCGCCATCCCGTGGTGTTGATTTGGTTTCAGAGTCACCGACCAGACTGAACGGCGGCAGTATCAAGAGGAGCCTCTCCACTCAAGGCACACCCAAAATCACCGTACCAATGATCACCGAGCTTGGTAAGTCAGCCAGGTCTAGGCCCCAGAAGGAGATAACAGCCTCCTCCTTCAAACAGCCTAGTTAGCCCCCTCGGCTCTCCTCTGAAGTAGAAATTTAGGACCTCCGGGATGCCAACTCCGCAGCTGTGGATGATGGAGAACACAATGAGAATTCTGTAGCTGATTATTTCATCTGGCTAGGTCGGGGTAGCACTTTGGATAGCTGATTTTAATTTTTGCTGAATACCCGAGTTGTTATCCATTCCTGTAATTTCTTGCCATTAATAGTTTCCTTTCTTTTTCCCATGAAAAATTCCTGTGACTGAATTGAAACATAACAGACTACAGAGTGTTCAGGCTTTTCTCTGTAATCTTTTTTTCTGACGTAAAGTTTTAGCTGTTTCACAGTGTTAATTGAGGTAGTTTTTGGCTCATAGGATGGCATCTTTACTTTTTTAACATGAAATAGTGATATCAGTCAAGCTGAAGTTATCTCTGAAATTTGAACCAGACTGTAAATTTTAAGAAAATGGCCAAACAAATGTCAGCAAGAGCATCAATGGATTGTTGGAGTGGTTCTAACGATATGACCATGTGATCCCCATTTTTCTGCAGTGAATGATGTTAATGTGCAGTTTCTGGATGACGATGATGAAGATGATCCAGACACGGAGCTGTATTTGACCCAGCCATTTGCTTGTGGCACAGCCTTTGCAGTCAGTGTGCTGGATTCCCTCATGAGCGCAGTAAGTCTCTTGCTTTGTCTCATCTTGTTGTATTGGACGCAGCTGTTTGCCTCTGGTACAGCCTTTTCCACCAGAGTGCTAGATTCCTTCATGAGTGTGGTCGATCCCTCGCATAGTGTACCGTTGTTGGTATACTGTAGCTGACACAGCCCTTGGCTGTGCTATGGCCTTTGCCGTATGCTTGCTAGACTCCCTCATGAGTACAGTAATTGATATTTAGCATGCTGCCTGGGTTACGTACTACTCACAGTCTTTATGAAATAGTTACTGACTGTTGACAGGAAGTCTAGTGCTTAGGAGTGCCATAACTTTGAGCTCTGATACTTCTTGGTGACATTAAGCTACATCATGCCTTTCTGTCTTTTGAAAGACATACTTCAACGCACATTCGCTGACGTTGATCAGGACCATGATCACGGGTGGCACCAACGCTGACTTGGAGGAGATCTTGGCCGAGGGTGGAGAGTTACCCCCAGGAGTGCAGATCAGCAGGACTCGTCTCAAGGAGCTGTTAAGAGACAGGTGCACGGTAGCTCAGCTCAGCATTGGAACGGGGGTTTTCCAGCAGTTTAAGGTAGGGACAAACGCATACCATGTTTTTGTCATTTTCTGCCGTGTTGGCCATCTGTACTCCAAAGGTTCCACAGGCTCCCCCCCCCCAAAAAAAGTCAACAGAATTTTTGTAATTCAGAGCTACATTTGGTGCATGTAGGCTAACTTGAGGAGATGCAATTGCTACAGAGCAGAAGCTGCAGACATGTCAAATGTATATTGTACATGTTTGTTCCTTGTGGTGTGTAGGCATTGTGGCAGTGCGTCAACCATCTCATCGGTTGAAAATGCATTTCAAATCTGGTGCCAACTGTACCTGAGTGTGGTTCTGATTGTCTCCAGATTGGCTGAGGACAAGAATATCTGAGGAAACCTTGTGGCTCGCTCTCAAATGGTCATACACCAGATTCTAGACCTTATTTAATGTTTCTCCCAGCAAAGATAACTGTCTAGGACTTGTTCTTTTCATGGTTTAGGAGGGCGCAGCCTATGGCTCCTTATTCCTTCATGCCTTGGAGAGTGGAATTCTTTGCCTCGGTATATATCGCAACCTGATAATCGCAGGCAAATCCTCTAGCAAACGCTACGTCATCACCAACCCACCTCAAGACTTTGATATCCTAGCTGGGGACAGGATCTTCTGTTTGAAACACTTTGAAGACCTGAACATGAACAAGGAGATACCAGAGACGGCGCTGATTGGCTCAGATCTATAGTCAACAGAGACGTTGTCATCCAATCAAATGATATAGATTGCCAGAAGCAAAAATTGTATTCAGATATAACTATTAATTCTGTTCTTCAGATTTGCTCATAATCTAAAAAATTCCTCATTGCAATAGCATAACCAGTGCAACCAACACGTTAATGATATGCTCTTTCATTAAATAATAAAATTATACCAATGTTGTACATATATGTCACACTTTAAGGTGGGTAATGTAAAGTTGATGTCAAATCCTTTTACCAGAAATAGTCAGATGTCCCAACGGGAGAAGTCAGTCTTTTTAAGTTTATTCATCCACTCTTGAAAAGTTTATTATCTGAAGCATTCACTCAGAGTTTTTATTGTTTGAGTTTCTTTATTCACCTTGATAATTCATACCGTTGCCAAAGCATGCATGACAAGTTTTGTAGAAAAGCATTTCATGCTGATAAAGTCTTGGAGATGTCTTCCAATGTAACAAGGGTCCTGTCAATGCAATTGTTGTCTCGTTAGATGCATTTTTAAAATTTACAATAATAGAAGGCATGCAAGTTCTTGGAGCCTTTGCTTTGTTAGGGCTGCTTGTGTAAATGCAATTGCCGTATTCATAATGATTTATGACAGTTGTTGATATTTATGATAGCATGTTTATGGGAAATTTAATTATTATTTTCTGGCCATTAATTATAAAACTTTTTTCCATTCTTCAACTTATAAACATTGGTATAGGTGTCTGTGAAAATTGCAGTCTTGGTATCTGTTACCATGCAGACTATTTTTGACATGTCCCAATGTAGTGTTCCAAAGAAAGCCAGTATTGATCGCGAAAATGACAGATAATAAAAGGACTGCTGGATGAATTAGCATATTCAAAATGAATTACTAAAGAACTGGATCAGCAATACAACCACTAGATGACTGAGCTTTTGAGGTGGAGGTTTTAGAATTGTGATATAAATTATATAGCTCAAGAACAAAGTCACCATACCATAGTGTAGGTCACAGACACCAATTTCAACCTGCATTATATGATATCACAATGAAACCCAAGATAGTAACTATTCTTATGTGTATCATTTCCCAAACGCAATTTTAAGTTTACATAGCACTTTTGTTTGACATTTTGAAAAAAATTCTTCGTATCATCATATGTAAAAAATACCAAAGTGTTCTAATGTTAGGATGTAAAATATACAGAATTCAAAATTGCAATATAAACGTGTCTTCAAATAGCAGTATCATGTACCACGAAAATATCAACAGTTCTAAATTAAAAATAATGAATGGTGTGGAATGAAAAATCATTTTTGAGGAAGTGATTTGTTTTAATCAAAAGTAATAGAAAAACCATTCTTTTTAGACTAGTATTTGTTTTACTTTCATTATGTATATAATTATAAATTAGGTTACAGTGCATCAAATATTTTAGTTATTTCTATTAGATGCACTTTACCCAATATCATTTATCTAATGTGTACTTAATTTTGTTCCCTAAATTGTTGTAAATAGATTATGTACAGACTTTGATTAATGATTAACATAAGTCATTCTGTTTCTGTGCATTTTTATATCTCCAAAAAATGAATTTCAACATTTGCAGGGTATTCTTGTAAATAGCTAAAGGCTCTTCTGTACATATGACCAATATTGTATGTATTCATGCTGGTCTTGTGTGAATCTTGCATGGGATAATACAGCTTTTTGGTGGTTGTCCGATATTAGGGTTGTCCCCTACTGCAAGGCGCTTTTAGCTACAGTCTTAGATTTGTTTGTATTATTTTTTTTTAGTGAGTAACTTAGTATTTAGTGTGACGTGGACGTGGTAAATTTTTGTAATTTTGTTAAGCACATATGAGTCAGATTTGAGTTGTAATCAGCCAAATAAAGCAGCGACTGTTGCTGTCGTTCACTATTCTTCTTTTTTTCCCCAAGGATTTGTGTTGTAAAAGTTAATTTTGGTTTCTTGCAAACGTAATGTTATAACATGCACATAAGTTGGCCACTACATGTTGATACAGTTGTACCAGAGAATAATGTTAATTTGGTTTTGTTGAACCATGTGAAAGGTATTTGGCGGTATTGTGCTCACATGTTCCACTTTGTCAAGTCTCATTGCAAATGACTGAAAGTAAGAGGTCTTAAATTATGCACAAAACTATGTACCAAACAAGGCATAAACCAAAATTGAAGGAAATTCTTTAAATAATGAAATAATTGGGTGTGTATGATGCCTCTGAATTATTCTGAATCAAAGAGTTGATTTTATGAAGATACCACAACATTATTTGCTAGATTTTACCGCCTGCAGTACAGAATTCAGTTTCTAGAAGGAAAAATATGTAAGTTCTACCAGTGATAAGCCGGTGAGTAGTGTGATATAAGATGCATTTTTTTTCATTATCCAGCAGCATGCTCGGCTGAAATTACATTAAAAATACAGTTCTCTTTCTGGAGCACACAAATTGTCATAGTCCACAGCTTTGGTGATAATAAAATGGCTGTAGACTCATGACGTCTGTCTGACGTCCAATCTTACAGTCAAATCTAAAAGTTGTGCTTAGACACTGTAAAATACTGATGGTGAGAAACGCTTTGTTTCATTTGACAATGACATCATGCATTCCTATCTTTTTAATATTGGCGACACCATGCAAACCGCATAGCGCTGCACTGTTAGTGAGATCAGAGAATGTGACAGCACGCCCAACATGTATGTATGTATATACTGTGAAACTATGCATCAATCCTTCCTGTATATATATTACATCCCATCCTGCCTTTGCCAAGAACCATACTACTAGCCGAATAAATAAGTATATCCAAAATTTCTTGGAGCTGACTTAGATCGTTTATTACAAACATTGTACATATTTGACATTTTCAAGACATCTAGTGTGAACTCATGACGTAATTTCTTGTTCAATTTGCACAATTTTCACTTTTATCCTCTTCAGCAATATTACCACAAAAAATCTATTATTGTATGACATATTCAGCTATAATGTAATGTCAACTATCATTGAGAAACATATATTGCTGCATCTAAAGAAACCACTTCATGCAAACAATTGTAGATATATTCCAGTAAGCATTTGGTGCACTGCAATTGCATGTAACTGGCAATCTGTACACTTTCTTCATTCCGTCAAAACTTGTAGTGGAGATACTGATTTAGGACAATCTTGGACTCAAGTACAATAGTTAGTTCAGATTTCAAATTATATCCCGAGTGTATCTTTAGTAGTATGAGGATTGTTAATTCACATCTGTACACTGTAGTTCACTTGTCTGCAACAGGGTGATCTCAGCAAATTGTATGAACCAGCCTTTACTCTGAGTAGATGTTTTGATTTTGAACACAGAGAGAGACAGACAGACATGAGAAGCATTCTTGTGTGGCTCAAGTGAGGAATTCTGTATTCTATTAGTTGAATTTCTGAAATTTGAGGAACTATTTCACATGTTTTCAACAGGGCCCAATTCCACAGTACTGCTTACTGCATTTTTGCTAACCATGGTGCAGAAATTTGTAAGGCTGTGCCGAATATCCGAATATTCGATCGATTATCAAATATTTGAATATTATTTTTCGAATTTGAATATTCCAATGCAAATTCATGAAAATGAGGAGAAAATTGTCCTTTTGTTTTAAATGAGAAAAATTGCACTGTGGAGGCTTGTTCCAAGGAGATTCGGATGAAAAGTAACAGAAACCTTCCAACGATTCAAAAAGTACATTATTCATTAAAAAATTTAATAGGCGTATATCTTTTCAACAGGAAAAGAAGTATTATTTGTCTCTTAAATCTAGCTAAATCTGGCTGGTGATACTCATAGACATGAGAAGCTATTATGATCATAATGTTCAATTGTGGGCGTTATTATTACTGATTTTGTATGTGGTTTGTTCCTCAACAATCTGTCAGTTGGTCCAAATATTCCATCGAATTGAAGGTCGAATATTCCAATGGTGAATTATTCGAATTGACTCGGCCCTAGAAAGTTGCTTAACGGTAAGACTATTTCATAGTGAACATTTCACAGTCGCTGTGCTTGGAACAAAACATCACATGGGTACACTTGGAGCTTTCCATTGTTACATCACTAAGTTTAGCACATTTTTCTTTTGAGGTTATCATGCACTTTGCCGTGCTTACTGACTCCATAGAATATATTCAGCCTTTGTTAGCGTAAGATCATGTGCTTATTAGTGCCACGAGATTGGGCTTAGTACACATTCAAATCACAGGTAGATAATTTAAATTTGATATAAAAGTGCCAAGATTTTAAGCAAACTTTAAACAGGTCCAAGTTTGTGGTCATAGTAAAAGACATCCGTCTTAATATCCATTGTGTTATTTGTATTGAAGAAACCATTTTCTAACGATAGCTTAAGGAAGCTGAGAATGTCACCAACTTGAAATTTCCATGTTCACCCTGTGTCAGGTTTGCAGGTAGCATTGCTATTAAAGTAAGTGATCATCAATAATTTTTAAAGGATTTGAAATCCTGATTTATAATGAATACAGGTGTGGTGGGTTTCTCTCACAGTTAGAGGAACTCAGTTTGAAATCAGTTTCCAGAGCATTCTACTGACAGCTGTATCTAGACAACAGGTTTCCTGATTTGAAAAATGGCTGTTGTAATGATCACTGTGTTTCTGCTGTGTAGACGTTGACCATTTCCCCCCAATTCCTGTATTGCAGTGAGTAGTTTCTAACATGAACTACCAGTATTTGATTTTGGTATTCTATCCTCTTGAAAAGTTTGTCATTTTTCTTAATCTCATCACTCACTCTCGCAATCTACATACATTTACAAGTTTATGTTTAAACTCCCAAAATACAAGAAAATTGCATGTCTTCTGTATGTTTCAGACATTGCAAGTTCTGTCATCGATGCATCTATCTTTTTTTGCCCCTCCTTTGGGCAAGCCAAAGTTTTTTGTCCTCTTTAATTTAATATTCTGATGAAACAGCTGTGCAAATATTTCAAAAATACATAATGTAAATAATCATTTACCCTTTATAGTACCAACCTTGTTTACAATAAAGTCAAGTACAGGTGTTACCACAATCTCCTGGCTATGCCTTGTTTCATTTCTTTTAAAGCAAAATTGCCAGTTTTGTTGGGAAAAATAGTTTGGAAAAAGGGCCTTTAATTTTAGTAATATCGGCCCAATGCAGCTTTTTCATATCTGACAGTAATACAATCTCAAGGTAATCTCTGATTGATTTACTGATATTGCCCCCCCCCCACAAAAAACCCTCCCTGAAAATTGCTTGAAGATAAAACATTTAATATTTCAAACACACACACACACACACCTACAAACAGAATGAGGATTACACCTTAATTTCATTATGATTGCAAACTTACTTTGTTTATTCATGCAGTTTATAAGTCGGAAATACATCCAAATGTCTCCAACTAAAAATCCATGTGGAAGTTGATTTCATCCAGGCTAGAAGATTAAGGCACAAATGTGGGATCAAATACTGCAAGAGGTGCAGCATTTATATCAATGCTCTTGTTTTGTATCCGGTTCATAAGTAACTTTGTCACAAAGGCAGACGCGCCACAATGTGCAGGCTTCCATTGGACCATCACCAAAGTTTCGCATTAATTTCCGGTTCCATGGTTCCACGTTAACGTCGATCAATGCATGTAACTCTATATGCAGTGCATGTGCAGTGGGCTTGGTTTAAACTGAGGTGACGTTACACTTACGGACCGGATTCCCCATGCCCTTGGTTGGTACACTTGTTACCAAGTTCAGAAAGTGGGCCATTTTATGTCAAACTGAGCAAATTGTTTACAGAAATCCCCTTCCTGTTTTTGGTTGATACGGTTGCACTCTAAACTTTTAGTTTATTTTAAGGCACAGAATACTGGATAACAAAGAACTGGAAGGTTTTTTTTTTTTCGTGTATCTTGAGGAGTCCACGAGCATAAAATGACCCAATCGGTAGTTAAATACATGTACATTGAGGTCTGAATTCCCTGAGCGGGGAAGAAAATATAACAAAAAAACCCAAAACAATATTTTTCAAATAATGCCAATATTGCTCCGAAGGCTTCCATGACGGAGTAAAAATTTCATAAGTGAGTGCGGTATCATCTTCCAAATTTCAAACAAGTTGTGTGACATTCTTTTGATTTGTTCATAATAATTTGTTCATTTCAATTCCATACATTAATATCATATACATATTAATACTTTGATAGTTATATAAGCTCATGCAAAAAAAAATTCCACCACTCTTGCACAGAATATACTAATAACCAATTTAAAGTTCGGCACTTACGAATAAAAAAAATTAGCCAATGGTTGCTTGTTTCTTTTCACTATTCCAAATTTCCAGAAAAGTATTTCAAGAGATGCTCAAGAGTCCTCTAATATCCTCCACTGAGCAGAAACTCAATGGCACAGTCTTTCCACTTCAACAGGTCATGAAACCCCATGCAAAGTAATCAAGTTTCTACCCCCCCCCCCACTTGGGAAAGGGTAAGGAGGACACCTTTTCTGACTTTGAAGCAAGACTTTCCATGTTTAGTCAGTGCCCTGTCTACCCCGAGGGCGTGTGTTTAGTTACATCTTTGTTCAGCAAGTCTACACCACCACTAAAATAGACGGTTTCAGCTACAAACCTCAAGGTCTCAATATACCCTGTACTCAAAATACTGGGCATGTAGACATGCCTGGTGTTTTGAGTACAACCACTTTCACCGTAATCCAACCTCTGTAAGCCAATCTTCTTTAAGACATGATTATATAGCCCCAATTTACAAAGTAAGCAAAAGCTTTCAAATACATCACATTAAGACAGCACAATTGTATTATTGCCACCGGACTCAAAATTCTAGGACGAAGCTAATTCTAACAAACTCACCCTACTTTAAATGTTTCTACTGCTATATAAGTACAATATTAAAAGGTCTTTTTTATTTAACTCTTTTTAAAATTCTCAGTATTCAAAAATAATTTGTAGATTTACTTGCATTTCTCTGTTTTTGTCATCAGAGATCCAATCTTGAATACTTCACAATTTTTTTTTCACAGAATTATAACAGATATTGGGACAATTCATTCACAAATAAAACATAGGAGGGATAAGATCCCTTAAAAAGGGAAACGTGTTTAGTTCCAGTCAGCCATGTTTCTTCAATAAGCTCTTCCTTTTTGTTTTGATTAAAATTTGGTGGGAAAACCACAGGAGGCATTAGTTTACATAACACTCATTTAAAAATGCAATGTTTAAGGAGATCTGCCATATTCTCCATTGAGTTTGGAAAGTCCTGAAATTTCTACACAGATTGCAAAAGCAGTGACCATCTGTAAGTATTTACATTCTAGAAGTATGCTCAAAATATACAAAAAGGGAAAGCTTATGTTTAAGACATGATTGGATGATGGATAAGAGTTGCAGAACAAAGTGGAAAGAGTTCAAAAAGACAATTAAAAAGTTGCAAGGTACAAAAATGGGTAAAAAACTGGAATAAACTTACAGAGCCTCATGGGAAAGAGAGATCATCACATCACAATTGCAAGTACAGTAAGTGATTGTTATTTACTGCCTACTGTGGAATATCAAATGCTTGATGAATCATAAAAAGAAAGTAACTTTACTTGCTGTCAAAAGCATCTTCAGATCTCTGAAACGAATGAAGATAAGAAGCACGTCTTTACCATTACAATACGTGGGAATGCAACTGAAATTATCCTCCGTGGTGTCTGGTACCTTAACTTCACAGATCAATGATGGAAATGAATCCAATACATGTTTTTGTATCACCAGACTACAGTAGATTTGTTCACAAACTTAGCAGAGTCTATGGCCCTTTTCCAATACTCGACTTGGGCTCCGTCTCAGGCTTTGTTCCCAAAACCAATCCCCGATTGCGGCCTGAAGCGTTTAAATCACATTGGATTACTGTAACTTCTGGCTCTCTTGCATCTTATTTGATGTTTTGTGGCACTATTAGACTAATTACTGTGCTTACAGCTTCAAAATCAGCTAGTTAAAAAACAGGTGAAGCCTGAGACGGAGCCGAAGTTGAGTATTGGAAAATGGCCAAGGACCATGTGCCAATTATTTGGCTAAGGCAAACAGTAATGCAAACTCCACTGAAAGCCATTGCCTAGTAGCTACATCCATTACCCATAGAGGCAACGTGCTACTTGGGCCACGGCCCAGTCTTTTGGACACAGGCTAACATACTTTTCAAATCATCATGCCCACATGCATGTACGTGTAAAAACATGTAACAGGACACTCAACAATTATTTCTTAAGAAAATAACATTTTCTATTGTGATGGAATGTGTAATAAAAAAATGCTGCTTACAAGTAGTTCCGTATTTCACCTGATTTTTGTTCTTAAAAAGAGAAGAAAATATAACGATTACAAATTGTCATAGGAACCTTACTCCTTTAAAAATCTTCAATGTTTCGTTTCGATTAATACAAATATCATTTGTTTATTATAAAAACACCAAAAACCCTAACTTTATTCCATTACCAGACTGGCCTCTGCCATTTGTTGTGTTTTGCAGTAATTGCTCTTTTCACAATGCTTCACTAAAAACCACCAAAAAGTCCTAAAACTAGTTTTATAAAAAGTGTTAAAACTTCTTCAGGTCATTTCAACAGAGGGACAACCAGAAACACATAAGACTTCCTGAAACAATACTTTAACCCTGGTTAAATTTTAGACTACCAGTTGCAACTGGTTAAAAACAATGACAAACCACAAAGATCTAAGCAACACCTAAACTGGACATTTCCCATTCACAAAAGCAAAAGTGAGACCAGTTACGTGTTTGTTCAATCTTTCTCTTGGAATTTCTAATGCTTGTATGCAGATGCCTAAAACTGAACACGGATAACAAGAGTGTTTGCGCATACATGCTTCATCAGTCTGTGCACCGTAAAAGTGGACATCACTTCTGTTGTGACATTCCAATCGTGGTATTGTTCAGATTAACAAAAAAATAAATAAATAAATAAACAAAAACAAAAACAAAAAACCTTCTGAAACACAGATCGCCAGTCTGGGCAGTGTGACCAAATTGCTTATGATTATACTCGGGATAAAAACCTGTAATAGATGTCTAAGTTCAACCCTGTAACCCCAGTTCACTTCCTGCTAACTTGTTCCGCTAACCAGGGTCAGTCTACGGCGATGACATGAGTGTGTGGACAAACAGCGTAGCCGGATCCAGATCATCTCCCTCCTGGGAGAACAGAGGGACATGGTGATAACCTAGACGACCCAAAAAGAAATAGAAAACCAAAAGAGAGAAAGAAACGGATATATTGAACTGCTCAACCATTACATCAAAAAAACATAGCCAAGAGAAAGTTATACATCTTGGAATATATACACTGGCACCCTATGAAAATGCACCAATCAATTATTCTAAAATCAGCCCTATAACAAGTACCAACTCTTCCGTTGCTCACACTGAGTTGTTTTGTGGGGGGGGACACTTAGACTGTCCTTATTTTCACACATTAGTGATAAGTGTCGGCTGATGTTGGCAAGGCCATGTTACTGCAGTACCACTGGGCAAGTCCAAAAGACCAGAATGTGGCAGTCAGTGTACCTCTGGTGTAGTTATTGGTTTCAGCAACAGCAAACTACACCAAATAAAGAGAGTTCATAAAAAGGAAACAAACACAGAAGAGAGAATGGAAATTGGAACAAGTAACTGCTATGCACATTTGCAAATCAATAACGGTATCAAGAGAGGGTTGTAGGTGTGTTCTCACCTAGTTGGATGCTAGCGATTGGAATGGTGTACTGGGCAATGAAATCATCCTTCAGTCGGTCCTGATCATAGACAACAAATCGCAGCATGGCGAGTTCAGGCGACTTGATTTCAAACTCCATGGTGTGGTTCCACTCCGGGTTGAAGCCTGGCGAAGAAAAAGTGAGCATCCTAAAATCTGATCACAGTTTACTGGATATAAAGTTGACCCAACAGAAATCACTAAACACAGAAACATACCTTTATCAAAAAAAAAAAAAAAGGTTACCGGCCAAAATGCTCGGTAAGTTGTATTGCGATTAACTGGTTCACTGCTAAATAATATTTACATTTCTGGGTGGAAGCCATTTCCAATAGAGTCATGTATATCAAGCCGCAGCCAAGATATTTGAACATGGCCTTTGTTTTGCAACTCTATCAACTTTAGACAAGTACAATTATAATCATTTCACCGAGGGGCCTCAGCAAACTTTTGCTTTTAATGAAGTGACCTCCACACTTGTTTCTTTACCCTTATAGTTATCTCGTCACTGAACGGAACTGAACAGAATCGTGTTGCATAGTATTGAACTGATTGGAACTGAATTAACTTTAAAAAGTAAATAATATGACTCTAATATTATAGTTCGGTTACTCGAGTCTTTGGGTAACTTTCAATTCAGGTTTCTGAAAACTTTGAAAACTCTTCAAAGTTTGGGATAGACAGTAGCTGCATGATAGCAAAGTGCTCAGAGTTTAAGATAGGACACCCGTGTTATCATGCTTTCTCTGTTTATCAAAAAGCTTCTGATCTGAGGCTCCTTTGATAAGCAGTGGATGTCCTTTCTGAGACTAACCGTTGTCTTCCACCGTGTTAGTCTTGGCCTCGTACTCAGCATTCACATCCAGGACGGTGACCTTGACGTAGGGGTCAATGACCTCACGGGATGGTTTTGGCAGCTGCTGACCACTGATGATCTGAAAGCAAATTGCAACACAACACAACTTTCTCTGACATACTCCTTCAACATGGTATGTGGCTCTCGTTTAATCTGGAAAAGTGCCAATCAGAATGTTCAAGTGGGATTTTCCGAGTAGAGCTAAAACACAAGGCCACAAGGGTCGATGTAATTCCAGGGGTGATTAGATTCAAAGAAATAAATAAGTTGTAAGTTGACCAACATTTGAATTGCAAAATAAGGTAGCAACACTGTTACAAGTACAAAGCATGTCAAATAACTTGTTAGTTATATCGACTCCATTCGCACTGTCATATGATGAATCATCATAAATGGCTCAAAACTCACCACTGTGCGGGAAACATGGCACATTCTATGTACAGGTACTTCAACCTTCCTACAGAAAAGGGATAAAGTCCCCTGTACAGTAACAGCGGCAGGGCTCTACCTTCCTCAATCCTACAAAATCCCCCCCAAACTCTCCTGGTGAATTTCGAAGAGGCTTTGTTTCTCACCCTCAGTGTCAGTTTCTGGGTGTACTGGTCACCTGGGCTGTCTGGGTTGAACTGCATGTTAGCTGCAAACAGAATTAACAATCCATGACGAGTGAGATGTACAAACAGCAGAATTGTAACACTCACAGTGAAATACCAAACACTCTCACCCTTGCTTGTACGTGCACATGGGAAACCATTCCCACTACTCCTGATGATTCATCAAGGTATATTTGCCTTTATCTCTGTTTGTAGTTGCGGAATTTCTTGCATTTTCTTTCTTCCTGTTCTCAGATATGTGCTTGGGGATCCTAACAAAGCGAAACCCTCTCATTTCAATAGGATTTGACACACATTCTTGGGAATTAGGGTTAAACTAAAAAAAATTGATCATACACAGGCACTGATTCTACGCACCGTCATTAGTGTTGTATTCAAATCCATAAGTCCATCATAAGTCATTTAGTCTTAAGTCAATTCACAAGCTATTCAAATGAGCTGTGACAAAAGTATTTTTTGTCATTGTTCAATGTTGTTTATGACTGGCCTTGTGAAAGGGACTTGTGAAGGGACTTGTGGCTGGACTTGTGAAGGGACTTGTGACTGGACTTGTGAAGGGACTTGTGACTGGACTTGTGAAGGGACTTGTGGCTGGACTTGTGACTGGACTTGTGAAGGGACTTGTG
>NW_019091362.1:1367147-1379669 GCF_001949145.1 Acanthaster planci
ACTGGACTTGTGAAGGGACTTGTGACTGGACCTGTGAAGGGACTTGTAACTGGACTTGTGAAGGGACTTGTGACTGGACTTGTGATGGGACTTGTGACTGGACTTGTGAAGGGACTTGTGACTGGACTTGTGAAAGGACTTGTGACTGGACTTGTGAAGGGACTTGTGACTGGACTTGAATACTACAACAGACCATCACAACCGATTACAGCAAACAATTTGAACTGAAGATAGTCTTAAGTCTAATAAAACACACACATTCTGAGTGTAGATAAATAATAAAACACAGGCAGAATTATAATGGTAGAATCTTCTAAAATTAATAAACATCCAGCTACAAATGTGAAGTGTAGCAGAGATTGAACTTTTTTACCTTTGCGAAGAAAGACCGGTTTCAGAATGAAGCCACAGTTGCCGTTCTGTTGGAACTTTCCTAAGTTCAGGTCCATCTCGTCTCCTGCTGTCTGGAAGTTGAGGGCAACTGTAAAGAGACAAATTGTTTCGTGCAGAAAGTTCAAGAGGTAATTTTGGCTTTTGAATCAAATGCAAAACCTGGCAGGTTCTCCAGAGATTGTGGTCAATATGCCGTGATGCTTTCTGTTCTAAACAATTCCTTGGTAATGCGGGGACGGTGGATCAAATACCAGGCTTCCTCTCTACATCTATTTTCAAGCTCCACTTTTTATGATTTTATCCCCCCCCCGAGATGAGATCCCATTAGGGTTCCATTTTCTGTCCAAAAAAATCAAACTGTTCAAAATGACCCGAGAATTTGGGGAGTTTAGATTTTGTTCCGAGGGTGAGTTGCTGAAACTGGCTGAGAATTTGGAAAAGGTCCCACAGTTTTCAGCCTTCCAGTCAAAATGCTGCAGTCAAAAGAGACATTTTCATCTCAACAAGCACCTGCCGTGAGCACCTGCAACAATGGAATTAACAAGACAGCATTAATGCCATAGGATTTGTTCAACCTCGAAATTGACATGTCTTCTACTGTCTTGTCTGAAAATAAATTGTTGGGTTGAAGTCAAGTGGCAAAACTGTGTTCAAGGGTTCTTGGCTAACTGCTGAGACCTAAAGGCCTAAAAAAACACACCTTAAAATTATGCTGCTCTGTGCTACTTTTGCACGATTTATGACTGGTCTAAATTGCTATCTGAATTCCAGCTTCTCTCAAAAGAGGTCGCTGAAGAGGGAGGCATGACAAATGCCAGTGTTCCTTGGTGAGCACGTACCTATCTGTGAGCCCACTGTCCACATCTTCATGGGGTTGTAATTGGAGGAATTTGTCCGCCGGCCGGCAGGGTAAATCCTGGTCAGGAAGCGAGTGTTATGCTCGACCATCTCCTGCCCACTGTTCTTTGCGAGGTCAAAGGCCTTGCTCTCCCCAAGGGAAACCATCTCATTGCACTTGTCTAAACCAAGGGAAAATGATAGTAACACCTTTAAGTTTTACACAGAGAAATAACTCAAGGCTGCATTGGACCACTGTTGTACTGACCCAATCCTACTAAAGCCAAATTTCCTGTTCAACCAAACCTAAGTCACAGTGAACAGTTTTCCTTTGTGTTCAATTGAAGAGAGAGATGACACTGGCTACACAAAATTCTGGTCACACATTTGTCAACCAGGGGTGTGAGTGGAATATAAAAAATCAGCTGAAAATACCAGAAATCGCGAGCACGAATCATGAAGCATATACGGCGTGGGGTCAAAATTTTGAAATTGGGACAATTTTGAAATACAGATGCTCTGTGGTGGATTTTACAGCTTCCTGGAGCAACCGTTGATCATTTTTTTCTTGCAATTTATGCTATGCGTAATTTAAATTTTACTTTTTCTTCATATTTGTCTGAAATTCCTGAAGAGGTTCAAATGAATGGGAAGAGTTACTTAGGCCTGTAAGGGCAACACTAATTCTCCCTAGAAATATTACAAAAGCCATAAAAAATGGAAAACTGAGACAATTCTGAAGCATTTGCTGAGAAAGCAAGTGTTTTTTTTCAGAAAAATCTCATAATGTAGGTTTGTGCAGAGAGGCATGAAGTGTTGTCTAATATATGGAACTCTTTTCAAATGAATTGGTAATAGGCATACCCACAATGACAAATATCGCAGTTTGTAGAGTGAGTTGACTCTTTTCCCACCTGATCTGAGCATGTTTTCAAATCACATCACAGTCATCAGAGAAATAGTATTCAGGATTCAGTCGCTCAAGTCCCAAATCACATCCCGTGTTAGCACCTTTCCAGAACCACATCCACTATCTGGCCATGTTATAACCAATATCACATCATTATCCTGGATGTGATTTCAGACTTGGCTGTGATTTTTAGATGACGCCTACCAAAATCACTCCAATATCATGTCCACCCAAATCATCTTTGCATTTCTGAAGGGAAATCACATCCAGGTCATTCATGGTGTTATTAAATGGGTAATTTGACTTAACATGAGATATCTGACAGCCTTCAATATGGAAATCTGTATCAGTGAATATGTTCATTCACTTTCCTGTCACTGCTGAAATCTTGCGGTTTTCAAATTTTCTTGATTTTGCCAGTATTTAATCTGCAACATCTTGAAAACTTCTGGATCAGGTTCAAAATACTTACGGTTTTCCTTTGAATGCGGAAAACTTTTGAAATGGACACTTTTGCAGACATTGACCAAGTTGGAGATCTCCCTGGCAAGTTTCAGCTTAGCCTGTGGGAAAAACCCTCAACAGTAAGTCTTTTTTAAGGTTACAAGTGAAGAATTTTGTTGAGCATGACTTCATGCTGGATTGATACAAATACATGTACCTGCATGACTAGAACTGTAAGTTATTCTTAAAGAATCAATTCTGGGGAAAATTGACAAGACATACGATGGATCGTCCACTAAGCAAGATCAACACCCAAATAACACACACAAAAACAAACAAACAAACACCCCAACAAACCAACAAACAAACACACAAACAACCCAACAAACAAACACACAAACAAACATAAATTCATTCCTGAATTAGAAAAACGCTTTGTGAGGGGGCAAACTGTTAATAGTTGGCTGATGACTTACCGCATGCTTGACTATAACACAACACCACACAATGATCATCTAAATATTACCTGAGTTGTCAAAGGAACGACAACACAGGAGGTGTCAGGTCAGTGGTTCGAATCCCACCCAGAATGACATGGTGGATCGGGGGACCAGTCTCTGCCTGATTCCATGGGTTTCCCCGATATATTTATCTGGGGTTTTCTTCCCAACTCCCAAATTGCACACTTCTTCCTCTTCTGATTTCTTCCAAGCCTGCCAGCTGCATTGCCATGAATGCTATTGAAGATTCCTTGGCTTTCATTACCAAACATTAATCAAAATAATAAAGTTGGCCAGCTGCATGGTGGTTATATCAACTTTGGGATCATTCATCACATGAGCATTACCACTCACATTCAAATACAGCATTACAATAATGAGACACAGAATCAGTAAACACTATAATAAGCCCCATGAAAACACTCCACATGTATCTACATACCACCTACTAACTACGAACCTATTACCTGTTTAAAGAACTAAAGGCTTTTTCAACTTTCTACTTGGAAGCAACTTGATGTTATAAACTTTCAGTTCGGTATTTCTCAGCATTTTTCATTGGCAGACCAATCTCCTAGATGTTGTGTCATTGTGGAACAAAATGCGTAAAGATGCTTGCAACATGCAGCTATATGCATGAGTGTGAGTCAAGATTATTTCTACTCTAGAAATGCCCACTACAGAAGACATCTACATGTACATTACTGCTTTTTTTTCTACTGTAAATCTTTGCACCCCTAAAAACGACATCTGAAAAATGTCACAAACCAAAACTTGTTTCTGGATCTGTCATGACCATTTTCATTTTCCATTCAGACGCAAATCTGACATTTGATAAACACAGCACTGACCAATCAGAAATGAGCAAAAAAATTTAACTTTCTAATAATAATGCAGGATTGGAGGAAAACCTTTTGCTTTTAAAGGCACAATATCTTCATGAAGCCAAAAAAAAAAGAAGCAACCCCCAACAAAAACGTGTTGCAAAGAAAAGTTACACAAAGAGAAGAAGCCTAAAAAAAAGCAGCCTCACAAACAGAGTAACGTACTGTTTTATAGTGCTGATTATGAGCACATTATTCAGTGCCGATGGATCTAATCTAAATTTCACAATGAACAAGAGAGCTCAAGCAATAATTGTGAAGAGTGTGTATGAAGATTACAGTTGCTATCATCAACCTTCCAAGAAAATTTCTTGCAAGCACAATAACTTGCTTACTGGAGCAGCGAACAACCCTTCCAAATGATGAACACAACATTTCTGCTTTTAACATCCAACACAAATTTTTTGCTGTTCATCAAGATGAGTCACAAGAAATGAACACCATACAAGGGTGTGACTACCTACACTCAAAAGGTGTACCTTAGAGAGCGACAGGTACCGCATGCTACAACGGCAAGACACTAGAGGCAAAACGTGGACAAGACTTTACCTCGATGCGGGAGACAGAGGGATCCTTGGTGGAAATCATATCCACCAAAGAAGCTAATGCTAAATGGTTCTCATGGGGCTTTGGCATTACAAGAAGGAAATAAGACATTAAAAATTAATGCATGCATTAAGCTAAATTGAGCTAAAAGGAAAAGCAAAAAGGAATCTGAAGCAAAATCACAAACATTAGTGATTTATAATCAGACTAAAGAAGTTTGTTAGTAGTTACACATGATTTGAACTGATAAGCAAACACGTAAATGTAAAAAAATCCTCTGGAGTTCATATGTATTGACATTTGAAACTGATCTTACCAAAAACTAAAAAAAAAATTCTTTTTCGGCTAAAAACATATAAATACTGGCCTTGTGTGAACCTTTCTTTTTCTGCAAATTGTCAGAAACAGCAAAAGTGAAGAAACATTATGTAGTTGATATTTTAACCTTGTCAGTGACTTAAACAAATGGTTTTGAGCCAAAACTTCAGAATGTGTGATGAGAATTACACTATTGAAGTTGTCTAAGCTAGCCAATTAATTTTACAATAAAAAGGAAAATAAAAACAACGGTTTCATGACATCAACTGTGCCTCTTCCTATACTATTCATTACTCTCTTGTATTAAACATTAAAAAGTAAAAAAAAAATCTTTTGATTGAATGTACATAAAACACAGAATTTGGTCAAACGCCAAATCGGTAACGGTAAGACAGCTGCACGCAATTTCACGAAACTTTACCCAATAATGTAATTTCATTTAAATTGGTGCATACATGTAGCTATGGAACTTTTCATTAGGTCAGTCAAAACTCTACTGCACAGGTACACCGCATATTTGTCGCACAAAGCTTACGCTAGGCTCAAGGGTTACGCCAAGTTTCCTTAAACCAACTACTGCTTCCCTAAAATCTGATTGTGAAATATTATCCCCATGTTAATGGTGTGAAAATTAATAGGATTAATTAACAAGTTAGTGAAAGTTCACAAACCTGTCCCTCTTTCTTCGAACTCTGTCAGAAGAAGTATGGGATGTGCAGACAGATGACACCAGCAGGGTGATGTGACATTAGAGTTAGGAAAAAAAAGTGTTTGTCAGCAGTCACAATTCAAATAATCTTTAGTATTGATTAGAAAAATAGAAATTATTAATATAAAACGTTCATTGATGTGAAAGTATTATGTAAAACAAAATAGTCACAATGATGACAAACACCCGATGGCGTAAAACTTCATTGATTTTTGGGAAAACTTTGTAGAAAAACGTGTAGCAAGGTTCTTGAAGGACTGCATACATGTGTAGGAATTAGCCCAAAATAGTACCAATATTTGGTTAACCTTTAATTTTGAATTGTCCATGAGAAATGAGATGAACGCACCTAAATTCATTCCTTAATCAGTTTAAGAAATGGCATATGTTGATGAGTAAAAAAGCATAAGCGACCGATTGCATGTGACCTGTAGTAGGTATCAACCACCAACAAACATGGCATCCTCCCATAGCTAAGTGTGTTTTAAGTTTGGTTACCAATACCTAAAACACACTTTGTTTTATGAGCTGAGTACTGTACCAAAAATAAAGCCATTTTTCAGTAAAGTACTCAGCACATCAGTAGTCTTAGTACTGTACCCATCGTCGGCTTTATTTCTGGTTAACGATACTTATGACTCACTTTGCTAAGGGGGGACTTGAATGCAGCCGTTTAGATACATGTAGATGAGGGACAGAGCAGTGACATAAGGACAGATCTTTGCAATGCAACAGATGCAAAAGATGGCTCAGCTACCCCATTAACCTTTTCTAGTTCACATAAAGCCCGCTCGTCCAATGAACCAATAAGAAATGTCTCCATATCCCTTCCCCCTAGCTACTAAATAACCCATTATGTCACTACGGTCATCCCTGAACCCACACTCAGCTAACCTTCTTCTCCTTCTTGGCCACTTCGGCTTGGAAGTCGGGGTCGTTGGATTCCAGCTCGGCAGCTTCGTCCTCGTCACTCACGTCTCCGTCATCTTCCTGGGAAGACTCCACAGGAGGGGGCAGCTTTTTGTTCTGTTTAAAAACAAAAACAATTCTCAAATTTAACCTCCTCCCTCTCTCTCTCTAAAAAAATCCAATATTTTTCTAAGATAAATAGCACTTTTCTGAGGACATTTCTGATTGGCTCACATCCCATCCAATGGAATGCAACATTCTCGGTGCTCATGCAAAAGAAACTGATGATAAAGGCCTGTCTGATAAATGGAGAGAACCATCGTCTGCCACTGACAGAAGGCCCAGATTGGAATCTTCCAGCTGAATCCATCAATCTTACGAGTAAACTGGTTCATTCACGGGTGGTTTACTGGAACTTGATGATGTGACATCGACTCCAAGTCAAATTCTCAGGAACTTTACAGTGAGTTTGGGCATGTACAAAAGATAACTCTCATCTCTGACCAGTGTAAAAAAACAAAACAAAACAACCCCCCAAAGAAAAACAGTCCATGTTGTTTAAAACCCAATCTGCTGTGAAAAAAGACAGCATTACACATTATGCACACATAAGCACAAAGTAACAGGACGAATTACAAAATCACCAGTTATTGTTCTATATCTGTTTTTGGCCAATGTCTCTTTGACTTACCTTGACAAGAACCCTCCCTTTCAGATCCTCTGGAGAAGGAAGAACCTTTTGATCAGGGGTGATGTCTGTCATGTAAATCTTGTCTGATTAATATACTGTCAAGGAACATAAAGGTGTCTTCTTTGAGAGAAATCTTTTCGTTCAAGAAGGAAAAAAGAAGTGTTGGAGTGAAGACAAGATTTCAGGAAGTAGTGACAACAGTCCGTCCGGTTTGTGTTTAAAGGATACTGCCAAATGTTGTCTTGAGGTGATGAGCCATGACCTTCTGTTGTTCGATGCTACAATGGTTCTCCAGCGACAAAATCAGTGGGTATCTAGTGCAAAAAAGCGAACACAAGACATAAGATTTTAAGCTCTGAAGTGCCCCCAAAATTACAAACTTCAAAGGTCATAGGTCAGCTGTCAACAACTGTGTGGGATGCATTCCTCTGATTTGTGAAGTTTCTCAAGATGTTCGAAACGTTGGAAATATGCAAATCTCAAAAGAGTTTCAATTGTTTAATTTTAAGGTAGTGGGTCATACGCGCTTTTCACTATATTATGACGGAATAGGATGTGATTAAAATTACTTGGAACACACAACCAAGGATACATAACCGCACTCAAGACAAAGCGATGGGAACGATCTGGACAAAGGTATGAACTGGTCTGCTAAAAAAATCTGTTTAATATGGAAACAGAGAACAGGTGAGGGAAGCAGCTTACTCTGAGGTGGCAAAGGCATATTTCTCTATGGCTTCAATTGCATCCTTGAACTTGATCTTGGAGGTGAGGGTGTGACCGTGATAAACAACCGGCTCTTTGTCTGAGCCATCCCAGCAATCCACTGCGAAAGGAATCAGAAGGAAACGGAAATAGGAAATGGCTGAAGACTACAAATTTGATTACAATGTCTCTCTGTAGCCAAGGGGGGCACTGCAATTGTGTGTGCATCACGCCAGCACATATTTTTGTGGTACAGGAAGTCCCAATGCAAAATACATCCTGTGTTGGAAGAACGAAACAAAAATAAAAAAGGCTTGCCCTCTCATGAATCACAGGAGAAGTAATTTTTATTTCAGAGTTAGGCACATCCGCACGTGACATTGACTGTAGAGTGCAGGAATGGGGTATTGTAATGTTTGCCATTCAAACCTACACAAACCTCTGGCTATCATATCGAGCATACTACACTTCTGAAAACCGATCATCACGAGAACTGTACAAAATATAACAGGCAAAAATACAGGCTTTCAATTATCAGTCGCCATATTTGCCAAATAACAACTACTTTGAACTTCATCTACAATACTGAGATGTTCTCTGGAAAAAATTGTACTTAGCACTGCATCAAAAAATGAAATGGCTGTAGAAATTGTGCACCAAGCTAAAATTGTGGATTTGATTGAACATTTGCCGCCTGGAATCCTGGAAGTCTAAACAAAGGATACTAGACATACAGATAGATGATGTTTTGGCTGTGGAAGTCTTGACCCGCAGCCATACATGTAGGTATAAAATTTCCACGCTGACTGATCAGTTTACAACATACTTATACAAAGCCAAAACGGTGATGCATATTGCAGTACAAAATATTTCTCTCGAGTACAGAATGTTGGTTCTCATTAATTTTTTTTTTGGAGAGCGCCAAGCTCTATACTCACACTCAACGCATCTGCAGCCTCTTTGCAAGGCTCGGACATAGGCCTCGGTACTGCTAGGTCCTCGCAACTGGTCTTTCATCAAATAGCTACCGTACATGAAGACAGAAAAAAAGCCCAAATCACACAGTTTCTGAGGCTGATACACCCTTCTGCCTCGTCTTAAAGATTGAAGTTTTGGGGTCTAGTCACAGTAGAGTCTGGGAGGACTAACTGCTCATTAAAAACATTGCAAGAACAGGAATAAACACACATTTTAAGGGTGCATTTGTAGACAGTCGGGTTTCAGTTTGGAAGTACATTTTCCAGTACAAATGACAACATTGCTTTTTCCTTTTTCAAACTTTCTAGAGCACTTCAACGTAATAACATGTATATATCTGTTTTCAGTGAATACAGATGCCATTCATACAATAACTGTGATTCTATCAAATCTGGGAATCATTGCAGTGTTGCCTCTCCATCCTTCTGGACTTGGGCAAAATGAAAAAAAAAATTTGCATATCATTTCTGGAAGGACGAAGTAAACTGCATGCTTCTGCTGGGGGGGAGGGGGCGGGGGCAGGGGAGGGGGAAGGAGGTGGTGCCAGGTATCATTTGGGCTACATGTACTTCATACCTTGGGTACAATCCTGCTGCCAGCATACCTTGTGCGATCTTATTCCTGGTTTATGTCACCCATTCTGGGCAACATTTTGATTGGGAATAAATTTGAAAAGGCATGTGCATTCCTTCACAATACATGTAAGTACATGTGAAACCCATTCAATAAGTCGGCAGATGGCCTTTCCATACATATTTATGCTTAAAGGTCGTATATGCAATGTTATTTTGGGGTTAAAGAAAAATTTGAAATGGCTAAAAAGTGCACTTTTCAACACAATTAACCAAAAAAGGATGTCAAATGCTTTTTAGGGAGTTGCACAAAACGTCAGTCTAAGAATGCTCATCACATAGAACCTTTTAAGGCCAATCAGAGTAGTGCCTTGCCTAAACTCTGTAAGGGATTAGTGAAGGAACGCACATACACAGATCTTGGACTTGAGGCTTAGACTGTGAGCCTTCCAACTTAGGGTGAAAATCCTTGTTACAAGAACATGCATGCTCACGTGTTGTGCGAAGAGTTGATGAAATAGTGACACAAGGGCTGCTTCATATCTTGATAGATGGTGGAGTGAAACGGGTTGAAGAGCAAACCGTTGGGGCCCTTCATGAACAACTGGAACCCTGTGTGCACAGCGAGCGTGAGTGAAAAGAATGTGCAAAGAGGAAAGGCACCAGACTACAAAGTTCTTAAAATAAAACAAAAAAGTGTTGTGTGACGGCCATCCATTCTTTAAATAGTTCTACCATTGATTAAAATTGTGATAACCACTGCATAATGAGGTGACTACGGTGAACAGAACAACCGTGGGAAGTATCTTATTAAGCCGGCCACATTACTCTCGTACAAAGACATTTGCCTGTGTGCATGACGAATAATTGACAGATTTTCTTTTTTAAAGGTGTACTTTGCGTCATAGGGAGATATTACATGTAATCTTAATGACAGGTTTTGCCCTTATTTACAAACACTGTATACTCAGTGCTTGTCCGAGAGCTTGCGAAAAATGAAAATTAACATCTCCCCAACGCGAAATACATCTTGAAACTAGTCTGTGGTACCCGCTGCTGCATCTGACTCGGACTGGCCAGCTCGGTGGTCAAGTGGTTAAGACATCTGCACTAGTAAGCAGGAGGTCGTGGGTTTAAGTCCCACTCAAGTAAGCTTGTGAATTTTTTTGCAAGCTCTCAGACAAGCACTGAGTATGCAGTTTTTATAATATCAGGTTAGGTTAGGTCAAGGTTAGGGCAAAACCTGTAATTAAATAGATTTTTCTTTGTTGCTCAGAAAGGAGCATTCTTTGGTGCAATTATTATACCTTTTAGTCATTATTTTAGTTTATTTTAGTTATTTATGGATGGGTGATTGCAAGTGCTATCAAACTTTGAGGAGAATCAATCTTAAAATGAGAGCAAGGCTTTCCACCTTTTTTTAATTTGAGATGGCAAACAGTACTGCTTTGACACAGAAACCATTCAAAATACATGTACATCTTCCAAGCGCATTCACAAAAACTTGACCAAACATATATCCGAGGATTTCTTTCAAGGGAAGAGTCAGAACTTTCTTTCAAAGCAGTCCCGCATAAGCGTACAACTACAAAACCAACGTACCACAACCGCTAACTGACCTACATGCAACATCCAAGTCCACATACAAGTTGCATCAATGAAATCAATCAACACTAAAGGATATGCACTCAGTAACAAGAGCAGAAGATGTAGCTGTCTTGAATCACATGATCTACAACTAAGGTAGCTCACATACGCAAAACAAGTAGCAATCCTTGCTCTGAAAATCTGGAAATTTGTCTTTCAAAAACATGAATTACTTCCAACCAGGAAAGTGCCTTAGGTACAAATAAAGACTTGTGGGCTATGTGTAAAACTGAAACGAAAACTTGCCAACAAAGCAATGCAACACATCCATGTATATCCTTCAATATATACAGCTGGTCTACACGACAGTGCACGGTAATTATTCAACATATGTAACACTAAAAATAACTACAGTAGGTTCATGCAGATAAGCGTTCTGTCTGAAAAGCTCTTCAGACAGAAACAACCACTCAAAGATTTAAGCATCAACAATGTCCCCATGCTGAATCCAAGTGAACTTTACCCACTCAGAACTGTTTCTGAATTCACTTCAGGTGGAGTCCAACTGAATATCATACACACACATAACGTGCGACTCCTCACCACACTTTTTCATAATTCCAAATTCACCAACCCGCTGCAAAGTTTCACCATCTACATGCATCACTGATTCCCTGCACCAAATTCTCAGTCAGATGTGATTAGTTAAAGGTGTCTACTCAGGAGGATGAGGGTTCCAAGCCCATCCTCGCAAGCCAGTGGAATTGTTCTAGCAGGCATGTGAAAACATGCAGAATAAGTTGCCAGTATGTGTGTCCGGTGTTCAATGAAGAACCTTGCACCAAGTGTGTATCTACAGACTAGAAAGCACATGAACACATACCATCAAAGCTGAGAATGTCACGTTTCTTGCATTCCTCTGACGGCTCATATTTCTGGATAATCTCTTTGCACCATTGTGGCTTGACTTGAAGCCGCTGAACAGATCACAGGTACATGTAACAGGAAACAGAAACAAGAAAAACGTGCCAATTTAACAACTGCAAGAATTAAACATTTCAAAATAGTTTCCGCTGGTAAGTTTCACAGAATTAAGACTTAAAAAAAGTAAATAAGACAACGCTTGATGACTGTTAAAAATCACTCTCAGAAGACTGAGTTGGATCATTACAAGTTAACATGTAAAAAAAAAAGAGTTCAAACCGGACCATGTAAGGTATGTACGAACATAACCTGCAGATTGACACCATGTCTCAACAACTGAATATCATTCATAAATTACATCTGACTACATTCCTCAGTTTCCTTCTTTTGAGGCTTCAAGGGTCAAGATCTCCCACTTCAGCAGAAAATGAAGTTAACAACCTTACCAAAAAAACTTTGGCTAAACCTGTAGTGTGTACAATGCACTTGCCAGATTTTTTAAACTGGATTTTGTTATTTCGAAACCATCATTCACCTTGTTTTTATGACTCTGACTTCAACTACATGATACACAGTTTTCAAGATGTATTTTTGCGTTGGGGAGATGTTAATTAT
>NW_019091362.1:1379790-1396432 GCF_001949145.1 Acanthaster planci
AGATACACAGTGCAACAAGCTTTGTGTACACAGTCTGATGTCTGGGCCACTTCTTAGGATCATCACAAATGTCATTTTTTTCATATGAAAATCTTTATCTACGCTTGCAAACTAACAAGTGCTGACAATACTTTTTAACTGTGACGAAACTTCTTTTGTGGCCTGAAGCCACACAATTTAACTCCTGCAAAGCAAGTGCATACAATGCAGTCTGACTATTTCAGTCTGATCAAAATCAGTGCTACAACATGCCCTTAGGAAAGTAAGAGAGAACTACAAGTTGCATAAAGCAAGCCTGTATTCCAGTGATCTGACCAACCACTCTTTAGCTTTAGCACTGCCTGACTATCTCATTTACAAACAGTGACAAAGAATAGCTAGCAACCATTGTCCTTGTAACCTCTGCATTGAGGTCAACTTAGTTACATCTTCAACAGGGCCTAATTTCAAGCAGTTGCCACAGCCACAAATCTGCTAGGCATAAAAATCATTTGCTAAGCAAAAACAGGGTACTGGTCAAAATGCCATTAGATGTACACTGCCTACAACTGACCCTCTGCTCATCTTTGCTAAGCTTGTAAAACTGCTCACCAATTTTTTTTCTCCTGTGCAGTTCTGTGGAACTGCGTTCATTGGGTAAGCATGTACACTAGAGAATTAGACCAATCAGACTACATGCATAAAGGGCAATGGAGTTTAAGAAGCTTTGAGAACAATTGAATTGGGCACTGGTCTTCCAACTGTTTATAGAGAGGATCCTCTCTTTAGACCAGTGCCCAATTTCACAAAATGGCTAAGCAAAGAGTATTGCTGAAGAAGTTCACTGGTGTGGTCAATCTATAACCTGTTTTGCTAAACAAATGCCATGTATACCTTGTAGATTGGAGCACTTGGTACCTCTGTGAAATTGTGCCAGGGAGATTAGTCTGACTGTGTGAACAAGTAAGGAGGTGCTTGAGTATAACAATGTGTACAGCTTGTAAGCAGTTTCCAGCTGAATTTGGCTCAACAGAGCTAGAAATCTGCTTAGCATTACTTTCCACTAAGCACCTCTTTGACATCCCAGTTATCAAATTACCATCTGCACCTGTTAACTGATAATGAATTATCCATGGCTTTCAGTATCATATAACACATACCTTCATCTCTTCATGCATGAACTCCACAAACTCCTGCAAGGTCCAGTAATCATCTTCACCCGAGTACCTATCAACGCACAGACATCAAACAATGGTGAATGACAGAAAATTAAGGGTTCATCTCAGCACTAATTACATGGAGTGAATGCCAACTGTTTTCAGGTTCCCCATGGTGTAGTACATGAATAGGCATCCATAACATCTAGGACATTGCTTGTGACTCTTGAGCTGACTTAAAAGGGCCTGCTAACACATCCTTTGGCTGTGAAATGCAAACAGACAAATGCTAGCTAACTGTACGTCAATCTCCATGCTTGGGTGCATCTCACTTGATGTGATCCGGATCGTGATCTTTTGGTACATGTCTGATCGAAAATCTGATTGAAAAATTGACAAATGTTGGCAGTATTCCTGTCCGAGCAAATCCCCTCTCATTGTATTCATCTAGAAGCACATTCCTTGGAAACTGGACCCTTTGCATCAGCATCCCCAGTACAAGGGCTCACACTTTAAGTATAAAATTTGAACTGTTGTTGATATACACACACCAGAGATGAACAGATGCAGGCATGCATGCTGCAGAACCTCAAAATGCCCTCCCTGATGAAGTTTTTTACAGTTTTAGAGCTACATGTACATATGACACAAGTACATGTACAAATCTTCTGCACAAAATGAAGTTGGGCCTATAGATTTCAGTCACTAGCCTTTCACTGAAGAGAAAAAACTTTTACAAACGAGTACTAATTCTTTCCCCTCAAGAAAAGAACAATTTTTACTTTCTGAGAGTTCCCTGTTTTTTTTTTGTTTTTTCACGTTAAACATTACAGAAACTTACAGAAACAAATATTGTGGTAACTTCTACGTAAATAAGTGCTGAAGTAAGTGCATAGCTACATGTACCTACAAGAAATGTAAGCTGCATTGCAATTACAACGTACTTTGCAGCATAAACTCCTCTGATCATGGAGAAACCTGTTGCATTTATGTGAAATGAGTGCATGTACAGTGCTGTGCAGACTACATGTACATGTGTCATTCCCACACCAGAAGGACATCCTACAAGTAAACTGTGAAGCATGTAAGCCAAACTGTGTGAATGGTACTGATGATCAGGTTATGCATTGCTGATGAATTTGCTGGAGGTATGGCAATTCTAAGACAAGAAATGAGCTTTTCAAGGTATGCATGTTTCTGAAGATGACATGGCCCACTCCACTAATGGCTAAGGAGTCAGCCTCTCTGTCAGGCTCAGTTCAACTGATCAATTCACAGAGCACAATCAGATGCCCTTACTGAGTTAGTGATCTCTGAGATGGCAGAGATCAATAACAGCGTGCTTCATTGCCATTGACTTTTGAGTGACCACTCCCAAGACTGGATTTAAACAACTTACTCAATCTCACAAAATGCAAGAGCCTGTCCATTAAAATGAGGGAGCTTTGTTCGAGTTGAGGTAATTGTGAAAACAGTTTTAACACTCTTTAACAGCTTCTGTGAAAATCTTCCACATGCCCATCTTTACTGACAGCCGTTACTTTCATAACAACACTTTTCATGTTAATTTGACATTTATGATAACCTCATGTTAGATTATTCAAATACATTTTTAAAAGTTGCTGACAAGAAGTCTTATGACAAGACAAGAAGTCGTGTTTTATCTGTAATGAAATCATGAATATTAGATGGCTGTCTTCCTTGCTTGTTTCTGGAACAAATTTACTCAACTGACTTGCACGTTCATGTACCTGTAACCCCAAAAATCATTAAACGTGACCACTGTTATAAAGAGAATGCCAACTGCCATTTTCATGAAATTTCATATTTATCAAAAAGTGCTTTTGGACAGAAGCTATGGGATTCTATATCTTATGGTATGGTATGGTATTTTCTTTTTAATATCTAAAATGTTTTCATACTCTATACCCAGCCTCTGTTTATTCTATATAAGTACTTTAGATGGTTTACACATGGATACCCCAGCCTACACACTCAGCTAGGAAAGTAATTTCAATTCAATCGTTTATTCAAGCATGACTGACCAGACGTGTCCGATGACATTAACTGCTTGCATGCCATCAAAGCAAGGGAAGCAGGAATATGGTGTGTTTCTTGAGGTTAAACACTCTGCGGAATTCTGCCTTGTTTGTGAGGGATTTGGGGGCGCATTTCAAATAATAAGACCCTGCTACTCTTAGGAGTTGAGTTGTTTTTCTTTGAAAGAAGGATTATACTGTTCTTTTAAGCTTTCTTTATGCTGGGGGAAAAAAAGCTAACTTGGGTGTGATTTGAACTTATGACCTCGTGCCTACTAGAGCGGGTACTGTATGTAAGCCATTTCATAGATTATCAAGCATGTTAGGGTTATGGTTTTCCCACTCTCTGTCGGTTTACTAGCGCACTTTTTGCGGCAAATTATGTTAAGGCTCAACTTGTTAGGCTTTGCTTTAATTTTAATGTCCATGTAATTTTATTTCTTATTAATCCACAGACTGATGACTAGGAATCAAGAAATCTTTTTTCTTTCACCAGGTCCAACCTAAGAATAGAGGCCAAATGACGGACATCAACTGTCGGTGTTAAAACGCAGTTGGCAACTCTAAGTAATTGATATCTGTTAAATCCCGAGCAATCAGGTATACAAAAGGATTAAACATGGCGAAGAATCAAACTAGAGTTACAGAAGGGACATGGGGGAGATGATCTCTTACATATTTACGTGCTTATCCGGTACAACATGAAAGATGTATAAGACTTAAAGATGTACATGTATGCACAAATGGATGGCTGTTTCTTTCAAGTGTGACAGCTATTGCTACATTGGTCTATACAAGAATTCTTACTACATGAAAATTTATGCACTCACTAATTCATTTGCAGCCATAACAGTGAACAAGCAGGGTGCAGCACCCTCTGATGTTGCTGCTGAAGGGGTGCGCCTGAATGCTATGTACATGTACATGCATGTCTCGCAACGCATGATGTCATCCACACAATGGGAGTGACACAAATACCATAAAAAGGATGTCAGATGATCAATGTGTGAGTTAGGCCTAACAAGGTGTTTATAAACAAGTGTTAAATGTGAGCATTTGAAAAAAAAACAAACCAACTGACTAGCAATTGTTTTTGATAATACTGTCTTTTCCATTCCTTCAATTACATTTGTCATAGTAGGAAATAAATACGAACAAAAATACTCCTTCTGTAGATGCAGAGACTACGCATGTCGAAACATAAATGTTGCATGTACCAACGATGTGATGGGGAGTTATGTCCCATAACTCCGTTCCGCCAATCCCAATAAAAGAAATTGTCTCCTCAATGTGGTATGACAGCCTGGGTAGATCTGCTTAATCTCCAGAGTGTTCTCGATTACAAATGTGGATAGTATGAACATCCAGGACCCTGCACAACCACAGTGGCGCCAGGAGTTTTCAGGAGGGAGTAATTATCGTCAGTCCACTAACGACATGTAATACATTGTACATGTATTCTGGTTTCTATTGCCTACCAACACAATAGATACCATCTGTCAAATTATGTGTGTGTCTATATCAGCCCAGAGAGATGGGCAAATTGAAGATCAGTGAAATGAATGGCTTCTAGAAGAGAAAGGAAAGGTAGATTGCTGTTACAGCTTCTACACATTAATGGCTGGCTGTCCAACTTGTAAAATATTTGTTGAGAATTGGCATGTGTCTTTGAACCAAATTCAAACTGAATGATTATATGAAATATTGTACGATGATTTTACAATTAGCATAATCGAGAGATTCAAAGGACATGTTGACAAGAAATTTTGATAGAACAACAATGGCACTTATTGAGGTAACTAATCCTTCGTGGTGAGGTCTTCATGTTTTTTTCTAAGCCCTTCCCCTATATACGTGTACATGGCTAATTGCCAACCAAGTTACATCATCAGGTTTGTGGGTTATAAAGTTAACTATGACCATATTGCATTTTAATCCCCCCCTTTCATGTTTCTAAACAACATCCACCAAGCTTTTTTCCCCCACAATCGGACACACCCATCTGGTGGCATGAGGGCTTGTTGTGACAACTGTAACCCGACATACGCCTAGTGACTCATTGGAAGTTCCTATTGCTATAAATAGCAGGGTCGGGTGATCGCAAGCCAAGGGCAAAACTTCTTTGGCGATCCTTGTCCAAATGGATCTGTCTCAGGTCAAGGCAATGCAACCAATGCTGAAAACACAATAAAACTATTGAAAGTTTGTTAACAGTCCTTGAACTTCAGTCTCCTCACATGGTAAAGGCAACTATCCCCTGATGTGGAATGCAAGTAGGTTTATTTGAAAACCTTAATGCCCATGAAAAATTGGAAATATTTCGAAAAGCACCAATGTGCAAGAAAGAGTGAACGGCCTGCTTCAGAAAGAATTCCTGGGGATGATGAACAGAAGGTGTGGTGGCTGTTTTCAAATCAAATGAGAGACGAAGAAAGTTGACACTGAAAATGAGTGTTTAGCTAAGACCTTATCATTTATGAAGGTGGGTTTTGCTTGCACTGTAGCTTCTCTGTAACTGTGTATGCTTAACACATTGAAATGTAGGTGCTGATTATCAAGCACGGTATTTACAATGTAGTAAGTAACCATGAGCGGTAAACTCGTCAAAGAATTGCGTGGGGTTTGGTATTTATTCTGTTGTTGCTAGGAGAACAAGCTTAGCCAAATGTTGAATATCCGACAAGTTCTGCTCTGATACAACTACCTGTACCATCAACTTCTCAACCAGCCAACCAAAGTTGAGCAGGAAACCCCAAACGAGCTGCCTAGGTGTCTGCGGAAACCGTGGGTGCTATATAATTTTGCATTCATTACTCCTCTGCCCACGTACTGGAGTCACTCAACTAAGGCTACAAGGGCACAACAAACCCCCACAATGAATCACTCCAACAGGGCCACTCACCGTGACACTGAATGGGATGCTTCAACCATGTCCTTAACCATCAACCTTGCAACGATCAGGAACGCTGTTTACAGACTTCTAAAATAGAATACTTAGGGGCGTGTTTCAAAGGCTGTGGTGCTGTAGAAAATCTGCAGTACATCTGTACAAATTATTTGCTTCTGAAACATATCGGTATGCATTTTTGTGCAGCTTTCTAAGGGCGTGTTTCTTAAAAACAAAGGAGTGGTATGCTTAGAGCTAATGAAGGAAAAAGTTTCCATAGAGGTCTTGAAGAGCAAAAGGGATGTCGAAATGCCGTGCAGCTGTGTAGTCACAGAATTGTTTTGTTTTTAAGGTCAAAGAATATATGCTTTTTTCTGATGAATTCTTCAAACGCTAGGAGAGACCTTCTCTACAGTGTCCACACAACGCAGAAGGGCTTATTGGGCATACAATGACAACTGATTCAAATACTCAGATAAGCCTGATCAGAAAATTGTACTTACAGGCTGCAAAAAAGTCGTTTACCTGGTCTGGATGCATCAATTCATTGAAAAGTACCAGTTAACTGTTAGCGAACCACACACACTGTTATGTCAGCCCTGAGACTGATGCTGCTATACTGAAATTTTCTCTCTTTTTTTAACATTCACTAGTTATTCACTTTCTGAAACTTTGGAAATAGCTACAGAGTATTTCTTGGAAGAAATATCTGTGGCTCTTCTGGCACAAAAGTTTCTTCAATTAATTTGTGTTATGAACAGAAATGGTTTGGTTTCCCAAAATACATGGCAGTTTTTCTGCATTTGACATCTAACAACAGAGCTGACAATTGTACTAGTATTTTGATAATAAAACGGTCAAGAGCAAAACTGATAAATTCCTCTGTTTAATCAGTGGGGCATTTGGTTAAACATGGTACTAGCAAGTTTTTCAAGGTATCAGCACACAGGGTTAGTGGGTTACTGGATTTTTACTGAAAGTTTACAGACCACTGGGCCTCGAAAAGTGTATTTTTAATTGGTCTAGTCAGTGTCCCATCTCGCCACCTGTCCACCTGACCTGAGGACAGGCAGGATGATTCAGAACAGGTAGATTTTGCTTGCACAAAATTTACAAACCCCCATTTTTTTTTTCACAAATCTTTAACACTGGCGAATAGATCTTTATATTCCTGCCAAAGTGTTGGGGACTGTATGGGTATAGATGTTCACACATTTTGCTGGGAATGGACAGGAATTTTAAAGAATTGCCCAAGAAAAGACTGGATTATAAATGAAATGCTTTGGCCTAGTTCTGGACAAGTTGGGACAATGAATTCTTTGTGCTCAAAATTTGACTCTGCTGCTGATTTAAATAGCTGAACTGTTTGGTACATGTACCTCTTGATAAGACTTGGTTTCGAAAAATCAGGATAACCATTGCAATTGTTAGAAAATGATAGAATTAATAGAAGGGAAATGGGGAAATTAAAGCAGAGAGAAAGTAGAAAGAAATCTCACTCTTGAAAGACTTTGACAAGTTCTGGTCTGCGTGTGACCATCTGGTAGAAACTGATGAACTCTTCTGCATCCAAAGCTTTGGTGACGGTCTTCCCTTTAGCATCCTGATGTGTATGTACATCAGCAGTCTTTTTGGGACCGGAGGAGAAAAAAAAGGAAAAAGTTTAACCAATAAGTTGCACTTTTCAGACAAAAACATACTCAACTTTTGAAATGAAGGGAGTTGAATTCAAACAAAACAGTAATCTGTTACCATGCAACCCTCAAGTTTGGGCAGTGGATGAGTCAACATCAGTGGCAGTAAATGTCAAAATTACTGGCAGCATGTGTGGAACTAACGAGATTATTATCTATGACAAAATGATGTAAAGTTGGCACTTGATAATGATTTTGTTGCTATAAAAATGGTGGTGTCAAAGTTCTTGAATAAAAGAAGCCACTTCTCAGATAAGACCTTTAAACAACCACTTCAATGGTTAAAGGTTGCATACAGAGTAACCATTATGGTACCAAGTCAATGGGATGTACATGCAGGCTAACACAACCAGATCTAAATGTAGGTTGGGAGAAATGTTTGTCTAGGGAAAGGGACGGGCTGCGAAAGCAGAAGTAACGAACAGAAGGAAAAGGGACCCTGCCAAATTTGAGAACTATGATGGTAATACATTAAACATTATAAACAAAGTCACATTTAACATGCGTCGTAAGAACATTCAAAATTGATTACAAAATTGACAAGTTTGAGAAATACCGCTACACTGAAACAGACACAGCACCAGTGCTTTGTGTCATTTGAAACATGAAAGAGTTGTGTACATGTACCTCAAAGAGTTTCTTGGCATGATTCTTATCCATCTTGACGTTCATCTTCTTAAGGAGTTTCATACACTCCTCAAAGTCCACAGAGCCATCTTGGTTCCTGTCAGCCTTCTCAAAGGTTTCCCGGATCCAGCTTAGGATTGAAACGCGTCAAGGATCAACAAAAAAGTGAAAACTTTATCACTTGTTAACAACAGGAAAATTAGTTACTGAACTCAAACTACAGGAAGGCATGCACAATGACATGGCCTTCCAGTACACCGCGTATTCCCCCTTTCACTCTTTTGTGAGTCCCTGGTAAACAGCCAGCAGGCAATTTTAGGGAAAAAAGTTTAAAGCACAAAAAATTAAAATCAAGTCCCCACAGGTCATTTCGAGTCACCACAAGTTACCTCGGGTCCTAAGAAGTCATCTCAAGTTCTCAAAACTAATCTCAAGTCACTGTAAGTTACCCGGTATCTCAAGTCCCCCAATGTCATCTCAAGTCCTAACAAGTAAATCCCAAGTCATCCAGGTTCCAGTCTAAAGCTATTCAGGTGCAAGGAAATTCTTTTCTCTCTTGCCCTTCTCTGTGCCCTATGACCCCTGACCTCAATTGCCAATTTTGTTTTGGTTCGCAAAGGATACGCGGCCTGTTTGTCTTTGATGTTGAGGTTCTGGGCCTTCTTCTGGGCCCATCGGAGTCCCTGGGCCCACATGCGAGCATCCTCCTTTGTCGGGGCGACCAGGTTGATGGTGTGGTTCTCCGCCCCAACGATGAGCGCCAGACACAGATCCGAGCTGTACTTGGTCTTGACTTTGTTGTTCTTGAAGGTGTCTGTCTCATGGCCTGAGCGCACTTCATGAATGTCCTGAACAGGGACTGGTAACAGACACAAAGAACGGCATCTTCTTCAGGAATGGGAATTTCATTCAGAGTTCCACAAAATCAATCTAAAAGTTTTAATCATTGTTGGTGAAATTTCCTCTCCTTGTCCAATCCCCAAAAGAAGTTTAAGTCTTTTGTCCCCTTAAAATTCCCTACTAAATTTTTCTTTATACATGTATTTGGTTAGTTCCTTTACTCATACTACATGTAAATGATTAGGAAGATAATAAAAAAGACACGAAAATACTGTCTCCCCTCTCCACCGTAACAAAATCTTTTCATTAGAAGACTCTTTAAAAATGTGTTCAGAATGTCCAACATGCCAGGATGTTTCTGTTGGCTGCAGGACTTACTCTTTGATCGGGATGATGTCTTCTTGCTAGGATGGTACTCGAGGGTAAGCCCATCCTCACTCAGGGCAAAAGAACGGCTGTAGGTTTTGGAGCCATTCTCTCTGATCTTGATGAATTTGGTTCCATTTTGCATGTGCTGCAGTACTGGATTCACTACAGAAAAAAGGAAAAAATATAGTATCTTCTTTCAAGATCACACAATGTACATAAAAATAAGCAATACTACAAACTGCCGGTCCACCCTCGGCAAAACTTGCCAAACTCATACCCCTTGATGCTCTGGTACCAGAGCCCATGTCTTCCATTGTACCCAGGGTTGGGGATGGAAATGTTGAAGTACTAGTAATTGGTTTTCTCAAGCGTTTCAAATTTCTGAAATAAAACAGGCATTATAAATTTCATACCTCCAAAGAGTGTCTGTCCTGAATAATATTTGCCTGTTCTCAAGGCAGGTAGACAAGTTACCAAATGAGAAAGTGTATAGCACATGTAGGGTTAGATGATGAAAAAAACATACATGTATGCACCACATGTGCGTGCCTGTTTTTCCAGCCTAAAATTTATGAAACAAGTAATTTACCACACACACTTGTGAAAATATTCAGTATATTACATTACACCACTGAAAACATGAAGTACAATATTGTACAAATATTGCCTTATGCATGTACATACACCATGTACATGTATCACCCAAAGGTCTCACAAAACCCATCTACCAGCAGTTCAGAGACAAGTACAACAAACAGCGTTTCCCTGATCGATTTCTAAATTACCCCGACACGTCTAACTCCACGGGATAACTTATGCAAGGATGGCGCTGGCCAAATTCTGACCTGCTTAATATGTTTCCATGGAAACATCTGTGTTATTCATTTCCTTCATTTCCTATCTCTTCCAGCTGAATTTGTATTAACAACTCTCCCTGTGCATTACTCAGCTTCCGGTGAAGTTCTAAGCCCCTGGGTTAAGGTTTTCTTCCAAGTGCAATGGTGCAGTGCACTGTACAGAAAAGTCCTGCATGTACGTGTACATGTACTTTTTTTCCATTTGGAACAATTTCATTTAACGGCGCAATAATTTTTTTTCCACTGCTCAAACATGTATAAGCATTACGGCCTTATCTTTCCTGTCTTGCATATCAAGTTGCAAATTAGTGGAAACGGTTTGACAAAATGCGTACATGCACCTGAAATTCTGCAGTTTGCAACTGAAATATGCTGTTTCTCATGCCTCTGTTACGGATTGCCAGGGGTAATGAAGTCATTTATGCTTACATGTATATATAATGCATGGATTCTGTCCTTGACTTTAAAAGCCTTCAATGAAGCACGTTTCAATTAGTGTGTGCAATTGATTACACTGCTCATTAATTTACTGTGCTGTTCACATGTACATCATGATCGCTTTCAAACCTTGAAGTCTTTAGAATGTTTGCTTATACATATGTAACTGTTCACACAGAGAGTATGGTGCTTCACACAATTCTACTTTCTTTATTCACACCGGTACCAAGTGAGTTCATTCGACAGTGTTATCTAAAAGAGAGATACCGGTACATGTACTGTACATACACATTAGCCAAACAAAAAGGTTATGCTTCCTACCGGTATTTCCAGACCTACCGGTACCCTACATGGCTGATTTTGGGAAAATGTAGAAGTATATAGGAAGAAAAAGTTTGTCTACTGTAGTTTGAATGTGGGGCAAAAGGTTCGAGGGAGTCGGGGACTCATGTATGCTCGCAATTAGTGCACCTTAAAGTGCTGTTCCTTATATTTGAAACAAATGCCACTCGACCTCTCTTGCTTTATTTTACATCTGTTAACACCTATACACATGTCAATGTGGCTGCGCACTGAATCATTGAAAGGATTACACCTGTTAACACTTACCCGGTAGATACATGTACACATAGATGTACATGTACATGTAGCTGTGCACTGAATCATTGAAAAGAAACAATGCCCTCCTCCCCCCAAAAAATTCCTTGCTACAGGTAAGGGTTTTCAGATGCCATGTGATTGCAAGCAGAACTTTTTTATATTTGTGCCTAAGGCATCCCTTTGGAAATAAATCTTAACAGAGCAGGTGAAACAATCAACCCCAATTGAAAATGGTTTCTCTTGGTTTAGTTTTGTTGTCGCTTTTCATTTCTTAAGGACTGAAGAAATGAGCATTGCGGGCACTCGTTCTTGGTTTCTTTCCTATATGAAATGTTAAAGCCAATTTTTCAAATTCGACTTTAACAGCTTCGTGTAAAAAGGACTGAAGGAAACATCGCAATAATATTTATCTGACAAGAATATTTGAGTTTGTAGTCTCCATTAATCAAAGGCGACAAATAATGACAGGCCTCCGTGCGTGGCACACCAGACCTCAGCTAATGCATGCATCAATGGTAATCTTTTAATTCTAATTTAAACCAAGGCAAAAGGAATACAAATATTCAAAGTCCATTTCACATGTTATCAAGGTGAATGATACAGTTATGCAATGCACATAAGATAACATACAATGTGTGACCCTCTTGGAAAAAAGGTCGGTTCCAAAAGTGAAACATGAGTTAAACTGTAATGTGCATGTCTGGAAAACCAACAGAGTAAGCTTTCATTTTGTGTATGGCAAAGCTTAATATTAGTCCAATATGTTCCTTGGAGGTAACTTTTTTTTCCATAATTACTTCTCTGGAGTTCAAATCAATACAAGGGTCAGAAATTTGAGGTCCAATTGTTTTCTGTGTCCTCGTCACATCTGATGTGTGATTTTGGAACTTTAGAACACTCTCTAATTTCTAAGAGTGGAAAGTAATTTAACTTACATGTAGCTGCGAAACAAGTAGAAAAAGTGTGAAATCAGTGTCACTGATATTTCCATAGGTCAGGTGTAATAGCCTAGGGACACAAATGCCACACTTTTGGACCCTGACTTTATAGAATGTCCCACAACTGAGAAAACAGACTTTGAAAAGGTAAAATCTTACATGTATCCAGACCTACATGTAAGCTTAAATGACTCCCTTTAAATCTCCCTAGCAACCAGCATGCTCCTTTCAACATTTTTTTCCATAAAACTTGAAACTCCAGAGATCAAGGATGTTACTTCTGCCAACTGAAATTCTACAAGAAATTCCACCCCCTCAACTTTGAGTCACTTAAACTGCCTTTTAGTGGAACAGGTCACGCACATATGTACCAGTATTTTACTTGACGTGAAGTACATGTACCATATGTACTGTACATTGTATAGCCGATATGCCTCAGTTAAATACAAATGTATGCAGTATAAACCCATTTAACATGCCACTCCCTCAAATTCTATTAACAAGCACAGGCCAAAAGCATTACAGTCTACGTGTATAAGTACACTGTATGCACACACACGTACTGAGCCGGCTGTTAAGTACATGTACATGTACACCTGTACATGGGCTTGGGAACCTACATGTACATGCACTGTACAGTAGACCACATTTAATACTGTACCGGTGAACTCCTCCAGGGCGTTATTACATTTATGCATGTATGTGTACAGTACCCAAGGGCACTTTTGAGGAATCCTTGGGTTCATTACCAGAAATATAATGATTTTAATGTTCAATGCTGTGTAAGAGGCCATCAGAGTGGTTTTGGCAGAGTAATATTGATAGAGTTATTTGTTTTTCATCTCTTGATGGAATTGTTTCACTCCGTTTATTTTCAGCACAAGTCTTACAACAAACAGTACTACAGTATGCCACTGTTACACTGTACATGTATATCAACAAATGAAAATGAGTCAGTAATTGGAAAATTACATACATGTATGTACAAAAATTATGTACAGAAAAAAAATTCCTGTTTTGTAAATGAAGCACTATGACAAAAGTTCTAGAAACAAAAATGTACTTAGTCTTCTTCCAAAAGACGTAAACTTGCTTGTTCTGTTTCATACTTTCTGAACTTGTCACTGCCAAGTCTGCTTTTCTCAAACAAAAGAAACCTCTTGAGCTTGTGCATACAAATCTGCACTATACCGGTGCATGTACCTGTTCTGAGGATATCTCCATCTTCAAATTAAATCTTCCAAATACATGTAACACAAATCATCTTGTTCACTATGATCATAGGTGCAATGGCCTAGAGTTATTTATTTATGCCGGTACATGTACATGGCATGTGTGTGCTTAATGTGTGTAACCTTTTTGTACCGTACAGAGAAAATATACCGTACAATGTAAACTATGTGTACATGTACATGTAAGTCCTTCCCTAGAGAAATTGTATTAAAAGAATAAATAAATGCAGAAATTAGAGTTTGTGCTCTTAACTGCATGTACATGTACATTGTAGATTATCTGAGTACAAAAACCTCTCGGTTTCAAATGTACATGCAGCAGTACGGTAAAATACACAGTTATTGATCTACCGGTACTATATCAATTACAAGCAGATATCAAAACCACTTTGATAGCCTCTTACACAGCAATACACATGTAAACCAAACCAAGGGATTCTTTTAAAGTGTCCTAGGCACAGTACATGTACATGTAGCTCTCAAGTAAACAATGGGATGCAGTTAAAGTGGGGGAAATCCCAGAAAAAAAAACATGTACTGGTACATGTACTCTGAGTAAAACCCAGGGAATCAGGGAGGGACTGAAAACCCAATCCATCAGGCTCGTGACATCAATACGGTACATGTACATGTACGTTTACAAGTCGTACAGTTCGGGTTTTTTTTCAGGCCAGGTACATGTACCGGTACATACATGTACATGTACATGCATGGTACCAGTACACCTGTAGCGAAGTGGTGAGATACAGAATTAAAAAAGAAAAATTAAAAAAGAAAAAGAAATCTGCCGACGTGTTTTTGTTCCTTTACACATCTGAGTTCATTACAAAGCAAACTTAACTGCAGAAAAACATACAATTTCAAATAAATCACTGAATGTACATGTACATATACATGTACATAACTGAAGTGGAAGCAACTTGTTGGTACTGTGTTCATGTGCAGTATTGTGCAATCAGATTACTGCAATACGGGTAACTGATTACTTTTATAGGTGAGCTGCACGTAAAAGTATTATGTCATCTCCAGTTTTTGCTGGTTTTCAGGCTCTGTTAGGCTACATGTATTTCACTGGGGGGAAGGACACCTGGCTCGTTTAGGGTTAGCACCTGTCCAGTACCGAAAACAGCCAGAAAATTAAACGTTTCAGGTGTAGAGAACTCACACCCTCAGTGCCAAGGAAGTGTACTGTAGCCTAATTGATCACTCTGCTGTTACGTAGCGATACCACATACACTAGTCACAGGCTGAATAATGGTTTGAGCTGAAATTGATTTCTGGAACTCTGAATCACACCAAGTTTGATAGCTACAGGTAAGATTACAGGTTTGAGTTTACTAGTATCTCAAAAATTTCTGGGGAAGTGTGAAATTAATAGTGTACTTATGGTTGGACTTACAGTGTATATGTGAAATTATGCTGATGAAAGTTTCTTCTAGTTCCACGGTATCTCAATTGATCGGAGTTCATGTTTAGAAAGCACAAGTGTTTTCTAAGTTTTCGATTTTAAGGGTTTCCCGTGTCAATACCCATTCTTTACAAATGTGTAACCATGAACAAAAAAAATTCCCCGTGAATGCATAGGGCCTACAACGTGGAGCAGGCTGGGATTGAACTCGGGCTGCAGACATGAAAGGCAAGGAAAGAACCACATGAGGCAAACCCGAATTCCCTCCCTGAAAACATGTACCAAATGATATACATGTATACATGTAACCCACTGCACTAATGTGATGATCTGGGTGATTCCATGAGGTTTGGGCACAATTTGTGACGGTGTCCTTGTTACATCGGTAACTCTTTCCATCTGCTGTGACCTGTAGAGTAGGTCATTTACTCCGTAAAAATAACATACACCTTTGTATTCAGCCCTGCAAGATGTATAACAATGTCAATTTGGAATCCAAACGCAGGGAACCTAGAGCAAGGAACCTTGATGTACATTCAATTACTGCTGGCATGTACACATGTACATGTATACTGTCTGTGTACAATTGTACACACTTGTTCCTGACCCAATGAAACAACACAGGAGTTGCTACACCACAGGCACTAACAGAAACACCTGTGTACCTGCTACACAAGGAAAATGCAAGACTCGGAACTCCCACAACTTGCGCTGTACCCTTCAGTTTATAGAACAACTTTACGATAAATGAACCCACAAATGCTGTCTCGTTATTTTATAATCGGGGATTTTTCTGGCTTCATAAACACAGTGTCTACATGCCAGAAATGTGCAGTGCATCCAAGTAAAGACAGACTACTGAATAAAATCCAATAAGTGATTCCAGAACTTACTTTTTCTAATGTCCGATACTGCTTCCAACTTGATTGCCTCACAAAGTTTGATGGTTTCGGTTACACTACTGTTTTACAGAACGTACATGTGTAAGTTCCAGCAGAGAGATCTTATCTGATCAATATTTCCCCAAATACTACCGGCTGACAGAGAATGCACACCGTGTCATTACACGGACAAAATAAATTAATTATTGCAACTTTGTATCCTGGATCATGCCCCAATAGCAAATAAACAAACAAAACCAACTTGACCATCTGTATGCACACATAAGACAGTCCACAGTTCAGTTACTGAACTTTTTTAAAACATGATATCCCCTACCTTGATGATCTTCCATGTTTTCTCAGTTGGAGTGACTGAATAAAATGTTCAAAGCCGGAATGAACACGACCTATAAGTATATGTCAGCAACAAACATGTTCTATGGAATACTGATTTCAAGGGCGCGAACCCACATCCTGGAATTATAAATTTGCATCTCAATGAAGGAAACAAGTGTCAATGCCACTGAATACTGTGGGAGACTTCCATTCATGGCCCTGTGTCTTCACGGTTGCTGATCCCGAGGGAGTTTGCAGGGTAAAAAGTCAATACCAGTACATACTTTACATGTTCATGTATGAACATGTACACAGTACATACAATAATACACAGTGTTTGTGCAGTACTAATCAATTGTA
>NW_019091362.1:1396576-1412329 GCF_001949145.1 Acanthaster planci
GACTGGGGAGGAACCTGAGTGATACACAGTGCGGTAAGTAAGCATTTGAACTACATGGTATGCTGCAATGACCTATAGTACAAGTGTGCTGGCACAATGCACCGTTAATTAACTGCCACCTGTACAGTAGCGGTACATGTACATGTACATTCCTACATGTACATGTACACTTATATTCCCACGTGTGCCAAATGTACATGTACGTACACACTGTACATGTAATCATGTCCGTGGAGTACATGTACTACACATTGTGAGCATGCATATTGATACAAGCACAGGTATACACGTACATGTGCGTGCAGTCACACATGTACATGTACCACATGCCATTGACTTTTTTTCCCTAAAATGATGGTAAATTCGGTTTATGTACATGTACTTGTGTAAATACATGTTAATGTACATAAACCGGTATGTAAAGCTGTGAAGTACAACATGTACATGAACAACATGTACAAACATTCATTCAGGTAGCCTGGCAACTTTCAAGGGCATTATCCGCACAGATAGATTGATACACTAGGCCTACCAGTACCATTAGTTGTATGGGCAATACTGCATGTGCAATGTACCCCCGGCCGGGTACACGTACTGTACACGGTGTATGGTACATACATGTACACACATCCTCAGGCTGAGGCTCTGCCGTTTTCTTCAGAATGGTCAACTTCAAATCAATCTTCTCTCCAGTTTTGACCAAGCACAGTGCATGAAATTGTAACATGCTACCAAATCGTAACACCAAGTAGAGTTCCCGCACTGGCCAGGGTACAGCAGTGTTTTAATTCAGTTCATTGAGTTCTGTTTTTCTTGGAAATAATCTTCCTCTTGTGCTACATCCAGAGTGTTTGTAACGTAATTGGCTTCACTGTCTGCCATATTATCAGGTTCCATTTATTACTAGGAAGTTGATGTTGACCTTAAGGTAAGCGACATCCATCCACTCAACCGCATGCGGGAGATGGCTTGCTCAAGGATTGTAAATCAATTCACTCAGGTACACCTGTAAAGAGCTGGAGGGCAAATGTGACCCACTCTGTGAAAGTGAGTCTTAAGTCACCAGAGCCACTTTTTGAGTTTTGACAGGGAAAATGAGTTTTTGTTTGATGTATCACTCACTTTGGCATCCTGATGAAAGTGGATACTCCATGGTGACAAATGCTGTGGGGTCCTATTGATTTACACTGTGCAAAATTACTCTAAAGGACTTTTTACTCCAAAGTGCATCTGGCGACTTAAGACTCATTTTCACAGAGTGGGTCACAAATGTACTTTGTGGGACAATCTGAATGGTCAACTACATGTAGCAATGAATTAATGCTCCTCAGCACTGCCATAAAATGTACCTGTACCCTACAGTTTAGCAGGTCCATATTGCATACACGTACAAAAGTGAATCTACGCGGTGCATGCATTTAGCAAGTACATGAAGAAAACGTACATGTACATGTACAATATCACACATCTTCACTATGATACACTTTTGAAAATTTTACAATGCTATTCCATGACTGTTTAATTTTTTGTTTTCATTTCGTTTTTTTTGCTTGTTTTCTTTTCGTTTTTTTTATGTTTAACCCTGAACAAATAATTTTATGATTATTTTTAAGTACCTTTGACCTTTTGTAAATATTGGTCGAAGTTTTCAACAGGTACATATGTTTATGAATTTCCGTATTCCATGATAAGCTGGTGGCAGCAAACACACCGCATTGTTTCTGCCAGTACTGGGTATGCGCGTGTACTTCTGAGCATGCCTACATACATGTACCGGTACTTCTGAGCATGTGCACAACTGTAGACAGGGGCCGTTATGTCTGCTGCCACCAGGGTCTCAAAGACTCCCATGCACAGTCTTAACGTATCGGTACAGTGCCCGGATAACATTACATATTGCGCATTGTAGACATATGAATATTTTATCAGTAACTGTATCAATGTGCATTCATGCATTCATGCATGTATTTCAAGTTTCCCCGTGCACTTTAACAGGTTCTTCCAACAGATGCAGTACACACGATACATGTAATGGTCATGTATGAGCACACAGCCTCAATAAACAAGTTGAATAAGATAAAGAATGTCAGGAGATAAAATCCTTGATTGGCAGATTCTCCTTGTCTTACATATCAATATCCATCTACATGTACATGTATGGAAATGCCTTTTAGACAAAAAAAATACAAACACAGAAAACCTAGTCAAAATACATTAAAGAAATTTTGCTCTGAGCTTGGAGTGTTTTGTAGCTTACAATGACGATGTATGACATTTACATGAAGGTCTTTGACGGTGCTAGCTAGAGAGCTCCAGCGTAAAGCACATCGTAGCGGTACCAGGAGTTTTCCCACTAAAGGTTCTAAACTGCAATACAATCTATATGTACATGGAGTTCCCACAAGAAACATTGCAATGATGAGTGTATGTAAATGCATGTTCCCACAGCCACGAATCAAGTACATGTGGGTCATTCTACATGCAAAAACTTTGGGGTCCATTTTCCTGTTCCTGTTACATCTGGCATTTGATTTTAAATCTTTAGAACTTATTGTTTAATTTCCAAGACTGCATAAGTACTGCAAATTACTGGTCAAACTACAATAATTTGAAATCAATTTCAGTGATACATCCCTTGTCAAACTTGTCAGATGGTTGTCAGAGCTAACAGGGACAGAAAAATATCACACTTTGGACCCCAAATTTATAGAATGACCTACATGTAGATGTAACTCTTTACAATAGAAAGCTAGCCATACTCTACATGTACTATGCAGCTCTAGGGAAATTTTACACTAAACACTCTATAGATGTACATGATTTCCCGCACTGTACCGGTAGTTGTGGGGACGTACATGGACACTCGATATTTCACCTATTTTGTGTGGACTGCAAATGTTGTGGGGACTCAGAAATGTGCCCACAACTCGGTTCAAATTTTGCTAACAAAAGAACTTGTCCCCTGAATGCAATGAATGCCTACCCTGACCTCCCGGTACATGTATGGTACATTTACTTGCTGCTAATAGTGTACATGTAATCCCACACAGTCAAACAAGGCTTGCTTTAAATGTCAGTATTAATACATGTGTGGTCACAAATAAACTACCAAAACAAACATGAACCAGGCATGAGTTCCCAAGCAAAGTGTCCACTAATTCAACGTCAACATGTTCACAAGCTGGTCACAGAAATTCACAATTTTTTCTGAACTATAGTACATGTATAATGCAAGCATAGCGATACATGTCTGCCAAAACCAGGCAGCTGCAACATCACAGTCTCAGCACATCGACCTGATGAAGGTGCATCACACCAGCAGCTCTGGCCACATCTACAGGTACCGGAATCATAAGACTTTTTTCAATTTGCGAATCAGCAAAATGTTTACCTTGAGCGGCATCTGCCCCTTCCTCCACTTTCTTGCTCCCTTTCCGAAATTTCTTGGCCAAGAAACTCATCTCCTTGTCAGACTTCGCTCCTTCCCGGTAATATCCTCTCACTGTTAGAACAGACATGGGATTATCAATTTCAAAAGTTGGACAATTTGTAGAGTCTACAAATTATTGACGTGCCCAGTTCGCATGCAACAAGACATAAAACGATGACTGCAAGTGGTGTGCTCAACTGTAAGCAGAATTCCTGAATATTAGCAAACATCAAATGGGTACAAAAATAAACATTATTTCTTGTCAATCTGCGCTTGAAAATTACAACGCAAGGTTTGTCCAAAAGGAGGCAAGACAAAATAAAACTCACATTTCTTGGAGATGGGAAAATAAAAATTACATGTACATGTAGTCTGTAGGGTAGTGAGAGAAGTGCTATTTAGCACAGGTGTACATACATGTACATGTACATGTACACTACCAACCCAAATACACACCCTAACCACAGACTTCTGCCCCTCAGTCAACGCAACTAACGATTAACCCTGCCCCCACAGTCACCCTCAACAACGTTCCACACCATCCAGCCACTCAAGTAACCTGTGCACTCAGAGGAATAAACACACAAATCACACCCTTCCCGTTGGCTGTCATCCACTTTACAACCAGTAGGAGCTAGTAGGAGCTAGAAACGCGTTTCGAAAAGGGGAGAAAAAAAGGAAACCTTTATTTGTGGCCGGAGCAGTCAAGGACACTTCTTGATTGAAAACACTATGCCATTCATAAATTGCAGGACAATCTCCTACCCACAACTTAATTGCCACTATTGACAAGCTAATGATAAAAGGCAGAATGACTTTTATGATGCTTGCCCGGTCAACTATACATTTCCAGGGTAACTTTTATCACAATGTACACATTGATGTCACTCGATAATTTGTTTGGTTTAAAGGGATACTAAAACAGTTCTGTAGGATTGTCCATTGAGTTTCAGTCGATGGTAATGTGAGTTTTTTACTCACATCAAAGGCTTCAACAACTCTACACATAATATATGAAGTATTCTGGAGGCAAAGTGAAACTAAGAATTAGCTGTTCCCAATCTCAATTGGGAACAACTTTTGTAAACGTTAAATTTTTTTCCTTTTCTTTATCCACTTTTTTTTCTGCAAGGCACTTTGGCAATTATTTTAAGTCTGATCGATTTCAAACTTGGTATAGTAATTAACCATCATCAAAAGATGTGCCGCGAAACTTTTTGTAATCGTGACGTCATTAGGGGTCACATGACCTCCATTCAAATGTTCATTCTTTACAGTCTAATAAGTAGTAAACTATTTGACTGATTTTACTCAAATTTGGTATGCACATAGTCAGGGACGTGTTACAGATGAAAATTGATAACTTGACCTCATGTGACCTCTACTTCCGGTTTGAACGGAAGTTGTATTTTAACACACACATCGTCATATCTCATGAACTATACGTTCAATTGCAGTGATAATTTGTTTTTCAGTTATTTGTAATCCAATTAATTGCAAACTTATGATACTTGTTGACAGTCATCAAAAGAAATAAAACACATTTTGGGAACAGCTATGTGTTTGTTCACAAACACATTTTCTCTAGTTTCAATTAAAAGTTGACTTTACCTACATGTACTTGAAATAAATTTAATCCTTACAAAAACATTAGCTTTTAGAGAAAAATACAAACTGAAGGAATTATCAAATTTTCATTCAATATACATGTACATGTACACATCACTTGGAAATGGTTGCCTTCTAAAGTTCTGAATCTCTCCAACACAGGTAACAGGTAAACAAAACTCTATCTGAAGTCTATTTTCCTGGTTTCAGTTTCCAATGGGGAAATAATATAAGTTATACTTTACTTGAGTAATCTGATTACATGCACACAGTAATTGCTCCTTCGCTGTAATGCACGCAGCTCTAAAGGTGTTTTGATTTTCAAACTTATGATTATTATTTGATTATCAACCTTAAATCTATGTGACTAGCTTTTATTAGTAATTGTCAGGGGTGTTGCAGGGGGGCAAGTGAGACAATGGGGGCAGTTACATTGCATCCCCCACCCCATCAAAAAATAAATAAAAAATAAAATATAAAACAGGAAGGAAACAGAGAGAAAAAACCTGTAAATCAGAAAAGAGGAAAGTGGATAAAAAAACACCAATTTGCTTGAAAATACCTCCCAATTAACCCCTTAAATCATTCATGACTTTTTATTTTGTTTGCTGCCAGTGCAATTGTTTTCCTCCCCCCCCGAATAAAAATCTGGTAACGCCCATGACAAGTGTTGTGATTTATATGTACATCTACAACATTTATTTGGGCCTGAGTACCTGAACTACACGAATATGTACCGGTAAGTACTTAAAGTTGATGTTTCTTTTTTCGTCAGTTCCAAACCAAGTTGTCCGTACACTGTGAATTTGGGTTTAACAACCCAAGTACTGGTGCGTGTACACAGTGACTCACGGTCTACATGTACAGACTTGTGATTTGGCTTAAGTTGTGAAAAGCTTCACAGTGCCACCATGTCAAAATACTGATGTGGTCAATTCAAGCGTAACAGACATGACATTCAGATAGTTTCTTGTAATTCAAATCATCGCACAGTAGAATTGGCAGAACTCTCCAAACCATCTTTATTGAGTTTATTAGACACATTCATGGGCAGAAATCCCGGGGCGGACCAGGGGGACACATCCTCCCCATGAATGTGGTACAGGGGGGGACACAATGTCGAATGTCCCTCCGCATTTCAAGCAAAACAAAATACTAAAGGAATTGATGGATGGAGGATTTTCCCTTTTGAGTTTTTATAATTGGAATAAGATAATAAACATGGTGTGCACAAAAAAAACGTAAATGGATGTCCCCTCCACCATCAAGGAGAGATTTCCGCCCATGGACATATTTAACTTCCGGTATCAGTGACAAACACATTGGGTTTCACACAGTTTTATTGAATGGTTGTAGAGAAAATGCACTCACTGTGAGAGTAATGGACATGACATGAAATGGACAAGGCATTTTGACCTACATGTACTGTTAATTATGAAAATTCCTGTGAGTTTTTGGATAGAATGCACTTGGTTTTGGTGTTAATAAAACCCGAAGGTCATGCTTTAATCATAAAGTCATCTCATTGAACAGTTTTTCATTGCATTCTTTTTCGACAGTTCAAAATGTAGCGCGACGGACATGACACATTTAGCATAACGGACATGACAGTTTTGTCCACTTTTTATAAGGTATGGAAAATATTTCTTTGTTTTCAAAGTAAGGTTAAAAGATACACGTAGGAACACACATACAGAATACTGTGACTGGTATTCTTTTTGTACTTTCAGAGGGGCTGTTTTTTTCAATATTTACAAAATAAAAAAATTAGCAAACTTGCTTCTGCACCAGCTAGCTATAGTAGCTACATGACTAAAAAGTAGGCCTTGTGACTTAGAGTTCTCGAAGTCGAAGTACATGTAGGCCTACAGTTTCTCAGACCATCGTTGTCTTATTGCTTAGTCAGTACACAAGCATGACAAGGTACACCCTAGGCCACACCATATCGCGAACTGTACCAACAGCTAGCTGAGAAAGTCGACACATCTCAACCCGGAGACCATCATGACCATCTTTCGAGTGCCGGGATGATGACGAGGACAGAGATGTGACGGTCACAACCAACATACCCAGGCCAAGGTCTTAGGAGATCCCTCCTACATCATGTTCACAGGTTAGAGTAAAAATACTTTATGAAACGCCACATACCTTAACGAACGATGCACCTCAAGCCGAAGAATGTAAAAGACAAGTCACCATGGTCACACTTCAACAGAGTTAAAATTGAATTCACCGGCTAAACTTCAGTTTATATATTTAGGTAGGCTCTGGCCTCCTACCGCTCAGATGAGTCTCCAAACGGCTCTGCGTGCATGAAGTATCGCACTAGCGCCCTCTTGTGTCGAGTAAAACTTTTTGGCATGAATCGCGAATTAACGAACAACGTACATAAATAAAGGCAAAACCGGACGCGACCAGGAGGCTGAACATGCTTGGGTGATTTGTTTTTCCCGTCTAACGTTAGCTGCCGCGAGGATAATAAGCTGCAATAGGTAACACACTTTTCTAACTGTTTTCTTCTTGCAACTTGACAGACTTAATTGGATTCGAACAGTGATACGGGACTGAGCATGCTGAGGAACGTTCGCTACAGTAGGACTACAGGCCTGGACGTTGACAACAGAACTTTACTTTACAACTTACAATACATCCTCATATTAAAAGATCATCTTGGCTTTAACTTCAGTTGTAAATCACTTTATATAGTTTCAGAAGACAAAAATCTGAAGGCATTGAGTCAATGAAAGTTTCCTGTAAAATTGATTAGCCTATTTTTTTAGAAAGAAGTTAATTTTACTTCAAAATATGCTTCACATTCAATCCATTTTACTTCAAAATCCTTTTTTTTCCAGTTACAAAATGGTTGACAGTGCAATCTTTGGCACTCCACCAGAACCAGTCTTCAATCTGAAGGGCTGTTGTCTGTCTTCTGAACTCCTGGAAGAGTTGCTGTATGTACAAGCTGCTCACAATGAGAAGGCAGTCAAAAATTCTGGCAGTGCGGATGGTGCTTTCAAACAAGGGTCCATAGCAGGTAGCCCAGGCCCTAGCTGAATGTTCAGAATGGAAAATCACAATTATTGAGGGTCAATCACAGACAATACCAGGTGTAACGAGGGGCATCTGTTAATTTAAGGGGATTTTAGTGAGGAAAGCCCACTGAATACTGTGGAAACAGGTTTGAAAAGTAGGGTCAAGTTTTTATGTGTTAGGCCTATAAGTGTTTATGTCATTCAGAAAGTTGTGGTCCAGTATGGAAATCTTTCCAGAAAACATGCATTAAAAGAATGCAATAACTCCAGACAGTTTTTGGAAAAATGTTTTGGTAAATTTAATGTATAAAAAAAGAAAGTCATTGTTGCAAAAAGTCAATAAGGTTAAATAAAATTGTATGACGACATACTTTACTAGACATTGCTTGCCTTAAATTTGTCATATTTCCATCTTTTGCAGAAATGATGTTCCTTGTGTGTGATAAGTTTAATCAACCCCCAGAGGCCCGCTATTTAGCCTTGGAGATCTTTGACAGGTACAAAGTTCCTCATGCTGCTCTCAGTCTGCTTTCTTTGTTAACCTTGACTTCCTAAACTGTCATTGGGTAGATTGAAATTGGAAAATTGAAGCTCTGAGTACATGTGCTGATGTACAATATATATTTAAACAGAAGTAACTACATGTACCATAATTGAACCTTTTTGAGCAAATTCAGCTGTAATGTGGAAATTAGGCAACAAAATAAACAAGGGATATAGTTGTTCAAGTTTGAAATAAGAGAGGATGGTCTTCTTTCTCCCCAGGTTTCTTGACTCTTTGATCGTCGGTGTTTATAACAAAAAAAATCATCATTACAAACAGGCTTTGGACTTATGTGTATACAGGATATTCATGTGGCAAAATTATACTTTAAAAATTTTAAAAAAAGGCAGGTTGGACAAGAATCTGGTTTATTAATTTCATTGGTCTAAATATGATATCATGTTGTTGAATATAAACACTGACGAGGCATTTAATGGCGTTCATTTTATCTTTAGAAACTTTCAACTTGGGTAAAACCGTGTTCAGCTGTCATGTCATATCCCTTGATAAGATGCATAGTATCTACCTAATCCCTGTCCATTCAGATTCATGACCAAGTATGCCCGTGACCAGCTCAAAAAGGCCCACTCAGGCAGAGGGGGTTACCAGAAGAAAGCTGCTACCTGGAATTCTTTCCTGCGGAAAATACAGAAACACCTCAAGCTATACATCACGTCCTGCGTGCAGATAGCCAGCAAGATGTGCTCTCATTACAAAGTAGGTCCAGTGAAAAAGCTAGCCTGAGCTCTGGTATAAACACATGCTTCTTCCCCCTCTTAAACCAGATATCCTTTCTTAATAAGCTTATATATTCCATTTTAGCCAGCTCCCCAACTTCTGGCCGAAACGTGAAAGTTATGAATGGTATGCATGGAAACAACTGAAATAAGTGTTTGTTTTTAATAGTCTATAATTGTGCATTTGAGAATCAGCAAGTTCGCCAAATCAGATCATTTCTCCTCCAGTCGCAGGCTGTGGGCAGTGATGTCCATATAACAGTTCTTTAGTACAACATGGTCTCGAACTTGAGTTTGCCAAAGAAAACGTGAAGACTTTAAAAATTCATCTAAATCTAAAGATGAAAGTTGCCGCAGGTTGTGTTGCAAACCTTTAAAGATCAAATCTCTTTATTGTCACAATCACAAGAGCTACAGCGAAAATGACGCCACAGAGCCATTTTCTGTGAGCTGTGGAATCAAGATTTCAACCTAAATGTTTGCACATATGGTGGTTAAGCCGGCCATAAATTCTGTAGTCCATCTACCTCCTTCCCTCGTGTATTTCACCACAGATCATCCCTAAATAAGACTGGTTCAAAATCTGTTAAATTCTTTCCGAAACCTTCTCTTCTCTCGTAGATTTTGACAAATCGGAAATGCAGCAGGTTTCTCCTGGATGCTGGGCTGGGCTGTACCTCGGCAACCATCCTGAGGACAGAGCTGACCATCCTGGAGACACTGGACTATCACGTCTATGCAACCTCACCGCTCACATACATCGAAACTCTCCTGGAGATCATGGGTAGGTGTTAAATTCCCTGGGGGTTGGAGGAAGAGAGTGAGAGAAGTAGACATTCCAGTAAGCAAGAGACTGTTGAAAGTCCTGCCCACCTGATGTCATAGAATTAGGAGAGGGATGTCAAAGTTGAATGGAGAAAGTGTTTGCAGAAATCTGGCCAAAGCACCACAATATATTTCTTGTGACTCTGAAAAAAGTTCAGTCGGGAAAGTTGGCAATTTTACCCGTTATTTTTGGGAGCTAAAAATAAAGATCCGTTTTATAAACTTTTAATAAGAAAATAGAACTGCACTGTGAATATCAACGTTATCACAGTGCTGTTTATTCTTTGATTTAAAAGTTAGCAATTTATTACATTTGTGTAAGATGAGATAGAAAGTGGTCATAAATTTTCAGAAAATATATGAAACCATATTTGTTTCTCATTGTTTTTTGTGGGAGTTACTTGCTTGGGGCAGGCATCCAGACAAATAAGAATGTTGTAAGTGGCCTGACAGGATGGACGTATTAAAACCCTGGTGGAAATACTGCTAATGTACAAAAAATACAAGAAGACTTTCTTCTGTTGACAGTTCATGACTTCTGTAATTTCTCCCAGGGCACAATGACAAAAGCACCAGCATGAAAATCCTACACGAGACCAGTATGAAAGTGATGGACCTAGCTTACTTGCGACGCAGCGCAGTGTATGACGAACTCTTCAGGGTGGCTACAGGTGGAATGACTGGTTCTGCCAAGGACAGGTATACAATGCAACAATACTGTAGAGTTTCTAGAGTCTGCTTTGTAAAATAAAAACTGCAGACTGAGTTGCTGACAGAGAAAGGATCTCGCAAAATGGGTCTTAAGAGACTTCAATCCATTTGACAGTTTTGCGTATGTATTAGAGAGCCCTTTATGTTGATATATTGCTCAGTTTGAAGTGATGACTACAGGCATTACACAGGTTGGAAATGTTTAATTAGTTTCCATCGTGGAATATTTAAGATTTTAGAATCCAAGAAATTCCTGTGGTGACTTCAAATTTATTTTTTTGGGCTGGGTCACAACTGGCTTTCATTGAATAATGATTGAAACCAAGAAGCAAGTTTTCTTGATACTTGAAATGCAACATGGGCCATTCCACAAAGTTGAGGAACATGGTGACATTTCAACATTTTATAGATGGGGTATGGGGGCCACTGAGTGAAACCCTGTTGCTTTCCATGTTGCTTCGGACTCATCTTTTGGTTCTCAAATGTTCCAGTGCATTTTGAAATTTTGGTCTGATATTTTAAGGACAAACTGTTCGTGCATGTAACAGGGACACCACATTATTTCTATCAAGTTTGGTTAAAGCTGTATTTTTTGGCATCACATTCCCCAAAGTAACTAGCTTGGAGCCAAGCTTAACACTCCTGACCTGAATTGTGATAACAGTCATTCTATGAAATCCGTCAATTACGACCAAATTCACAAACGTGACGTTAGGTGTCAACTGACAGATCTTTTTTGGAATGTCATTAAGACCTCATCCCTAGTGCTAGGAATCTTGGGTTGTGTTCTCAGCTGTTCATTTGGGAGGAAATTGACCTCACAAAATTGAAGTTCAGCCAAACTTGACAAAATGATGTGATGTCCCTGTTACATCTGCAACCAGTTTCTTTTTAAAATATTATGCTGATTGATTTCAAAACGACCCAATACATTCCAGTTTGACTGCAATAGTCACATTCAATGTTGTACTACATTTGAGTTTTATCTGAGTGACCCTTCACATCTCAACTGAAAAAAATTTCCAAATGTCATAAAATAGTCCTCAACTTTGTGGAATGGCCCAAATACTTGAAAGGCACTCTCTTGTCAAACAAGATAGGACAATTACCACCACACAAGATTTGACGGCAGCAAGGGTCCCACTAAAACAACAGTAAAGTTACTGGATGGCAGTGATTGAATAGTTCTCCAAAGGCATCTTGATTGAAGGGATAATATCTTGAAGCTGTTCAAGGCATGATTTGGACTTAAGGCGTTAAACAAAAATCCCAAATGACAAACAATCTCGGTATTCACTCTTTGCATGCTGCTGCCATAGGCATGCAGAGCCTCGAACCGGCAGCTTGTACAACCACGTCAGAATCGCTTTGTCCAATCACATGGTGTAAGAACTAACACAGCTCTCGCAAAATCACATAAGTGACATACACAGGAATTGCCAAATCGGCTATATTTACATGTATTGTGTAAAGCTGCTGGATCCAGGATCTGTATGCCTGTGGTGGCAGCGTGCAAAGAATGAACAGTGCCAATTTTCTTCTCGTCCAGGGAAAGTTTTGCCATGGTTGAGCACGACATAATGCTGTTTGCAGTGGCAGTGATCGGTGCAGCATCCTACGTGATTGACAAGACCACAAGTGATCAGGTATTAAAATCCATCAGTAGTACTTATTGACAAGAGTTCCAGATCCGCACACCAATTGACATGCTGTGCACAAACCCTACGAGACTGGCCTGAAAAATTTGGAGTGTTTTCAAGAAAATTCTCTGTTTTCCTGATTAAATTAGACTTTTTAGGACATAATATCACTTTCCGATGGCGAATAAAACCACAGTGGAAAATCAGTGATGTCTGTAACATGGAACTCTTACCAAAACATGATTATTCTTACAGGAACTTTATCTGGACCAAAATTCATGGTCCTGAGAAGCACTTACAATTTGTGGCTTTCTAGGTAAAAGTTTTCAAAGAAACCTATTCAAGCATCAGCAGAGGTGGATGAAAAACCTCTTGATGGCCCTTTATCTTCTAGTCAAGGGTACCAGCCATAATCTTGTCCAGATAAGTCTAAATATGTCCTATTAGGGCCTAAAATTAGCCCAAACTTCCAAGTGAAAAATGCCTGAAATGAGACTTCCTGAAAACTGGCACTTACCAGTGACCCTTTCTTGTGTTTTTCTCAAATCGAGATGGCTATGAAAACACAGTTTTTTAGTTACCAGAGTTACCAGAGATCATATACTTTCTACCTTTTCAAAAAGTGTGACCTTAAAAATTGGCATTGTCTAAGGCTTCGGGTAATCACAGATGTGCATGAACAGTTTAAAAAAAACCAGCCAACAACAGTTCCTCTGTCCATGGATCACAGAATAGGGTTAGAGTATATAGAATCCCAGTTTCCAGGTGCTATTGCCGAGCATATTTCAAGACTACTTTGGGTGTCTTCTTTACCTGCTGTCAACTTAAATATTTAGAGATGGAAAGTACTTCTAAAGACTTCTACTGTTTCGTTGTATTTTTCTCTGTTTTTAGGTGATTGATCATCTAAGCCGCATCACATGCATCCCTACTGACGACATACTGGAGTTTGCTACCGTCCTCGTCCAGATCACTCTCCAGTTAGACCGTCATCAGTGACAAAATCCACCTCACTTCAGCCTTGGGTTCAAGACACAAGTCGTCACCGGTATTGCCCGCAGTTACAAATTTACCCGCAAACCAAGCCATCACTTTGAATTTATAGTTCAGTTATGTGACTGCTTAAATTCCATTCGAGGGCAGACACACCAAAAAGTGACAATAACCCTCGGAACTCTGGAATGAAACGACAGATTCAGAACAAAGTCTCTTTGGGGAGCCCCCTGCAATCTCTTTACGTCGTGGGCTCCATCAAGTGTGAGGCCAAATTTGGAGGTTTCGTGCCCTTGGAAGACAGGGAGATAACATACTCTAAAAAACAGTTGTCCATTCATTTTATTTAATTTACTGAAAATGAGAACGGATCACCTTTTTCTCATAATCTATACGACACTTCCATCTCAAAGAGATAAATTCCCACGTATTCTTAGTTCTGTTTACTGCACAGAATTTTAAACGGTAAGACAAAGCCACACACATCGATTTAAGTAAACAACGAAGTGATCAAGTGTAGACGACAGTGCTTTTGTGGCTCACAGTAGGAAGAATCCTGTTTCTGATATGAAGAGACTGGAAGCTGTCCTGCCAACAGTATTTTCACACTAGTGAATTGCACACTTAATTCAATATGCATTTCATTGAAAGAAAATAGTTCAGCGTTTACAAATTGTATGTGCATCCTTTCCCAAGCCATGATAATTTGGGCAGACATTAGACAAAGATTAGATTTTTGCTGGACGAATGTACGGAGAACAATCCACAAAATCCAAACAGCTGGAGTAAGCTTGTCTATAAATCTAGATCAAATGACAGGTACGACATGAGCGCTGTGAAAAAGATACTCCAAAATACATACGACACATACAAGTGACTATCAATACCTCAATGTACATGTGTCTAGTTGCTGGATTTCTCCACATGTGGCCTCTGCACCTGGCCACTGCCCTGATTTGGCGCCCTCTCTTGACTCCTTTGTATAATAGGAGCAGTTTACCTACTTTCTCAAGAAAACATAATCAAACCTCATCCTCAAATGATTCCTCATATTTGACCATCAAAATATATAGATCTCATGCCTGGCTCTCCAAGAAAATTTTCTTTTTCAGATTTCAAATGAAAATCTTCACCATTTCTTTGGTATACTTCACTCAGTATTAATAACTTCTTAACGGTCTCATAATTGTAATGAACATATAAAAACCTAAGTATCAGGTCTTTTATTTACTTTTTTTAAGCATACATTGTTAAACAGATATTCCCAGAATTCCTCACTTCTTGTCTGCATGTTAGTAGCACAGATTTTATTACTCATTTACTTTGACCTTTCATTTTGTTTCCTTCTTTCACCTCTCATCTTTACGGCACACAATACATTACCATGCTGTTCTGAAGAAAGAACAAGGACTTACAATGTACTTTCCATCCTTGGACAACAAAAATCATAATGGCTCTCAAACTCACGGACATACAGAAAAAAATCTGGACTCGGACTGAATGCCCTTAATCAGCTTATAGAGATCGTTGAATCCACTAGCGGCCATTTTACCAAGCCGAATACAAAGCTTGCCCGGCAATACCTGCCTTTAGTTCTCCCTGGCGTCAATAGAAGCGCGCCAACCCACGCATTTGTATTCAGCTCTGTAAAATGGCCGCTGCTTGGCTTGTATTTCATATAAAGGCATTGCAAGTCCAGGTTGTTTTTTACGTCCGTGCTCCAACTGTTAAATATAAATGCCCGTGTTTATAGCACCGTGAATAAATCATATCAAAGTACAAATGTCTGTTTAGTGATGTACGCCACCTTGTTTTGACAGATCAAACATTTAAATGTACAAGAGCTATCTATGCTGCGTAGCTGATGCCAAGCAGTCTGCTCAAGAACTCTTTTCATTCACATTAATGTCCTTCAGGTCATATCTGTTTAGGGTCAGGAGCAGATATTTTTTTCTGGGGAAAAATCGACTAAGCCATCAGTCCTAGAAGACAAACAAAAATTCATTTTTTTTGTTTATAGCAGTGGGTACAGAAAGGCCGGGGATTTGGACCTTAAAAAACAGAAATTTATGAGACAGGAAAATAATGACTTTTTAACCAATAATCCGTAAAACATCACCTGAAAATGTGCAGAGATACACAGTACATGTAACTTGACTATAAGCACAAGTGACAGGAAATCCAGTTGTGTGGTGTACTGTCATGACTACCTCATGTAGTGGCAACTTCATAT
>NW_019091362.1:1419258-1429671 GCF_001949145.1 Acanthaster planci
TGAATAGAGCCCAGATTGTGCGGTGTTATACAACTGTCTTTTGTTCACGAACCTGGCTCAGTGCACTGCTGGCCTCTTTTCAATAGGGGCCAGATAAGCATGCAGCGGTGCTGTGTGGCTCGTCGCTGCGGTGGTGGAGCGCTTTTGTCCCCGGTGGTAATCCGCTTGCTCTCAATGCCCCAAACCCTGGTATACAGTTTCAAAACAAGGCTGGATTATCACCACTTTTGAGAGTGAAAAATGCCTGTAATGCCCAGCAGCCTGGTCTTTTGTTCAGAGTACTGTCTTTTGTTACAGGGCCCAGTTTCCTTTGTCCGAGTTCGGAGACCCCGGCCACGCATATAAACCATACGGCTCCGAGTTCGGAGACCCCGGCCACGCATATAAACCATACGGCTCCGATTTCGGAGTCCCCGGCTGGTAGTTGGTAAGCCACACCCCATTAAAAGAACCTGCCAAAAGTGCGTAGTGGGGGAGGGGGTGAGGCCCAGTCAAAAAAGTTACAGGGCCACTCCTGCCCCCTCCGGCTTCCACGACCAATGCTCATGAAGAGGGACAAAGACCTCAGGAACTATACTTCAGACTACACTCAAAACGCGATGGTCCTAGGTTAGCTTGAACAGTGATGCCATGACACACAAGTCTGGTAACATTTCCTTTTGGCCAACTATTGAGGCAGCATATAAAAAGGCATTATTTGATTTACATTTGTCTTTTTTCAACTTATTTCTAAGGTCAGAAATTAAAAATGCAGCCATACAAGTGCCAACACCTTTTCTGGTTGGGTTTTCCATGCATCTGTGCACAAACACGGATACACGGACAGATGAAGCACTTGTTTTATTTTGGTACTTTGACCTTTTTTTTTCAAAATTTTGAATGGGTGTATTATTAGCTGACCACTGAAACAAAACACAGCAATGCAATGCCAAAAAGGACAAACCTTCATTAAAATTTGATCTAGTAATTGGAGGCATTAAGCTATTGTGGTAGCGGTCATGACAGCTAGCTTAAGCTTTTTAAAGCATCAATACTTTAACGCAAAGCTGCTTTTCGGTGCAAACAATAGCTACTAACAAAGTTTTAATTATTCAACTGAACCTTCTGTTGTCATCGAAATACACAAAGAGAAACAACTGTTTGACTGTGTACGGAAATATTTGTTTATCAGTCCTCTGATGCAACTTTTATGCTTGGTTGAGAGTTCCCTCGAGTCTGAGGATTTTTAACCGATATATTTCTATGGATTTGCGGAAATGTAACAGAATACATAGTAATCTCTGAATACATTTTACTTGTTTCAATAACAACGGTAATTTTTGTGTTTAAGTCACTTACGTTGAGTGTATGTCTGAGTGTCACAGGTCACGACTCACTATTATGTGGAATATCAGTTATTCCCTCTACTGAGCAGATAGATGTGTTGGCTTCCAGACACCAACAAATTGCAGCGCAATAATTGTCAATGCTAGCGTGCTCAACGCAGAACTGTCGTGTATCGGGGGGGGCCATCTGCTCCCTGAGGCATGTAAACAATTTCTTTTTATTTTGTTCTGAGGAGTTTAAGGCACCCAGCACTTTAGGGAAAAACAATTTTAGGCAAAGCCAATGGCAGCAGCTCTTGAGGCAGAGAGAAAAGATCATGGATGGACAACAGGTCAAAATGGAGGAAAGTGTCACCAAAGCTCTGTCAGAATATGGCACGTGATCATGCTAATGATGACTGCCAAAATTCCCCTCCCTCCCACCGACACAAGACCTACCTACACCACTGCACTGACCTATAAAAGTGCCATTCTCTGTTAAATTCCTGACACAGTTCCCATATTTCAAAATGCATACCTTGTCAGTGTTGAGGAAGCATACAGTGGTTGCTGGCTGGAGAGCTTTCAGTGTCCATGAATTGTCACCGGACCCTGCTAAGAGTTCCTGCATTAAGAATTTTAAATCATTTTCACTTTCAACACTCAGTTAATAACGTCATCCAAAAAGTACTTTTCATTTTTAAGGCTTCATAAAAGAGAAAAAAAGGACCGTATGCTGAATACAAATTCTTTTCCCCTTCCTCCAGTCTCAAATCTGCATTCAGAACTACGGTCAGTCTTTTTAGTTCAACATCGGCCATTATATTAATGACTAACTTAATAATTCAAATGAATACATCGCAAGGGATAGAAAGTATCTTTACCGATTTGACAGAATCCCATTTGGGTAGACGCAGTGTTGCCATGGAAACCTTTTCATTTCCACACTGAAGCCTGTCTTCATACACCAGCGCATTACTCAACATCATGATGTCAGAGTTCATTCGGTATTGGAGACTCAACTGGACTGTGGCCAATGGGTGGGACTCGTGTTTGACACCGAGTCGTTGGAAAAGGCTCTCGTCCATTCCTAGCTGCCTGCAGAAAAGAAACAGAACAACTGAACAAAACTCATTCTTTTCTATACAAATTTTTCTGGTCAGAAGAACGACTCCCAAACAAGCGAGGGTCTGTAAAATTTTAACATTCAACTGTTGTAGTCAAATTTCTTCATGAGTGTATGACAAAAAGCACGCATTTAAGCTAGTTGTCATGACAACTGTGAACTGTGCACAAAATACCAGAAATTGCCAGTTTGAACAAATGATTTAAGGAATATTTTTAGAATGAAATTCTGTCGTAAGCCACAGAAGTGTAGAAGTATCAGAACCAACAAAAATGTTTTGGAAGTTCTACCTCATCACAGCAAGTTCTTACCTTGCCACAGCAAATTATTATCTCTTGGGTATCTATCTTACCACCACGAGTTAGCATCTTGCTTCAAGGAGATAGCTCACCACAATAAGATATTAACTCACAGTTCGATATTAACTCCGCAATAAGACAGCACTTAAAGTTCTTGGTCATGGCTCATCTACACTTCCATAGTTAGCATTCTGAAAACTAGTCCATCACAATTCATTTTGAGAGAGTTGTGAAATTTTTCATATTCTCTACAAATGAATTTGACTCATTCTTCCATTCCATATTTAGATGTAAAGAAATGGACAAAAATTTAAAACAACGAAATAAAAGTGTGATTTCCATTTATAAATTGAATTATCGTTTATTCTAATATCCTTCTACACCTCTGCACAAAACACGCAGCCCAACACTTGGGAGAATTTTACCTTGCAACACCACTTTGAACAAGCGGAGGAAGCTGCTTGTGGTCACCAACTAAGACAAAGCGCCGGGCATGGAAGAGCGGCCCAAGGCACACCAGTTGGCTGATCTGGGAAGCCTCATCGACAATACAGACGTCGAACATGCGGTGGGTCAGGAGGGCGTGCTTGGCACCGAGGCAAGTTGTAGCAACAATAAGCTTTGATGAAAAGTGGAAGGAAAACTGCAGAGTTGAGAGTTAGTCACAAGTCAAATCAAGTCAGTCACGGGTCAATCAGTCCTAAATAAATCCTAAAAAGCTATTTAAATGGACTGTGACAGAGGGGTGCCTTTGACAATGCTCATATCTTCAGGTCAGTCACGGGTCAATCAGTCCTAAATAAATCCTAAAAAGCTATTTAAATGGACTGTGACAGAGGGGTGCCTTTGACAATGCTCATATCTTCAGTTCAGACCCGATTTATAAACTGACTTGCAAATTTACTTGTGGCATGACTTGTGATTGGCCAGTGACTGACTCAGTTCCAATTTTGTAAAACTCAGAATATAAGTTGCAAGGAGTTGCAGAGCAATGTCAAATTTATACATTACAGTTTGGTTTTACTGGGTTGATTAGCGACAGGCGTACCCATATTATCTACTAAACATAAGATTTGCAAAGTGCAGAAAATACATGGTTTGGTATGAGTAGGCTACCAACAAAAGTACCATACAAATATTACATAAGACTGGTTCACTTTTTGTTTTTTTGCCGGGTAAATAAATCTGTCAAGCAAGGTTTGCCGTTTACCATCTCCATGAAATTAGCCAAAGGGTAACATTACCTGCAGAGCAGGTAAACCAGACAATGTGAGGTGGAATTCCAGTGAAGTTACTTTTATCCAGCGAAGTTATTTTTACAAAGTGGACGAGCGACCATTCTGAACCAACAATTACAACTCTCAGGATATGAAACAAATGCTGCTTGTAAAAAAACTCACTCAGAGGTGATTCTGACTCAGTGAACGACGATGTCTTCTGTTCTGTGGTAGATGGCATGGATAATTCTCACCTTTGTTTCGAAGAGCGAAGCCAGCTGCTGGACACTCCTAGCTCCACTCAGCAATTCTTTCTCAGAGTATGCAGCTAGTTCAGGGTGAATGCGATGCACTTCTCCTAGTCTCAGAGGAGACAAGCCAAACTAAAGAGAGGGAAAACGGTCAGGAAAGACACTCCCGATTTCAGTATTTGAATCAAGTATGTGAAATGCGGACAAGACAATTGGTACTATGTGGGAGCCAGTCTGTCTTCTTTAATAATTTGTACAAAATGTGACCACATGCAATGATCCAATTCACTTATTTTGCAATAGGTTTTACTTTATTGCAAAGGGGGAACTGAGTCCTGTGTTTGATATTTCACTTATTTTGACATCCTGATGCAAATGAACACTGCACGGATTCCAAATGTTTAGGGCTGATTCCAACAGATTTCATCGTGCTAAATTCTCTTTATATTAAGGCCTTTAACATCAGAAGTGCTGGTGGTGACTTGTGACTCTTTTTTTTAGGCTGGGACAAAAATGGTTGTACTGCAAGCATGGCAAAGCGATACTCCACCAAGCACAGCCTCAAACAATTTTGTCAAATGAATGTTAACGAGTTAAGGTCACCCAGGTTTGCAACAAGCAGAGAAGGCTAAAATGGAAGTGAATAAATTGGCCTACCTTGGTTAACTTGAGGAGAATGTTGTCGACAGCGGAGTGTGTGTAGCTTGTCAGTAGTACAGAGAGATTGCAAGCATACAAGATGCGAACCAGGGCCACAATGGTTGTTGTCTTGCCTTCAAGCAAAGTTCAACAAACTCAGCTGAAACATTTGTCAACTGTCCAGCATGGGAAGTTTAAAATTCTACTAACTGTCTGACGTAAGGGGAATTAAACACAAACGTTTTTCTCATCTCACAGTAGTCAATGGTTCTGAAGTAAAAAGTAACTGCCTGTGCATAAAAAAGAATGTTTTCTGTAAATTCCTAATGAAGGCTGCAAATTTACTCAAGTGTTGTGAAGAAATAGTCCATAAAATGTATGCATAACATCCCAAGTCAACACAAAAAGAAATACCGAAATGACCAAAAAACTAACAAACCAGAAGGGGTAATACAGTTCATTTTGAATTTATTTCTAGTCAAACACCGGAAAAAAGAAGAAAAAGAAATAATTAACAATGTCAAAAGCTCCAGCAACACCTTTAGCTGCAATCTTCAAATCCAATTTCAATTGATTTTAATTAAATCATAACCAAACTGATCCCAAATTTCTACCTGTGCCTGGCATGCCAATGATCAATGTATAATCGTGGCTCTTCAATACTGAATTGATGGCTGTCTGTTGATCTGTATTCAACGAGCTTAAGATTTCAGCCACTAAAATAAACAAAATAAAATGCCAATGTGACAACTGGAAGACAAAACATGAAGAATTATTTGCCTGTAGATTGCTCTGTTGGTGACATTCCTTCATAAAAGAAGTGACACTAGAGTTGAATCAGTTTAAAAAAGATTCATCAGGCCTTGATATTTTTCCCTTCAAAACTCCAAAGTTTATTTCTTCCCTAGGAGTAAAAACATTGCCAATAATATTCTGTCAGCTACTGTCGAATGGTATTTTTGGTCGAGACATTTTTTCTGAATTCAAATTCTCTGAAGTGTCGGATGTAATGAAAAGAATCCAGTGGACAAACAAAAATACTGTTGATTTTGAATAAGAGAAATATGAAGGTTTGGACGCAGGCATGCAAAATGTTCCAATATTTGCAAAAGAATTTGTACTTAAAGTTGAGTCCAAGACCTTTCACAAATATCGGGACATTTTTCAGCACTCTTTTTGTACTGATATCTAGATAACTCCTCATAATCGAGAACCCAAGTATCAAGTCCGTACACTGTGTAGTGTCTAACAATCCATGCTTGGTGAATTTTATGGATAAAAGAAAAGAACTTGGCTAGAAGATGCACGTAGGACCACTTAGGGTGAGAAACTAGGCTTGTGAGTGAGTGAGTGAGTGAGTGATGAATGAATGGCAGTGATTTTTTTTGGTTGTTTTGTATAAACTTGGAATTTGTATGCTTTACACAGGTGAAATTTTATCAACTGTATAAATCTAGGCCATCTTTCCATGTCACTTTACCTTTAGCCTTGGCGGAGTCAGGAATCTGTGGTTGACTGTCAAACCCAGGTTCACTTAGTTCCACTATGAGCTTACGAAGTCGGAAACTAAAACAGTATTCCAAGAAACATTTTCAAGTCTTTCTGTTAATATTTTCTCAGTCCACTCAACAAACCATGAGAGAGCTCAACTAAAGACCCCCAGTGGCACATATTTCTCATCTTCCAAGTATACAGCAAAGGACTAAAATCTTCTCATATTTTACCTGCTTTTACCTTTAAGTAACATTCTGCCTTCCTGTTTGCAACCTATCTCTGCTCATCCCTTTTCAATAAAGATAAAGAATGTTCCAAGCAAAGTGCTTTGATGCAAACACTGTTTCTTATCTCCAGGCCGAGAGGCAGTCACAACAAATGTAGAGGCACGATGCCCACGTGAGACGCCCACGCGAGGCGCAAACCTAATACAGTTGGTGTGATGTGTCCTCTGGGTGCTTTGCTGACCATATCATCCAGATACAGAACACATAATATTTTAGCTGGTAACCAGTTTCTGCTGAGCAAATCTTGTTTTACCTAGCAGGTTTCACTGTTTAGCATTGGCCCCAAAACTTAAATATTCCAGATTATGACACACACTTTTGGATTTGACGTCTCAAATGGCGTTGGCAGCGTGAATGATTATGTGGATTACGTCTTTTGTTACAACTTACGCATTTTCATCATTGCGCATCAGTTGGGCTAAATTGACCAGACTGGATGCCATGGTGTTGTAAGCATCGTCTTTATCCAGGCGAAAGGCCTGGCTGCCTCTCCCGTTGGACTGTAAAGGTCTGAGAAAAAAATATTGGATAACTTTGTCTCGTCAATTCCCAACAAAAATGATGTTTCACCTTCTTTTGCAAACACAAATGAGCAATAATAAATTCAAGAATCCTCTGATGATGTCGTCGCTCAGGTTACAAAATTCTCTTTGCTGATATGCTTTCACAGAATGTGGGTTGTGTGGGAAAACCGATTTAAAATTGGCACCATCGTATAGATTTCATATCTGGATGACAAACCCAATGTAACTGCTGAAGGACGCTGTAATTATGCTATGAAACTGCTCACCGTTTACATGATTAGTGTATTCAACTATGACTTAACCTGGCAGTTTTCAGTCCTCTCATTTCCATAGAATTTTACACACAACCTTGGGGGTTACAGTTATGCAAGATGGCACTCCATTATTTTTGCTAGTTGAGAGTAAAGTGTTTAAGACATTGCAAAACTCTGGAATTTTTTTCAGTCCTACATTGGAGTTACTGGCAACAGATGCTTGGGTTTGGGGTCTACAAGCAATTACAACTTCAAGTATGAAAACGACGATTGCTGACGACAAAAACTGATGTTTTACCTTTCTGATTTGATTTTCACTTCTGTAGATGTGATGCTCTCTACAAACCCTGTGCAAGTCGCTACTTGCCTGGTTCCCTCTACGGAAACCACCACACGATCTCCAGTGGAAACGTCAAACTCTAATATGGATTTGCTAGGGGGATGCACAATTCTGGAGGAATTAATGAAAACTTGGCAATGTACCAACTTTCAAAGAAGTTCTCATCTTACAGAGAAATGATGACAGCAAGATATTGTAAAGACAAGTAAAATTTAACAGAAAAGAGCTGATACACTTTACATTACCAAGTCCACCAAAAATATATTCATGAGATTAGTTCAAGGTTGAAATCATAGGAATAAGGAATCAAGACCAGTCAAAAGAATCCAACAAAATCCAAAACAGTTCTAACCATTTTAAAAAATGGATGTTCATGTAGCTAGCTTCACAATTTTGCTATCAAAGGGTGCTGTTGGCTTCAGCAAACTTGGTGCCTAAAACTGCCCCGAGAGAGTCAAAAACCCCTCTTCTTAAATCACAGGAACATTAGAAGATATTATCAGCAGTGGTGTCTTACCCAAGATGATTGGTTGATCGTTTGAAGGTAAGATGGTAGGTGTCTTGCGTTTTGTTGTGTCTACATCCAGCCAACAGTAAACCACTCAGACACTGGCCCCTGCTGCTCAGCTCTCTGGGCAACAAATAAATAAAGGTCAAAAATTGCTCCGAAATTCAGCTTGGTATGCCATTATAAGACAAATGCAGTCATTGTATGCATGCATTGGAACAGCTAGTGAGGCTGGTTAATATTCCTCTTTAAACTGACCTAAAACCTGTCTTCTGTCATATGGTAGTTTACTAGTGGCTCATCAATCGTGTGGCAAGTACTCTCTATGAGGGTTAGTTCATATTTCACTAAAAGCAAAAACCGCAGCAACTGTGGCACTGCAGCTTACTTAAATCTGTCCACAGTTCTTATTTGTATCTGATCTTTTTGTGAATCAGTAAGTGGAATGCTCTTTTCCGTCTTGTTCAGGGGTAACCTTTGCATACCAAGGTATAATACCAATCATTCAAGCAAAGTGTCCAACCCTAAAAGTGGGCCTCGCTATTTCTGCAGATATATGCCACTAACACTGTCATAAAAAAATCACCCTTTATTCTATGAATTGTCTCTTTGTCTTATATTCCCCTTCACTAGAACCTCATCAATAGCTTTCATCATGTTACAATTATCTTTGCAAAGAGGGACAGTGTTTTGTTTACCTTTCCTGGGCCGTCGTTGACCAGATCTGATTGGTTAAGTTCTTCTTTTCACTTGCCATACCCTCCAGGGTGCATAGCAAATACCAGTGACTGAAGTACTCAACATGGGCTGGGCACAGGTGGCTAAGCTGGTCCCTAAAGAACTGGTGCCCAGCTTCACTCAACTGGTGACCAACACCCATCTCATTGTCCATTCTGTCAAAGCGGTATGAAAATAAAAATGGCATGAAGTAGGCACTGACTTCAAGACTGGTGAACGGAAGCAAAGTTAACTTCAAAGTTACCCAGTCTTTGCTACTTTTTCCAGTTTTATACAAAGAATGAATGGCTTTTGAATGAAACTGTCATTGGATGAGTTCAACATTTTCTGAAATCACACAATCCAAAACCTAAATCCACTCAAATGAACAATCAGGCAATTTCTTTGACCAGAATCTCATAACTACCACAACATTTTCGTGACAAGCAAAGCAAAGCCAGATTTCTTTTCATAAATTTGAAGGAAAAAACAAAAAAGATATACACTGAGACATCCTCCGAATTACTGCAGTACGACCCACATCATGGATTTGCAGTGATGAACTTGTGAGAGACTTGAGATGAAAAAACAAAGACATTTGAACTCAACAATTTCCTACCTCTGTAGCAATGCACAGCTGACCAGCTGCGGGCAATGGCCACAGGTGAAGTCATCCTCGATTGGGGCTGGTAACCACGGCAACATCCACTTTCCATCATTAGCCAGCTTGGCACGCAGGCTGATGTAGTATGCAAGCTGGTTTCTTAAGTGTATGAGTTCTGGTGACAAAAACCAGGCACGGAAACAGTTGAGTCACACCTTTAATTTCTTAGGTTCTTGGTGTTTTGTAATTATTCTGAACCTTCTTCTCAGGGATTCTGGCATTCCAATACCCCAACTGCTCTTACGCAAGAGATCAAGTCAATATAATCTGTTACTGACCTCTTTTGTCCATGTGATTAGCAGGGACAGCCAACATGGCTCCTGTCTTCAAATACAGCAACAGACCCAAGTCACTGGCTGGGCCGTCCAGAACGTCATCCAGCATTAAACTGTATAACACTAACTGAAAAGGAAAGGAAAAAGAAGATAGTGAGATTGGCAAAGTGTGAAGCAATGGCCCCCCAAAAGTTATCAGAAAACCTAAGAGTTTGTTCAATCTTATAAACAACTGCTCTTTCAAAATTCAAAAAACTTTCCATCAATCAGTTTTCATTCCACTAAAACTTTAACTTTCACCACAGAATTATTCAAGTTCATATTAACCACTTCATGCCGGGGCATTTTTCAATGTTGATGATGCTGGGCCGGCATTTTTTTTCCGTTTTCAAAATCCTTCAAAAATTCATCATTCCATTTAACGGTTGTTTATAGCCGCACGAAGTAGTCTTTAGGCACTACTCTAAGTCGACAGGTGACCTTCATTGACGCCTGAGTATTTCAGCCAGGCCTG